>JANJGK010000032.1:32297059-32339559 GCA_039081455.1 Macrobrachium rosenbergii
ACTAGATCGAAATACAAAACAACTTCATTATCCTTGGATAAAATAACCATAATACCGGGAAACGGCAAATCGACAACCATCTTGATCACGCCACCTTCAGATGCAAGCATCCTGTTGGCGTTTGAAAAACTCACCAACATTTTCCTAGACACTAGCTCCGAGAACTCTCTCACTCCAAAACTGTCTTCTTCATTACATATTACAGAATTATTTTAAGGGTAACATATGACTATTACGATTGTCATTATCATTATGATTATTATAAATTTCACATACATATCAATATTTAACACACACACACACATACACACACACAACACACACACGCACACACACAAATTATATATATATATATATATATATATATATATATATATATATATATATATATATATATATATATATATATATATATATATATATATATATATATATATATATATATATATATATATATAATATATATATATATATATATATATATATATATATATATATATATATATATATATATATATATATATATATATATATATATATATATATATAATATGTGTGTATGTTGTGAGTGTGTGTGTGTGTGTGTATCTTGCATATTTACGGAGGTCATACTCACCGTAGTATAAAGATTTCTGACAGAGACTTCGCAAACCCTATTTTGGACAATGGAAAAGCTTGCATTTTTTCTGTATTTAAAGCAAGATATTAGAATAATGACAATATTCCAGTTATATGGGTGAATCAGGATGGAAAATTAAATGGAAATATTTTACATTTTTCTCTGATTTAGTCCGGACTGTACTGAAGTAGTTACTGCTGTGGCTTTTGATATTGTTCTTAATGGTGTTTATTTTCTTTAAGACCAAAAACCCCGAGAGCATGTGGATTCCCAACATTGCTTGTCAGTTGTAGTAGTAATCTTATAATACAAGTTAGGAAAGACTGACTTGTTTGCAGTTTCGGTGCTATTATCGGCAATTATATCACAAATTTTCCAATGATTTTTCCTTTTAATTTCAACTGCTTAACTATCATACTATCAGAACTTTTACTTTCACCTCTCATTTATCATTCTTGAGTAATTCCAGTAGATGGGTTGCCCTTTCACCTGTGTGTGTTTGTGTGTGTGTGTGTGTGTGTCTCTATGCTTATGTGCGTTTAAGCTGGATGTTTCAAGGACGGAAAGCAGATTTTGAAGAACGCGAGTGGAAATCTCGGATGGGTGACCCTTCCTTTGATGAAAGATAGAGTTTATTGTCATAGAAGCTATCTCGTGTTTCATTGTTCTAGCTTTCAAGTGGGAGTTGAAAATGAAAACATGTTAACTAGGTAGTGAATACATTACTTGAATTTAAGAGTAACAATTACCTTCATATTTCCCTCGTTCAGTACGAATGATTTGCAAAAAAAGATAAAGTGTAATTTTTCTTTTTTTTTTTACATTAGGATAGAATTTAAATTGTATTTTAAAGCGGTTACATTTTCTGGTTACATTTTCCTCATAACATAAATTTAGTAAGTCTGTTGTCCTCCCACTAGGCTTTGCACCAGAATAAGCGAATTACTTTTTTCTAGACAAAGAATATCAACGTATTATAAATATCAATGTATTATAAAAGCAGATCTACTTTTCTTTACAAGAGAAAAAGAAATGCGAACATTTATAAAGATGGACGGACGTAGCTTTTTGGAACGTTACAGACATCTCTCTTGGGCTCGGTTCAATGCTGTTCTGAGAAGAACTGGCTTAGTCCTTGGAATACCTGAAAAATTATTTTATACAAACGCCAAGCACTCTGCCTGTGTATACGTACAACTATGGCATATACAAAAAAATATAATAGGATTTCTCAGTAGTACTCAAGGGTATTCCTGAAAACCAATTTCCTTTTTTCAGTAATTAACGCTAAAGTAAGGCCTTGTAGCCAGAGATACCTCAAAAAGTCAAGTTTACTCTCTCTCTCTCTCTCTCTCTCTCTCTCTCTCTCTCTCTCTCTCTCTCTCTCTCTCTCTCTCTCTCTCTCTCTCTCTCTCTCTGTTTAGTTCATATGAGAAATCTTCGATGCGGGATTGCTGACACTCGCTTCGTCTTTTATACTCACTATCCAAACTCCGGCACCAATAAATATAATAAAAAAACTGGAAAAGCACCAAATTGTGTGGGTGTAAGTGTCTGTGCTTGTGTGTGTGTGGGCAGGGGGGGGGTGGGGGGTGGGTGGGCGGTGAGCGGTTTTTGTACGCTAAAATTCTAAGAGTCTGCTCAACATAAAGGTGTATTAATTATTAATAAAATTATTTTATAATGATTTTAAGTACGTGTGTTGCTTAACTATGAAATGTATTTCTTACCATTAATTTTCACAATGTTTACACATCAATAAATAATCGAAAACAAGGTTTCTTTATCTTCCTGGAAAGAGACGTTAAAAAAGTTCGCTTGTAATTTTGTTTTCGAGTCTTTCTCCAGCTTAAAAATTATTCTCATTTTATAACAGGAGATGATCAGGGGGATAAGAAACGATCTCGATCTCACCCAGAAGACCCAAGAAGATTCGATTCTTTCCTAGACTAATCTTTCATCCTTTGGCATTCCGGATGCGACAGAATACGGCTCGTAAAGTCGACCGGTTCGCTGGGGCAGATTTCAATATGGCGAGTAGGCTCTATTACCAGTGGACTGAAGGTCGATTTTCTTGCCCACTTCTGCCATTCATTAATAACACCTGGTGGAAGGTGTTACAACGTCACGTATGCAAGACGAACAGCCGAGGCGAGACCTGGAGGTCTGATGTCCTGATGGGGAGAAGGCAGGAGAAAGGTTATGTTAGCAGTTTTGTCTATCCGGAATCTTTTATTCCCTCTCTCTGATTTCACCTAAACGGATCTTTCGTCCTCAGGGTCATCAGTGAAGAAATGACTGAAGGCTTAGAACCTGAATTACGAGACGTCGACGACTTTCGCTCTAAGATGAATTCTTGACCGTTTCATTGAAAGATTTTCATATATTTAAATGTGAATATCCTGGCAAGGTAATCTCTCTCTCTCTCTCTCTCTCTCTCTCTCTCTCTCTCTCTTCCATATTTCCATGCTTTGCCATGCTTTGTTTCTTCACGCTTTGAAAAAGAAAACTATGTAAACCGAAGACCATCTAAAGGATTAGATTATCTGAGAAGAGGAGGAGGAGGAGGAGAGAGAGAGAGAGAGAGAGAGAGAGAGAGAGAGAGAGAGAGAGAGAGAGAGAGAGAGAGAGAGAGAGAGAGTAACACATGAAATGGCCTTGAAGATGGTTTAACGTCTTGTATCAGAAAAGGTGTTGGTCATACTTATTGGTAGACTGTTGCTCTGTCAATTGGCCCCTTAACATCCTTAGCGAGAGACGTAAAAACTTCAACATCCAAATCTTGTTATCACGGCCTGTTTGGTCATGCATCTTCTTGCAAACACTGATAGCGAACATAAAACTCATCAATGAACATTAAATGAAAAAGAATTAGTTCAAGGCGTTGTTTGGTTGGGATAAAAAAAAAATAAAGATCTTATAGGCCGAATTTATTGGTGAGATCATGGGATGAATTCCACTTCTTCAAGTATTTACAAAATGAATCGTAAAGTCAACCGTGAAACATTTTGTGCATATTTAAAATTACTGAAAGACATGGTTATTTCATTTCTATGCACCCTGTACAAAAACAACAGGATTGTCTCATAATCCTTGATGCGAGAGCAGAATCGGTTTTAGCGAAAGGTGCATCTAAATGCATTTTAAGCCAAAATTGTTGCATAATTAGTCTTATGATGATTCTATGACAAAAAGACTTAATGATGAGCAACGATTAAATTAAAAGTTTTTAAAGAAAATAACTGCGTGTAAATATTTGTATAAGAAATGAATCTTCAACCCATAGACCCTTACTGGTTTCCTAAGAATAAAGCATTGTGAATGATAGAAAAAATAGAAAAAAAATATACATTGCACTACTCCTATAACAATCAAAAGAAAAATTACGGACTAGTTGGCTTTTGCAAATCAATGAATCAAATGCTTGCCTCCTACGCCTGCTGGATCGCTGTCTTTGTGCATGCAGCCTTATGCGAATCCAGGCAAAAAAATAAATAAATAAATAAATAAAAAACGGGGTAAAAAGATCACAGAAAAAAAAAAAAATACGGGAAAAAAGTCACAGGAAAGGAAGTCAAATGAATCTTTCCTAGATAGTGACTCCCAAGCAAGGCTGGTAGTACGGTAAGGTACGAATGTTTTCCCGTACGTCGTACCTGGCTAAAATATCGTACCGTAATTTCGTACCGTACCCTCAATTATTTTTCCGTACCGTAGAGTATGGAAAAAATAACTTACCGTAATTCCGTACTTTTATCGTACTATAAGCAAACTCAATCAACATCAGTAAAATCCCCTCTTTCTGAAAATTTCAATGCTAACAGGAGTAAATTAGCAAAGGGACTTTATATGTACATGTGTATATATTCAGTTGTCGCAATAATAATAATAATAATAATAATAATAATAATAATAATAATAATAATAATAATAATAATAATTATGAGACAATATGGGATTATATGGCTGATGCTCTAAACGTTTGTAACGTGTTACTTCAAGAATTACACACAGACATAAACATGTCAATTAGGGAATTCCAAACACAAACACACACACACACATACATGGTATGTTACAAACTGAAATGTTAAGTACCTTAGTGATCGTGTGCAGTCACTGAAGCGGCCAAATATGCATTAGTAATTACTTAGTGTTATATCCAAGCCTAGGGTACGGTACGGTACGGAATTTTGCCCATTTTTTTCCGTACCTGAATCGTACCGTACAGTACTTTGGTAAAATTATCGTACCGTAATTCCGGACCGTACATGTAGACTAAATATCAACCGTACCGTACTCAGTACCGTACCGTACCGTAATGCCAGCGTTGCCCCCCAATGGTTTTAACCCGGTGTGTATCCACCTTTGCGGCGTGTTTAGGACAAGCCCTTTGGGGATTACCGTAAAAACAAACAATAGACTGTAAATATCATAAATATAATGTCCACCCAAAAAATATTGTGATTTTTCCATGTGACTTTATTACCGGCCACCGTAAATTAACGTGACTTTTTTCCTGCGACTTTTTTCTTTGACTTTTTGTTTCTGTGCCTTTATTACAACCACCCCTCATGCTGCATAGAATCCTCGCGTGTAAAAAAAAAAACAATAAATAAGCAGGGAATAAAAATCAGCAAAGAAAAATGCATACACGGAAATGCAATGTAATTTTTTTCTTTTATTGATTGATAAAAGAAAAAAATAACATTGCATTTCCGTGTATGCATTTTTCTTTGCAAATCAATAAAAGAAAAAAATTACATTGCATTTCCGTGTATGCATTTTTCTTTGCTGATTTTTATTCCTTACTTATTTGTTATCGTACAACGATAACAAATAAGTAAGGAATAAAAATCAGCAAAGAAAAATGCATACACGGAAATGCAATGTAATTTTTTTCCTTTTATTGCCATCTCAGCTTCAACACTTGAATCAACATTCCTGTCTTTAGCGATTCTGCGAAAATCCTTCCCTAAGTAGCTGAAATTCTCGCTAAACCCTCAGAATACTGAACGTTCTTCCACAGCAGGAATGCAGATGCATTAAGAATGGAAATTAGAGAGCAAGAGAACAGTGCTTTTTCTCATTATCCCATTTCTCTTTTTGCTTCTTTCCTGGTATTTACCCTTTTCTTATATTCGTTATTTATCTAGGTTGTCATTTATTTTAAGCTTTTAGTACTATACTTCTGTTTTATGGCATTCCACTTCTTTTAATGTTTGGTAACCCCTCTGTCAGGATATCCATATATTACGCCGCAAGTGAAACGTCTTTCGGTGTTCATCAAAAAACGCAGTAATATGGTCCCATTTTACATTATACGCAGAGCATGATTACCATGATAATATTAAAACTAGATTTACTGTGACAGGGATAATTGCTGTTAACTGCTAAATCTCTTGACATATCCAAGCCTGGTTAGTTGCCAAAAATTCCAAAACAAGCAGGGTTGCTTCTAGTACGATACAACCGTCTGGTACGATATAAGATGCCATCTATAGGTATCGTACGTTTTTGAAGTGACAAACGCCTTGTCTCTAAAATATGTCTATTTCCATCATTTCCAAACTTTTTTCTTTGAATATCTTATTTTGAAAGTTGCTAAATTCAACGAAAAACAAGATTCTGGGAGTTTTGCTTGATGCCCATACAGGCTTCGACTGTTAATACCCGTAGCATGGGGATTCGAGTCTGACTTAAGGGATGATCATAAAGTCATTCATCAGTGCAGTATATTCGACTCTACAAGTGGGCGAGAGACACGTCACCAACAAAGGTTCGGCGGCCTCTTCCCTCAACAACTGGAAATACTGTACACCTTTTCACACTTTAGATGAGACAAAATCATACAGCTGTTTGACATAATTCATAAATAAATGACAAATCATATGATTAATTGACGCGAAACATATATGATTGAACATTTTAAGTAGACTGAATGACAAAGTCACACTATTCAGTCAAAGTTTAATACCAAATTGACAAACCACCAAATCTTTGACATTGTTACAACAGTAAACCGACAAACTACCATATTTGTTTGACAAAAACGGATTAAATTGACAATTAACACAATCGTTAATTATACGTTTCTAACTGTTCATTAGTGGTTTTCTACGTAAGGTTAAAAGCTTTTCATGAAAGAGTTGACTTTGTATATGTTTGCTCTACACTCTGCAGTCTTTTCGGAACTTCCTTCTGAAGAGAAGTGCTTATCAGAACTGTTCTGATTTCTGTGACTAAGCTGTTTTTTTTTTTTTTTTATCCATGCCACGTAGAAGGTACCAGCGTGTTTCTGATGAAGACCGGGATCGCATAATTACCCGATATGAAGCAGGAGAGGACTTTGTAGCAACCGCTGCAGAACTACAAATTCCAAGAACGACCGCCTACGAAATTGTTCGAAAATATGTTCAGACAGGTGAAAGGAGAGGGCTACGATACAGGAGAGGGCGCCCATTTTTACTTAATGATGAAGCAAAGGACTTCTTAGTGATGTTGGTAGAGGCTACACCCACCATTTCCATTCGTCAACTCCACGATGATTTGTATGAAACTTTTCCAGACAAGCCTAGAGTATGCCATATGACCATATCGCGAGCTTTAGATGGTGAACTTTTAACTTTGAAGCAGGTACATAATGTTCCCATTAACCGCAACTCAGAGCAGATCAAAGCCACTGGTGCAACGTATGCGCACTTTATGTAGGAAGAAGGTATTCACCAACATCGTATCTATTTGGATGAAAGTGGCTACAACTTGTACACGAGCAGGGCATATGGACGAGCTCCTCGGGGACAAAGGGTCAATAGGATTGTTGCAGGGCAGCGTGGGAATAATGTCACTTTGATCGCTGCCATCTCCAATGTTGCTGGGCTCTTCTACTATGAATTTCACACAACATCTGTGACTAAAGAGGTGTATAGGAATTTCATGACCTCTCTTGATGCTGTGTTGGGTCCCAACCCAGCAGTGGTGTATATGGACAACGCACCTTGTCATGCAGGAATCGAGCAAGATCTAGACAGGCGTATTATCAAAAGGATTCCGCCGTACTCGCCTTTTTTTAATCCTATCGAGAATTGCTTCTCTGTTCTCACGGCGTCTGTTAAACGGTTGCTTAATAACATCGTTGATCGCTGTGATGTGCAAGCTGCACGCAGGCAGGGATTAACCCTAAGAGTGTATAGAGAGCAACTCGTCAAACAAGCAATCAAAGCATCAATTCCTGGCATTGATGCTGCTCTTTGTTCCAGTAACTACCGCCATTCTGATGCATATCTACGGAGATGCATTGCCCGTGAAGATATCTGGGATTAAATTCTACAATTGCAAGTTTAAATATGTTGCTCACGAATTGTTATTAAATAATAAAGTACTGTAATTATGGATACAGTATGCGTGAAAAAGGCTATATTTATGATATTGCAAAGTCATTAAAATGTAAAAGTTGATTTTCAGTTATATATATAAACTTTTTGTTAACTGTCAATTAAATGAATTAAGTTGTCAAACATTTTGTCTTGTTGTCCTTTTCAAAATGTTGTTTGTCATTTAATAGTGTGACAAAACGATTGTCAAACAATTACGATACAATGTCAAAGACTTATCACTCTTTGTCATTTACATATGAATAACTATCAATAAATATGTTAAAATGTCAAGAACATTTGTGAATTGTCAATGACTATGGAAACATTGTCCCATCTAAAGTGTGAAATGGTGTATCTGGGATTAAATTCTACAATTGCAAGTTTAAATATGTTGCTCACGAATTGTTATTAAATAATAAAGTACTGTAATTATGGATACAATATGCGTGAAAAAGGCTATATTTATGATATTGCAAAGTCATTAAAATGTAAAAGTTGATTTTCAATTATATATATAAACTTTTTGTTAACTGTCAATTAAATGAATTAAATTGTCAAACATTTTGTCTTGTTGTCCTTTTCAAATGTTGTTTGTCATTTAATAGTGTGACAAAACGATTGTCAAACATTACGATACAATGTCAAAGACTTATCACTCTTTGTCATTTACATATGAATAACTGTCAATAAATATGTTAAAATGTCAAGAACGTTTGTGAATTGTCAATGACTATGGAAACATTGTCCCATCTAAAGTGTGAAATGGTGTACAGTACTCGAATTGCTTTCGTGTCGCAGTCCTGCATGTAAGGTGTGGCAAACCGCGACCTGAAGCTCACTAAACTTCCAGTAGTTGTGCTACCAGAAAATTATTCGCTAAGATTAAACAGGTAAAAAATGCGCCAAAGTTTCTTCGGCTCAATCGAGTTTTCTGTACAGCGTATAATCAAGGCCACCGAAAATAGATCTATCTTTCGGTGGTCTTGGTATAATGCTGTATGAGTCGCGGCCCGTGCAATTTTGACCACGGCCCGGTGGTGGCCTGTCCTACATCGCTGCCAGACGCGCGATTATGGCTAACTTTAACATTAATATAAAAACTACTGAGGCTAGAGGGCTCCAGTTTGGTATGTTTGATGATTGGAGAGTGGATAATCAAGATACCAATTTGTAGCCCTCTGGCCTCAGTAGTTTTTAAGATCTGAGGGTGGACAGAAAAAGTGCAGACTGAAAAAAATGCGAACGGACAGACAAAGCCGGCACAATAGTTTTCTTTTACAAAAAACTAAGAGACGACCAATGAGAATTCTCCCTGCATTTAAAGGCAAGACAAGTTTAGACTGCAAAATGCCTGCTGTAAAATTTTGTGTTTACATTTCAAGAAGAGAGGAGAATTACTTTCTTGATCTTGAAAATTTTGCTTATATGTCCTGAGCCCCACCGCTTGCTAATGCTGAATGCGCAAGAGTTTGGTAAAATAAACTTTATAAAGCATATATCATAAATAAGCTAAATACAAAAGCAATTAAATAATGGGCAATTTTAGCCTCTGCATGAATTAAAAAGCAAAAATCCTATTACCTGTAAGGTAACAGAAGACATACTGCCCCTGTGGAAAACAACTTTATGAAAATAGGAAAGATGATCCTGAAGGCTAGTGGGTCATGTGACTCACGTCTCTAAATGGCTGCATAATTTTAGTACATTCATTGCAGTTGTTGCAACTCCATTCATATTTTTTTATATTTATTATGATCTCGCTTTTCGAGATCAACAGGTTCTGCGCAACTACATCAGTTACTTTGCGAGTATTAAAAAAGAGGAACTATCAGTTTTGTTCTTTAGCCAGTGTGACACAGCAACAATAGCTGGAATTATGATGATTTTGCATAGTCATCTAATGATCTTTACAAAAGGTGCATGCTACGGGGTTAATGTCAATATTATACAAATCCCTTGAAATTTAGTACTTTTTGTCTTTCATGCAGGAAAGGCAAATAGTGCAAAATAGCTATTTAATACGATAAAATTAACTGAAGAACCTTTACTAAGCGTTCAATATTTATTCTAAAGACAGTTTCCGTTATCAGCCATCTTACCATTGTTATCATCAGTATTAGCAGGAAAGAATACGATGTAAACCACAAGAAAAATCTACAAAATCCAAAATATCTTTGCAATAGAATTTCTGGAAAATCTTCCAATAAAAGTGCCTTTGTCTATCACAGTAATGAAATTCTGTCCAAGTTGATAAAAAAAAAAGCACTCACACAAACTGAAAATTCATCTGCAATGCAAATACCATCAGCCAGGTCTTTATAACATAGCCGCAAAAGGCTCCCTCATTTTAAAAGTTATTAAAAATCCGTTTGGAAATTTTCCTTTCACTATATTTTACCCATTATCCTAAATATATGTCATATATAATTCTTACTTTTTTTGCTCTACGGGTATGGTTTATTCTGGTTTTCAGCTGGAATATTTTAGATTATTTTCTTTGTTTCGGTGTTGTGGGAATATAAAGTGGAGATTATCCTTACATCGCCAAGAATAGCTGCGAAATCTTTGCTTTTCAGTAGATACTCTGCATTACCAACTGAAGAGAAAGCCTACCTGGATATGCTCGTGAATTTTCATTGCCACCTGGAAGGAAGTTACTGCACCTGCTACCTCATAAATGCGTGTATGAGACGATCACCTCAAAAGTGAGAAAACCTTAACATATGCGCCTCTTTTGGCCTAAGCATTGAATGAACCAAACTCTAGGAATTCAATGCGGCTGTCTTTTTGTTTCCATTATTCAGATCGAAAGGATAGTGGATAATAGAAACAGAACAATATTACAATGTGTTGCGAACGAGGAAGATAGGCAATGTTTAACAAATGAACAAATTCTCTTTCATGATAAATAATTATCCTTTCCACAATCAAATACAAGTCTCTTTACAGCTCAAAACTGAGAGAGAGAGAGAGAGAGAGAGAGAGAGAAGAGAGAGAGAGAGAGAGATGAGAGAGAGAGAGAGAGAGAGAGGAGAGAGAGAGAGATGGCAGTTAGACAGTCCGCTTTCCAAACATGGAGGGAAAATACCATGAAAACTAGCTGTAACTGTCCATATTGTGAAATATATATATATATATATATATATATATATATATATATATATATATATATATATATATATATATATATATATATATATATATATATAACTGGTTATGTTGCCGTTTCTAGAAAACTTCAATTAAGGAGGAACAGGATAGCCAGAAGACGTGGTAAAATTCCGGACATTATTATTTCTTAGAAATTAAACAGAGGCACAGCCGAGCTTTCGGGAATACGTAACTTTTCTTATCATCAGGGTCACTTATCTAAGTAATTACATAAAAAATAAAAAAAGAAACAGTAAGAAAACGATACCGATTGACTAAATCTAAAAGTATTAAAACAATTATATATAACTGACAAAACTTTAAAATACATAATAATATAAAGTAAAAAAGGAACATAAAAACCTAAGTTAACCAAGCAATAAGAAATCACGTACCCAAACAGAAATCGTCAAATAAAATCACTGAGAAGATAGATACTGAGAGAGAGAGAGGAGAAGAGAGAGAGAGAGAGAGAGAGAGAGAGAGAGAGAGAGAGAGAGAGAGAGAGAGAAACAATGAATAATCAAAATGATAAAAAAAAAATGATAATGCAGTACAAAATACTGGAGAACCTACTGTTCAAGTCGTAGTTAAATGACAACTGTGCGAGTTAGAAGACTGCAAATGGAAGAGGGTGAAATGGTGTCGAGGAAAAAACAAAAAAGAAAAAAGCAAACTATGCTATGAACAATGGAACAGAGGTGGTTTGGCTATTGAGTGTTGGTGATTGTTGTTTAATATGGAGGGACTCTAAAAAGGGAAGCGAATGGCTATTTTTTGTTTGTCCGAGTATTTGAAAATCACTGTATTGTATGTTATGGTGGCAAGATATAGCATGAAGTCTAATGGCACTATTTTCTTTTTTGCTTAAAGCTAAGCCTGTACGGTGGCTGACACCCCTATGAGAGTCGATGCGCACCTTAAGTAGGCGCTTGGTACATCCACATAAGTACGGATACAGATGGCTCAAGAATGACAATAATTTTCGTTTGATTAGGACAGAATCGTTAGTGAAGGGAAGGGAAACATACATATCTTTTTGGGAACGGTGCAGACTACAGATTTTGGCTTAAAAATATTGTCTAAAAATTCTTTAACGAATTTAGTGAACATGTTAAAGGATAGCAATTATTCTTAAAATACCTCTCTAAAAACTGGACTTCTAGGTGAAAGTTATTCCAATTGGAGCAAAGGGAAAAGGCTCGATGAATCAGAGTTGTACACGAATTAGCCTTAAAAACAAGGGGACAGTGACTAAAAAAGTTTAACCCAAGGCCGGTAAACGTTTTCTTTCTAAAGATGCCAGTCGTAAAATTTCCCTCAGAACGAGAGACCAAAATATCTAAAAAGGAAATGCTGCATTACATTCTTTTTCCATAGTAAAAGTAATATTTGGATGAAACGAGTTGATAAAATCTAAAAACAACTGGGCATGACATTTTTCTGTAAAAAGTAAGAAAGTATCATCTACATAGCGTCTATAAAATATGGATTTAAAAGTATCAGGGCACTGATTAAAAAATTGTTCTTCTAAATGGCACATAAAAATATTAGCAAAAGAAGGTCCTAAGGGGGAGCCCATGGCCATGCCATCTATTTGCTTATAAACTTTCCCATTAAAAATAAAATGAGTATCAATGACCGAGAGTTCTAAGAGTTTTTTGAAATTATTTCTGGTAAAACCGTGGTAAATGGTATCTGGGGTGGGGAATAATTTTCCGAGGATAATATCAATGGTTTCGAAAACAGGGACATTAGTAAATAAGGACTGAACATCAAAACTGACCATGAATGTATGTGGATTTTGCGCAAGAATGTCAGGGACAAAAGAAGAAGAATTTTGCAGGGTGAAACGGTTACTCGTGATATGACTGAGAAGGGGAACAAGGTACTTAGCTATTTCGAAATTAGGTGAGTTGTAAGCAGCAAGTATTGGTTTAAGGGGAATGCCATTCTTGTGAACTTTAGGGAGTCCATATAAGGTAGCAAAAGAAGATCCTGAACTGAAAAGAGAATTATATGTGCTTTCAGGAATAGCAGAATTATCTTTAAGCTGCTTCAAAGTACGATTAATTTTATCTTCAATTTTAAAAACGGTACTAAATTGAGGAGTACCTACTTCAGAGAATTTACTGGGGTCGGACAGAATACTATTCATTTTTACAAAGTAATCATCGCGGTTCAGTATAACTAACTACACTTTACCTTTATCTGGTCGACAAATTATGAGGTCATTTCTATTAGCAAGTTTCTTCAAAATCTGAAAATCTTCATACTTAAAAACGGAAACCAATTTTTATTTTTGAGACTGGAAATGTTTTATGAGCCAAGTTCTGCATAGACTGACGTGCTGCTTCAAGATTAATATGAGAAAGTAAAAACCGAATATTATGGAAAAACACTTCGAACGCAAGAAAAAATCACAGTATTTGGGTTTAAAATTAGGTAAACAAAAATCTAAGCCTAGTGCTAAAAGAGACTCTTCTTTTTTATAGTGTATAACTAAAGTAATTAAAAATGACACTATTTGGGTCAATGAACTTAGGTTGGTGAATATCCAGTTTAAGTAATTTACGTTCATGCACTTTAGTGGTATTGTTTACATAATTATTAATGGTTCTGTTCAGCAGAAGTTTAACGAAGTATCCATCGAGAAGACAAAGTGTTCCATAAAATGAAGAAGAAAGAGACTTCACTAATAAAGACAATTTCCTTGTAGATTTCACTTTGGAGGCAATTTCTACATCCAGAAGAGAACGTGTAGCGCTTTGGTAGAATTCAGAATTATACAGTGATGATCGGTAGAGTTTGAATCTCACAAAATTAGGGACGATATCACTCATTTTACAGTACAGTAGAAATTCATGGTCCAATTGTGCCTTCTTCCATCTTCGAGTGGTGGATTCAAGTTTTCGACAGGTGCGTAGAATGGATCCATCATATTTATGGCGCAGGTAACTGGTTATATTGCCGTTTCTAGAAAACTTCAATTTAAGGAGGAACAGGATAGCCAGAAGACGTGGTAAAATTTCAGACATTATTATTTCTTAGAAATTAACAAGAGGCATTTTTTTTTTACCATTTTGAATATTCATTGTTTTCTCTCTCTCTCTCTCTCTCTCTCTCTCTCTCTCTCTCTCTCTCTCTCTCTCTCTCAGTATCTATCTTCTCAGTGATTTTTACTCAGTATCTATCTTCTCAGTGATTTTATTTGACGATTTCTGTTTGGCTTGTGATTTCTTATTGCTTGGTTAACTTAGGTTTTTATGTTCCTTTTTTACTTTATATTATTATGTATTTTAAAGTTTTGTCAGTTATATATAATTGTTTTAATACTTTTAGATTTAGTCAATCGGTATAGTTTTCTTACTGTTTCTTTTTTATTTTTTATGTAATTCCATAGATAAGTGACCCTGATGATGGGAAAAGTTACGTATTCCCGAAAGCTCGGCTGTGCCTCTGTTAATTTCTAAGAAATAATAATGTCTGGAATTTACCACGTCTTCTGGCTATCCTTTTCCTCCTTATATATATATATATATATATATATATATAATATATATATATATATATATATAATATAGTATATATATATTAATATATATATATATATATATATATAATATATAGATAGATATATATAATATATATATATATATATATATATATATATATATATATATACTATATATATATATATATATATATTATATATATATATATATAATATATATTATATATATAATATATTATATATATATATAATATATATATATATATTACATTCCGCCAAAACGTTGATCCTTCATACGACAACCCTCCTGGCCAATACTAAATCTCAAATAATGTTTATGCCACACTCAGTCATATTGAATATATTAACATAAATTTTGGGGGGAACTTGAAACTATGACGGAGGATATTTTCTCAACCAAGTTGTTAAAGGCACAACATAAATTGTAAGAAAATACCTCCATGGAATTTTAAAGTGACGTCATTTTCGTAAAATGAATAAGAAGCAGGAAAAGAGTCGCAAAAGTTATTTCTAATGTAACTGCTGATGTTCATGAAAATCTAAACGATTTTCCGATTATTGTTTTAGATTACTGTAAATCGTTTACGGGTGCATAATAAAAAGAAAACTTTTTTATAGATTATTTCTCCTTGTGCGCAGAGAGAGAGAGAGAGGAGAGAGAGAGAGAGAGAGAGAGAGAGAGAGAGAGAGAGAGAGAGAGAGAGAGGAGCATTGTTTATTTGATCATTGCTTCCCACTTTTCCATTTTTGGTTTCATGAATCACGCTCCAGGTATTCCTTGAGAGAACGTAGGAATAATAACCCCGGGCCCGTCATAAATGACAAATGGGCAATGACCCCACCTAAATGGGGAGAGAAATGGTAACAGGGAACCTTCCTATTTATGGGGCCAAAGGTGGAATAGCCAAGTGTACCACAGGGAGGGGAGAGGGAGTACAGGAATTCTTGCTTCGCAAATGAACAGTAATCGGATGAGCATCTCACGAATAAGCCGAGGTAGTTTTCGTGTCAGTAACACACGTACGTGTGAATGGTAACCTCTTGAAACAAATTTTGGACTTTAAACTTACTGCTGTTTGTTGCTTTTTTTTTCCAGGTTGGACCTCTTACCAATATAATTAGGCGAGACAATTGTACAGATGCAGTCCTGACCTATTATATATATATATATTATATATATATATATATATATATATATATATATATATATATATATATATAAATATATATATATATATATATATATATATATATATATATTAATATAATATTATATATATATATATTTACATATATAATATATATATATATATATATATATATATATATATAATATATAATATATATATATATATATATACTATATATATATATATATATATATATATATATATATATAAACGAAGGAAACAAAATTATTAACAAGAAAATTGCTATTTAAGAATAAGTCAGGTTTTACGAGGCAGGAGGATCAATAGTTTAAATCTTGATATAAAATGAATGAAGAAATAAAAAGTGAAGATATTAACAAAATCATAAGAATTAATTATATGAACTCGAACCCTAAGTATAAGATATATCACAGCTGAGGCAACAATGAATAAAGAACACTCAAATTAAATACGATTTTTGTAAATTTAAAACGAAAACGTAAAATATGTAAAATATGGTGAAATGTTAAGGACCAGAAATCCCCGCACAATGTTATGGACGAAAATGACGTCACGCCTAAGGAGATTCATCGAAAACATATTCTTTAAGATCGTTACCGAATGGACACATTTGCCAGATTTCGTAAACAAAGTGAAAACGTAATACCCGCGGCACTGGGGGTTATAAGACAATCAATTTAACAACAGGAATCTGAAACTATGTGCAACCTAACGAGTTACTTCCCACATTCCCATTCCCATATTGCTCTTCTATTTCGCACATAATATACTCAGTGATGATCACGGCCCAACACCAGCTGGTGCTAATGACAACCAGCAAATCAACCAGAAGAAAAACGTTTTCATCCTGAGCGCTCGTTACAGAAAACTCAGTACAATTTCCAAAGTCTTTCCCCAGATAAGGGCTGCGTGAAAATTGCATTCAGGTGCTGCTTTGAAAGAATTTCTTTTGGAAAGTCGGAGCCTCGTTGGCCATGGCGTAAAAGATGCCATGATGTTTCCCAATGTCTTTCTTACCCCTTAGGGAGATATATGAATATTATTACGGCAAGAAGGAACCAAGGAGATTTTTTCCTATATTTTCGTTGATTTTTCCTTTGTCTAGGGAAAGGGAATATATGTACTGAAATGTTGTAAATGAAATCAAAGGATAAAAAAGTAGCATTGTTGTCAACGCTAGGCCGCCACAAGCTAGTTATCCGGAAGGTAACTTTTCTGTCATCGGTACTGATCATAGATTAGTGTTGCTGTCTTTAAATGTAAGGAGCATGATTTTAATGAAGTAATCTCAAAAATAACAGTAACTTGTTTTTAGATATCTTAAATTTAATAAAAGTATAAAAAAGATGTAAAACGCTCTTGTGTAGCTTCCAAGAAAATTTGTTTTTTTCAATAAGACGAATTACTGCAGTGATGTTTTAAACATAAGAAAATTCTCCATGAATTTTTAGTCCTGTCTATCTCATGACCCCTTCGACTGGGCTGTTTATCCCTCCTCAAAAGGAGCGAATGTTGTGGAACATGTGAGAGGATAAGTAGTCTTGTTTTATTCCGCAAAGTGAGTTTACCAAGTTTGGTTAGCAGACCCTACCTTACGAACTCGCCTATTTGTGAATGTCAGTCTGGATGGATTTAGAGTCAACAATTCTCTGTAGAGCTTGCAGTCTGAAAGGCTTCCTCCTCACACTCCTGGTTGCTGGAATAGACAGATAGAAGGAAAATGAGATGAGGAATACTGGTAAAGAGAGATGAGTGAATATTCACTTTGGTAAGAGAGAGAGAGAGAGAGAGAGAGAGAAGAGAGAGAGAGAGAGAGAGAGAGAGAGAGAGAGGGAAGGGTGGTGGGGAAGGTGAAAATGAAAATCCATGGGAAAGATCATCTGTGATCTGTTTTTTCGTGTATATATGCATGTGCGTGGGTTGTGAGCGCGCGCGCGTGTGTGTGGTGTGTGTGTATGTATATATATATATATATATATATATATATATATATATATATATATATATATATATATATATATATATATATGTGTGTGTGTGTGTGTGTGTGTGTGTGTGTGTGTGTCTGCGTGGGTGTGTGAATGTATGTATACTGTATATGCAATACGTTGATGACATATTAAGGCATGGAGCCAGCGGCGGACATTGGGGTTTCTGCTCAAGATAGGAACTGAGTCTTCACATATGAAATTCTATTCAGGGGTAAAATCACTGTTGATTGTAGTTTTCCTCGTTAATTGTTCCGTTGACACTGTATGTTCTACCAAACTAATGCCTGTGCTGCTCCTCTGGAGTCAAACTGGCCTCCAGACCAAAATTAACTAAGCCTAAAAAGTGGCCATGAGAATAATGTTTAAGTTCACTTTCTCATACTAAGGAAGAAAGTACGAAAATGTCTATGTCTCGTCCTCAACACCGAGAGATCTTTAGTTTTTCCTCTCTGCTGTGCTTTCCCTCTCCCTCCCTCCTTTCACAGATTTTGGGTGGAAGTATGCAACTTCATAAACACGTCTAGTCAACAAGACGTCCTAACCATGTTGTCTTCATTTTCCCTCCTGGGATCACTTCCTCCTCTTCATTACCTTTCATATTTACTTTTATGTCCATTGAGTTCATATCTGGCCAGTCTAAACTGCTGAGGTGCTGTCATGGTTTTTCATACCTTCTCTTCAGCACAAGTGATTGGTCACCATTTCCTCTCTCCTCAGTCTTTCGACCACGTTTTGCATTCTGAATTCCATAATGGTTTTGCTCCTGTAACACACACATACACACACACACACACACACACACACACACACACACACACACACACACACAATATATATATATATATATATATATATATATATATATATATATATATATATATATATATATATATATATATATATATATATATATATGTGTGTGTGTGTGTGTGTGTGTGTGTGTATATATATATATGTGTGTGTGTGTGTGTGTGTGTGTGTGTGCGTGTCTATAGCTTCCTGCTTAATTAAAAGATTTCGGCATTAGGCGCGTTAATAATGAAACCGATATTTTTCTGTTTATTCTCTTCTTTGTGTCCACTGAATTTAGAAAGTATCACTCAAATTTCCTGATACGGAAAGTGAGTCATATCAGAATTCGTGAATTTTTTAATTTCGTTTTTAGTGGAATAATTGCGTTAAATCTTATCTTTGGTAAATGCTGTCCTAATTCGTATTTATTCTGTGGAAAATTACTATTATCACTTTTGATTATTCTAATTGAACATTCACCATCTCTCTTTCTATCTCGCTCTCTCACACAAACAAATTTTAATAACATCTGCTGCAGTCAGTGAAGCCATTATTTTAGCAGAGAAGTGACGATTTCATTTGCCGTTTGTTGGTGAGCCTTGACCTTTACTTATTTGTTTTTTACATTCTACGTTGGGATAAACAACTTACTTCCATATTTCTCTAAGCAATTATGCTAAAGGAACAATATCATACATATACATACGACAGTTATGATTGTTTAGAGACGAGGTGTGCATTGATGACGTGAAACAAAAACAATTATTCCTGGAACCACTCTCAACAAAGCACCACGGACATGAAAAATAAACACTTCTCCAGTATGACCTCGTATCGTATTGTCGAAACGACAATACGAATATGAAATATATACTGCAGTAACAGTTGGATGAGAGTTTATCGCTAACAAATTTCAGCAACAATGAACAGAGCTTTTGACATCTGCGAAATGAGTTATGAAAAGCGATGGCTCAAATACACAGCAAAATTCTACTTTTCTTCCGCTCGGTAAATCGTGTTATAATCCTTGTCTTACTTTTATCTATTTATTCGTAGTATATATTATGTTGGTTCAAAGGCGCAATGTATTATGTGGAAACTTCCTTTGCCATTGAAGGCCCTATATAATTACTTTATTATATTTTACTAATAATAACAATAATCTACTCACGGCTTACGCTTTTGAATAACGGGTTTACATTTGTAGTACCTGATATCAGAGTATTCTAAAGACTTTTCTTGAAGACCGAATCATTCTTAGGAGTCCTTTCCTTTTTTAAATGAAATCCTTTAAAGAAAATCTTAATGTTTAAGGTTCTTGGTTTCTAGAATAAATGGAGCTGAAAAAAGATGAGTACTCTTTACAGGGAAGGATATTCCTAAAAATACTACTGTGACAGACTACATGTACTTTGAAAAAATCTCCATTTTTTGTGTGTGAGAGGGATCTCTTTTGAGCATTTTCCACCAGAAGTGGAAAACTTATCTTTTCCTGTTCGCTGAAAACATTCGCCTTCTTCTGGTCTTGGGTCACTGGACGAAAATGAAACGCAACGATGCCCTTTACAAACCTTGAGTGCGGAAGCGTTTGGTTAAGCATTTGAGGCAGGGAACGTTTCTATGTTCTAGACCAAAATAGCTTTCTCTCTCTCTCTCTCTCTCTCTCTCTCTCTCTCTCTCTCTCTCTCTCTCTCTCTCTCTCTCTCTCTCTCTCCAATGCTTCTGAATAACTGAATGTATAGTAACATGTGTCGTAAAAAAGAAGCACAGAAAAAAAAGAGGAAAATGGACTAAAACATTGAAGAGAGATAAGAAGAAAACTGTGGAATGAAAGGTAAAACGGTAAACGAAATGTAGATCGGAATGTTTAGGGGAGGAGAAAGAGGAAATAAATAATAAAAACTGAATGGTGATGAAAATAAAGGAAACTCGTGAATATAACATTGGAAGAAATAGAGAACAAGGAAAAATATTGAAATGGCTCAAAGAAAGAATAATACTGCAAAGAGAATAAGAATGAATGAGACTCAGACGCAAGAAATATAAATATAAATAAAGGCGCCAAGGTAAGGAAAGGAAAATGTGAAATAACTGAAAGAAAATCCGAAAAAAGCAATGCGAGAGGGATTAATCATTGAACGAATATATCTTCATGAGAATCATCGTACTGACCATATATCGGAATACCCGTGGACTAATAACGCCTATATTGTCACTTTTATAGGCAGTATGAATAATTCATTGCTCTTAGTAGACAATCCAAGATTCAGTAATCATTTTTATATTTTTGTCATATATTTGGAAAAGAGGGTCCAAAAAAAAAAAAAAACCGATCGGGCATACTGTATAAACATAGACGACTAGGACTTAAGATTTAAGTAAGAAATATTGTTATTTCTGCTCATTTATCACATCATATGAGTCACCTAAAGAATCAGATCTCGTTTCGTTTCTGTGACAACGGAGTTTAAAATATGTTTTGCAAATGAGCATTTCTTTTAGCCAAAGCGTCAAAATAAATGGAATTTTGAAGTTTCAGGGAGAATATGAGAGTCGTTGGAAATTCAAGGGATATAAATTGTTTTGGGGAAATAGACCTGAAAAAAAGCTTTCTCTTTATAAAGAAAAAGAGCTCTTTGTCTTAGAAATGGAATGATATCAAATAGCAGCGCTAGAATATTTTCTATTCAACATTTCTTAAATGCTACTCGCGAATGTTATTCTCTGTTAACTTAATGATACATTTTTATCTGAATATTGCTTTGCGTGACTTTAATATCGTTTCTTCATTAATTTCTTGTATACTCTATTCTTCTGAGGCTCTCTTAGGAATTTCATATGCATTTATTCTGATCAATATGAATATGTGCCCATGCTGAATAAAAATTACAATAACAACGTAGGTTATTAAGAATAACTTAGTATTGATAATCAAACAGAAGAGTAATTCTTCTGATGAATATGATGAAATCTTGAGCAGTTCAGTTCTTGACAGAATATTTTATTGTGGCGGCTCTGTGGATGATGTAATGCCAACAATATTGATTAGTGTCCGGAAATACTAGAAGACTGTTTAAACAACATTTTACTCCCTTCTCTCTATTCACAGAATAAATCAGTAATCAGCAATAAAAAAAAATAAAATTCAGGAATAAGTATTGATAATCAATTGGAAATTATAATGTCATTTTTCTATGACTTCTCTATTACTTTTCCAAATTACTGTTCATATCAGTTGACTTTTTTGCCATCATTAGTTCAACCGTAATTATATTATCTTTATCATTATCTAAATCCGTACGATAACGATCATTATTATGGTGATATATATATATATATATATATATATATATATATATATATATATATATATATATATATATATATATATATATATATATATATATATATATATATATATATATAAATGTGTGTGTGTGTGTATGTGTGTTATATACCCCCTCCAATACCTAGAACAGGGGTGAGGGGAACTTAACTCGGAAAAATTGCAGGTGTTTTTGGTAGCGCTGGCCTTGAGTTCTTCCTCTCCAGGGAGTCTCCTCTCTCGCTCTCTCTCTCTCTCTCTCTCTCTCTCTCTCTCTCTCTCTCTCTCTCTCTCTCCCAGACCTGTTCCTATTTCTAATGTGTAAATCAAACAACAAGTCATGTAAAATGCAATTATGCGTGCTAGATAATGAATCCCATTAAGCTACACCCCTCAACCAACAAACTAAGCAATTGCAAGAAAACATAATGCGTGGGAATTAATTCCCGTCTCCCACCAAGTCTATCATCCATAATTTTTAAAGTCAAGCCTGTTACCAGCTCCATTTTCCATATGCCATGCTGATTGTCTCTTCTACTCTCTTCGAAACATCTGCAAGGAATGGAACCATCTCCATTAAAAAAAAAAAAAAAAAAAAAAAAAAAAAAAATTCACCCAGCACAAAAATAAATGACACAAATGTTAAATGACCAAGAAATAGTCACTGCAAAGATCATCATTGCCTGTGTTAAACACTTGGAAAGATGAGTAAATTCCAAAGTTCAAGACTCAACCTTCCAGCAAGAAACAGGAATACTGACTCCCAAGTGTTCCAGCATGTCTAACTGCTCTGGCTTTTCACAAAGGAGTGAATAACTCTTCACAAGAGTAGCTGTAAGTGTCTGGCAGCATTGCGGATGGACTTTGCAGGAGAACAATCAAAGGACTGTCTTACACGATCGATGTTTTCCTCAGATGTTCTTGGTAGTCCACTTCTCCCTTTATCCAACACTCTCCTTGTCTCCATAAATTTCTTGTGCTGTGCACGGATTGACTGACATGACGGTGGATCTTTTCCACTCTTAGTTTTGTAGTTTTGCTGAGTCTGCGTATCCGATTTTGTTTCAGTAAAGCATGACACACATTGTGCCTTTTCTTGAGGAGCAGCCATTTTTTAGGGGTTCATTCAACAGTAGCTCTTTCAACAACAGGGTACCTGAAATACACAAATGCAATGTGATTAACAACGTTGATAACTGCTGAGTAAATAAAACAAATCTGATTAAGATATCTCATCAATGCTTTTGTAACATATTTTTTTTGACACTGTAAAGAGACTTTATAGACAACCTGTATATATATATATATATATATATATATATATATATATATATATATATATATATATATATATATATATATATATATATATATATATATATATATATATATATATATATATATATATATATATATATATATATATATATATATATATATATATATATATATATGTGTGTGTGTGTGTATATATATATACATACATATATATATATATATATATATATATATATATATATATATATATATATATATATATATATATATATATATATATATATGTGTGTGTGTGTGTGTGTGTGTGTGTGTGTGTGCACGTGTGTGAGTGTGTGTATGTGTTCAGTTTTAGAGTTTAATAAACACGGAAATAAAAAACACATAATTATGCGTGAAACTCGAAACTGGTAATATAATTTAAATATAGCTTAATTAGTATAACGCATGTAACAAACTACGATGAAATGGTTGTGAAATATTTCAGCAAAAATATCGTTGACGGAAGAATGACAGAAAATTTCGTAAAATGCAGCGCGATAATTTGATTTTACTCTAAACGATTGCTTTGAAGTACACATCGTGTTGGGCGCCCGCACCAAAAGTGCATGTTAAATATTCGTACTCTATTAGTAAAAAAAAAATAAATTTGTAATATATATGAGGCATTAAATAAATAAATCTGCATATGACGGTTTTTGCAAGAGAGGAATGTCCGCCAAACGTGGTCATAGAATCAGTATATACATATATATATATATATATATATATATATATATATATATATATATATATATATATATATATATATATATATATATATATATATATATATATATATATATATATATATATATATATATATATATATATATATATATATATTTTTTTTTTTTTTTTTTTTTTTTTTTTTTTATTCAGAGGAGGAACCCTAGTCATATGGACCAAGTCGACAGGGGCCATTAACTTTGACATTTAAGCTTCCAAAGGATATGGTTGTTCATTCGAAATAGTATCAGAAGTTAATGAAAATACTGAAAGTAGAGATCAGTTATTAGAAAAATAGATACATTAATATATTAAGTAAAATATTAAAATACAAGGAAAATTCTGTTTGGGCAGTAATGAATTGCATCTTATCTTGAACCTCTGAAGTTCCAATTGGACGACTTCCTTGGGGAGGTTGTCCCACAATCCAACGATTTGAGGAATATAGGACCTCTGGGACTGAGAAATTCGAGAGCGAGACACATTTACTGCATATTGCTGTTCAGCGTATCTGGTTGCTCTCGGGAGGAACAGGGGATCAGGGATCAATTGAGAATGTGAAATATCACAGTTAAAATAGAATTTATGGAAAACTGACAAACAAGAGACCATCCGACTATGTTCCAAGTCATAACTGTTATATTAAGAAACAAAAACTTACCACCACGAACCACTGTATCTAAAAGAGATAAACCCCTGGCAGAAGCAGATCTCCACACCGGAGAACAGTATTCTAATAAGGGAAGAACAAATGGCCTAAAACAAGTTGCAATGATTTTATCACTGTTATGAATATATGCGGCCTGACTAACAATACTTAGTTTTCATGCGGCATTGCTGAAACTTCCCTTAGTTGTTTCTCAAAAGTAAGGTATGAGCCAAAAGTTACACCAGAATAGTTAAAGCTTCAGACTCATTCTCCTGAAGGAAGGATGGGATGGAAAATCTGTACGAGATCTGCTAATCAATAGTGTTTTCGTTTTACAGGAGTTAAGCCTCATACCCCACCGACTACACCATTCATGGGTCTGGTCCATGTCCCGAGTGAGGCTGAGGGCAGCTTCATTTCTCGCTGAAGTTTCTCGGGATCATCAATGACTGTTTTTCGTTTTCAGGAGACAGTAACTTATCACATTCTACGTAGACTCTGATCTGATTAATAATTAATTCATCAAGCACTTGACAGAAGTACTGAATAATTTTGCGAAAATTGGTTAATCATATACCAAGTCAGTGTGCATACATGCAGAAAATAATTATTCAGGAAATAATTTGTGGAAACACATACATACATATACACACACACACACACACACACACACACACACACACACACACACACATATATATATATATATATATATATATATATATATATATATATATATATATATATATATATATATATATATATATATATATATATATATATATATATATATATATAATTTCAAAGCTGGGGTCTTGCTAGATTAATGGGGTGTACTAGGATGTTACGCAACTTACCTCAATTACCACAAAAATCTGCATTCTGGCCTTGAGGTCAGATAAATTATAAATAACAAAATACGTCTGAAGGCCTACTTCAAGAGGGGAGTGATTAGGCAAACTCTGGGGTTTAACTTAATTAATTATATTTACAAAAGAAAACACACCAGAAGAATGGTAGCGCAATTCTGGTGTAATAAGATGAAAAGCAAATGACGGGAAATTTGCTGGAGGAAGTACAATGGGATGCCGCTTCAAAGGGCGTTGAAAATGAGGTAGTCGGGACCACTACGCACACAAGATGATACTCAGATCCGCAGCTGAATAACTCCTAATCTGTAATCGAAACACTTATGGTCACTCAATCGAAACTAGCACTGTAATGAAGGAATCGAGGAATTGCATGGAAGATGCCTAGAATGAACTCGATTTCCAGTGACTCGAATGTCATACGATTACGTTACACTTCTCGTCACTGCTTTGCAAATTAAACAGCACAAAATGTAAAAGGCAATACAGGTCTCACTGTAGGTATATCGCACTATGAAAAGAAAGAGAAAATAGTTAAAGACAAATAGGGAAGATGACTGACGAAAAAATCACAAAACTTGGTACTTTACCTTTTTTAGGAGCTGAAGTTCTCTCCTTATGAGGGCCAGCAAGAGGAAGGGCAAGTGAATAAGTTGACAACAAAAGTTACTTTGGTTACTGCCAGCCACGTGTTGGAAGTAGGCAGTTTAATGGAGCAAGGGACAGTACATCATCATATGGTGGCATCTGAGCAATTCTAAGGCCGAGCGTCTCTCTCCAAGGCCCTTTATAGTTTCGGGAATTATGTTTTTCTCTTCGTAGGTGGCAGCATGGCTGCGGTTTCAAGATGGCGGAACGCATGTGTTCAGCCAACCAGCTGACCTACCTCGGGCGACGATTAGCTCTGATCAAGTCCACACCTGGAATTTAAGGAATTCTGGCAGCACTTGGACAAGAAAGAGATTGATATTGAAGTGGTTTCCCCCAAAAAGGCAGTGGTGAGAGAGAGATTATAGAGGAGAATTCGCCTACAGTGAATCATACTAAAATAAATTAATTAATTGTTTAGTCCTCATTTCATTTAACTTATTGACTGGAAGAAGGCGTATAGGAGGAGACTCTTGATTATATATATAAATACACACACACACACACACACATATATATATTTCAGAAAATATGGCCGCTACAATCTTATAAGATACATGGTGTGATGAAAGAATTTTTGGGAGCGAGAGTGAACTAGGGCGAGAGATTTGATGTAAAATCTTTGTATTCAGCAAATAGTTTGATTCCTCAGCTCTCTGCGCGAGAAGCTCAGCAATATTGGGGGTCAGGTGATCTCTGAAGCGTTATGTATGTTTGTGAGTACGTGCGTTACTTTGATCTAGATTATGCCAAAATCTGCCCTAAAAGTGAGTTTGATCGTTCATTAACGTGATAGAACTGCAGTTGTCCAGTCATAGCTTTGGAGTGGTTCCAGGCTTTGAAAATTGGCAGATAAGGTAGAGTCTCAAATCTCTGTTTTTATGGGAGAAAATTGAACTTGTGATTTTACCATGACTTTCTAATCATTATGAACTTTTGAACTGGTGTGGGAAATTTAATATGAATATTCATACCTCTTTTATATTATTATTTTGTTGTGTTACGTTTGCCATATCTTGGCTATGCATTTTACACTTTCCATTATTGTGTTTTGTATTTCATATATTTTTGGGAGTTTTTTATCATGTTTAATTCTTTCGACAGATGTCTGTGGACTTGTGGTAGACTGTTTTTTTTGGACATGACTTTTAGTTATTGATTTGGGAGTATGTGTGATTTTGGGGATTTCCAGGCTATTAGCCATAATGAGACTTCTTTAATCAGAAGTGCTTTGCAGTTTAGAGTTTAGTTATCTGACTCGATAATTCATTTATTATGCATTTTAATCTTTACTTTGTTTTATTCATTTCTTGTTGGGTTATTTGAATAATAAACCTATTTTTGGTAGGAACGATTGTGTTTTTTTAAATAGTCCATTTAATTGCTTTGAGAGAATGAGAGGTCGGGTGGATGAGCTTCGGTAAATGATGAGAGAGAGGGATTCGGGCTGAGAGAGAGAGAGAGAGAGAGAGAGAGAGAGAGAGAGGGGGGAAAAAAATGCGAGTGTGATCATGGGTTGAACCTTTTCACGTCTTTTTCCTGAGGTCAGATCGCTAAGATCACGCTACGTACACTTCTAAAACAAGTGTTGATCTGTTCCCTGTAACAGATTTAAATGGTGGCAGCGGTGTCCCATGTCTTTAAATGGTCTTAATTATGGTAGCGAAAGAGGGAGATTACTAATAGACTAATTGACAACGTTGATGCCCAAGGCACAGACTAGCCTCGGGGCAAAAACGACCACTCAATCTTAAGAGAGCGAGTTTCATAGGTGGGTCGTGATTACGTGGATAATACGGGGAATCTTTTTTTTTCCATCTCTATTCGAGTATTGGGAGTGGGGAGTGGTGAAATAGATCTGGGTGATCTCTAGAGCAATTTTGGGGTTAACAAAATACCCAAAGAAGTGTAAATAGTGGCGATTGTGAGTTAATTACGCAAAGTGGTGATTCAACAAAAATCACGCTTGTTTTCCTCTGCTCCGTCTTCGAGTGGGTGACGTCACAGGTTAGCAAGTCACGAGTGATAAGTGCTCCGTTTTCTGTTCAAATTGGTGAGTACCCCATTCTCGTAAGTTGCGCAGAACTCCGTTTTCTGTTCTTCTTTTAGAGGGGGTAACTTTTGCCTTTCTCTGGTGTTCTTTTTGGTTTCTTTTTTATGTTCCTACGCTCAGGGCGTGTAATCAATTACAAAATGCCGGACGATGCAGCAAGCACATCCCAATCAGTTGTGGTGCATAAAGTGACGAGCGTTAGCGCGGGAATTACTAATTTTAAAGGGTTAGTTGACGGGAAGCTAACCCAAAATATAGAAACTTTCATTGAGTCAGTGAACAATTATCTGAATTCCAAGAAAATTACGAATGGCGCTGAAGCTTTAACAGAAGCAAAGACATTTCTGGATTTGGATAAAAGAGATATTGGGAAACAGGCACGCAGTTTCGGGTTCAGAAGGTGTAAAACTTGGAATGAAATGCAGAAATTTCTACGAGCTACTTATGGCGGAGTTCAACGTGAGTGTGCAGTTCGGAATTTGCGAGAGTTTCTCAAAATAAAGAAAGGCAATGATTCACTAGTCACATACAGTGCGAATTTATTTGACGCAGTAGGTGAGTTAAAGAAATCTATAACAGGCTCTCCATGGGTAACTGGAAATAATATCTCCTTAGATAATTTTGAAAGATTGTTACACTTTGCTTGCCTTTTAACGTCGGTCCCAGATGTAATTGTAGATAGTTTTGACAAAAGAATTGATCTGGATACAGATGAATCCTCTTTGTTTGCACAGATTAATAAAAATCTATCAAAATGCCCGACACTGGACAGTAGTTTTGTACAGGGAGGTGCAAAGATATCTGCGGCGGTTCCCAAACCACAGAATAATGCTAGTACCTCGCATTTGGGAAATGATGCAACAGCGAAGACATGTGCACGAGTAGAATCGAAGAAAATTCCAGAGAGATCAGTCACAACGATACGTTGTTTTAATTGTGATAAACTAGGACATAGTAAATCAAATTGCAGAATGAGATATTGTTCAGTTTGCAAATCTTCAGATCATGGATGGAGATTTTGCCCAGCCACAAAGAATAGAGATTATTCAGGGAAGTCACGGGGAGGTTTTTCTAGGTATGACAGGAGAATTCCACATGATGCAAGTTCTAGATACACAAAGGAACAGCAGAATTTTCACAAGATAAGTTCGAAGACGGACACAGGATAATGAGCAATCAGGTCTTAGAATCACCAGAACCTAGGCCGATTGTACTTGGATTTTCTAATGGCAGTGAAATTTCTATTTTCATTGATTCTGGTAGCTCAGTTAACTTAGTAAATGCTGACCTTTTTCACTCGAAGTTTCCAGAGTGCAAATTAGCCCCTACTAGTGAGACAGTGTGTGATGTACAAGCGAGGAAACTGAATATCTTAGGTTCGTCATTTCTTACGCTTTGTATCGGCGGAAAGACAATAGTAGAATCATTTTTGGTCATAGAAGGATTAGCCTTGGGTGAAATGGTTTTACTAGGACACCCTTCTTGTATGCGACATAACATCAACATTCTTACGGGAATTCAGGGGATTACAATAGGTGAGCCAGGTTGTTTTGTTCCATATATACACGGGAAAAAAACTTGTGAGAAACCTAAGACACAGTCTGAGACATGTGTAACACAGTCATTAGAGAGTGAAGATATTCTGCAAAAATCTTTCAAAGGATTTTTGTTGGAAGATAATGAATTGCAACCGCGAATTCCTACATTGGTTAAAGTGTCGCTGAAAGAGAAAAAGTTTCCTGCTCAAGTGTGCGTTGTTGAGGGAACCGAGAAATTCAAAGACGTTGTGAGTACGGTGTCAGTAAATGAAGTTTCAGTCACAGGTGTAACTACAGTAGAATTAGTTAGCTATCAAGACTCAGTGAAAAAATATCAAAAGGGTACTTATGTAATTCATTTTGAAGAATTTAATGAAGAGCATAAATTAGTGAGTTTTTGTGGAGACGGGAATATGTTTCCTAACGAGGAGCAACAGTTCCGAAGTCAGGTTCTGCATGAACACTTGGCTAAAGTTGATTATCCTGAGTATTCAGATAAAGTAGAGAAAGTGTTGAAAGAATATTTAGATATCATTGCTTTGAAGGGAGATAAATTAGGAGTTACAGATGTTTTAGAACATTCAATCCGCCTAGAAAAGGGTACCAATCCCATATATATTCCAGCATATCGAATTCCTTTTAAGATCAGAGAAGAAGTAGAAAAAGAAGTTCAGAGGTGGGAGTCGGAAGGCATTATCAGACCGTCCAATTCTCCGTTTAATTTTCCTTTGCTTGCAGTTCCTAAGTAAGACGGTAGTATCAGAGTTTGTGTAGATTTTCGTAAATAGAATGAAAAAACATGCCCAGATAGATATCCTGTAGCTTGTTTGCCTGATTTGTTTGTTGAGATCGGTGGCAAGAATATATATTCATCTATAGATCTTATGCAAGGGTTTTTACAGGTTCCTCTTTGTGAGAGTAGCCGTAAATATACAGCATTTTCGGTACCAACGGGACATTACGAGTTTAATAGGATGCCTTTTGGATTACAAGGGTCCCCAATAACATTTACTAGACTGGTTAACACAGTACTTCATGGCTTGTTAGGAAAGTCGGTGTTTGTGTACATGGATGACATTCTCATATGCACAGATACAATTGAAGAACATCTAAAGGTGTTAAAAGAAGTCCTCAAGCGATTACGGTTCGCTGGATTAAAGGTCAAATTGGCCAAATGTGAGTTTCTGAAGAGGAAAATTGTCTATTTAGGACATGTTGTCTCTAAAGAGGGAGTTAGAGTGAATGATGAGAAAGTTAAAGCCATTGTGAATTTTCCAGTTCCCAAAACCAGGAAACAGATTCGTTCGTTCCTAGGTATGTCGGGTTTCTTTCGCCGTTTTGTGCGGAATTTTTCTACAATAGCGTCTCCATTGACAGATTTGTTACGAGAAGACGTTAAGTTTGTTTGGGGTGATAGTCAACAATTAGCTTTTGAGAAGCTTAAGAACGCTTTGGTGAACCCACCAGTTTTGAAGTTTCCAGATTTTAGTCAACCGTTCACCTTAGTGACTGACGCGAGTCAGGAAGGTATAGGTGCATGTTTGATGCAGAAATTTGAGGGGAAATTACACCCAATTGCTTTTTATAGGAGAAAGTTCAAAACGCGTGGTAGTAACGAAAGGCTGATGTCAGTTGTGAACAAGGAGGCTTTCGCAGTCGTCTCTAGCCTTGTTCATTTTAAGATGTTGTTGTTGGGAAATAAAGTTGAGATTTTTACAGATCATCAACCGTTGTTAGAGCTTTTTAATAAGCCAAATTTGTCGCCCAAGACAACATTGAGAGATTTTGATGCAAACCTCAAATACATTGAAGGTAAGCATAATGTAGTTACAGATGCATTGAGCAGATATTTTCCGATCGAGGATGAGGAAATACAAACCGAATCCTGTGTGGGAGAAGAGAGTAAATATTTGGTGTCTAATGTCTCTGATACTAGTAGTTCTGAGATATCGCATGTAGAGGACATACATGTTTCTACAGTGCATACTTCGGGGAGAAATAGTGAGTCGGCAGTCTCGGGAGAGATTGTTATTCGTGATAGTGAGAGTAACGCCGTGTGTTATATTACGGGTGAAAATGTCACTTGGGACATAGGCTTGCTCGAACAAAAGCAAGATGAAGATAAATTGTTGTCAGATGCTAAGGCATTTCTTAGGGGAGTTTCACCGAAGAAAGGGTATAAGTTGCCTTTTTCTGGTCTAGAGTTGGAGAATAATTTATTGGTGAGGAAAGTTAAGTATAACTTGCGAAGTACTCGAAGCATGGGCGAGATTACACAAATCATCGTGCCAGAGAGTCTAGTACCACAAGTTCTAGACATTGTACATTGTAAATTTGGTTCGCCTCATTTAGGTGTGGACAAGACGTATGAAAACGTCAGGTCAAAGTTCTTTTGGAAAAATATGTTTTCCGCAGTAGAAGCCTTTGTGAAGAAGTGCGCTATTTGCAATGCGAATAAGCCAGCGACGACAGTGTCGTGTCGTTTGGGTTCATATCCCGTACCACATAGGCCCTTTCAGAGAGTGCATATGGATATTCTGGGTAACTTCTCAGAGTCTGCTTATGGTTATAGACATTTATTAGCAGTTGTTGATGAGTTGACTCGCTTTGTCGAGATTTTCCCACTGAAGTACAAATCAGCTGAGGAAGTTGCTATAGCGTTCTTTAAGGGGATAATTTGTAGATATGGTGTTCCTGAATGTCTGATCACAGACAATGGTAGGGAGTTTATTAATAAGACGTTAGACGGTCTTGCTAATTTACTGGGAATAAAGAAAGTATCTATAATCCCGTATAGACATGAAGCAAATGGGTTATGTGAGAGGGCGAATCGGAAAGTAATCGAAGCTTTGCGCATGACGGTGGGTGGTTCCGATACACATTGGGACAGATCTTTGGATGAAGTGCGATATAGTATTAATACTATGATGAATGACACAATTAAGATATCTCCAGCAGAAGCTTTGTATGGGTACAAGTTGAAAGGACCTTTTGATTTGTTACCAGAGCGAGTTCAAGGTGATGTTACAGTCACTTCGTTGATAAATACAGCGAGAGAAAGATTTGCAAGTATCAGTAAAGAACTTGAACTTAGTTCGCGTGCAATGGTAGAGAAAAGTAACGCGAAATCGAGGGGAGTAGATTTTTCGATGGGTGATAGAGTGTTTGTTAAAGTGAATGTTCGGAATGATCTGAATTATAAATTAAGTCCGAAGTTCCACGGACCTATTGAGATTGTAGAGATCAAAAGAGGGAATAGATTTGTAGTTAAAGATGTAAATACTGGAGTGACGAAATTGACCCATATTTCGAAGTTGAAGAAAGTTGGGATGTAATGGAACATTTGTATATAGTCATGTAAGGGGATGTTTGTATATAGTTAGAGGGATAAATGGGTTGATGTTTGTATGTATATGATATTTATTTATTTTTTTTTGTCTCTTGTTCATTCTAGATGTTGAAGTTCTTAATCATTTGTTTTCGAATGATTTTGGGAATTGAGACATGGGCTAATTTCATACGAGATTTGACCCGTGTGTTAGTGTGTTATTGTGTTATGATGTGTTTTATCATCTGACGCAATATCTTTGTTGTTTAGGAGTTTTTTTGGGGGGGAGGTACTTAGTATATCGGACCGAACAAGTCTGATCTTTTTTTTCGGGTTGGGATATCGAATTTGAGTATCTAGATTTTTTTTTTTTTTTTCAGTTTCTTTTTAAAAATTAAGGGAGCTGTGTTGTGAGTAGTTGTAGTTGTTAAGATCATGGGAGCGATTGCCATTACGTCAATTGCTATTTTGTTGAGAATTAGTCAGGTGTTGCAAAATATTTGCTAACCGGAGTAGAACTTTCATGTATTTTACGAGATATGATTCCTTTCAGTGTTTGGATAGGATTCTCGAGTATTTTTTTTTCTGTTGGATAGAATTTTTTTTATGAGTGAGTTCTGTAGAGTTGTTGTGTGCTTAGTAGTGAGTTGACTGTGGATATTCTGGATACACACTTGGAATTAGTTCACATTGAGAGTGTTTGACTTTTACATTAGTAGTTTTGTTTGGTTCAGTAACATGAAACCTTTTTGTTATTAGACCTTTTTCGAGTGTTTTTGGGAGACTCAGTAGTGATATGGGATGGATTAGAGACCATGTTCATTTTGGGAGATCAATATCAAGGTTCGGGAGTTGATTATAAGACAAGTTGTACTTTAGTTAGAGAGAAGTATGTGTGTGACAGTAGTATTTTCCAGTTGTGAGTTGTATCTGTGGGTGGTTGTGAATTATCATTAGTTCATGGACAGACTCCGACAGAATGTGACTTTAGACAGTTCCAGTGAGATTACCACATGGTGTCCACCAGAACCCTTACTGCCGTGTTTTGCAAGGAGTGTGCAGTTACAATGATGTGCCAGAACAACAAGTCGACATCATTCGTTCTTCGAGGGTCCAAGCTGTTCGACTCATCCTGCAGAATCCTGTCTACGGACTTTCTCGTACTTAGACGTGCTGTATTCAACAGTTCCGAGAAGATAATTATGCGTCATACGCATAACGAGCATTTGGTAGTGGCGGTACCTACAACCAAGGTGCCAATGACTGTTCCACCGTTGGAAGACATCGATGATCCCGTGATGTTCGAGCATCAGGAATATATTATGCCGACAATTTTAATTGTCTTAATAGCTGTTTTACTGATAATTCTTGTTGTGGGGGTAGTAAAGCTTATTCGTGTTTGTAAGATTACATGTAAAGGCTCTAAGAACACAACCCCAGTGACTTTGGAAGTGCGTCATGAGAGCAGTCCTTAAAGCTGCAGTGTAGTAGACATTGCTAATTGAGCATAGCTCTATTCTGTTATGTTTTATACATATGCTTTTGTTTTAGTTTGCTGTTAAGGAGAGCGAGACGCTCTTATGTGGTGGCTGAGCACTATTTCAGAAAATATGGCCGCTACAATCTTATAAGATACATGGTGTGATGAAAGAATTTTTGGGAGCGAGAGTGAACTAGGGCGAGAGATTTGATGTAAAATCTTTGTATTCAGCAAATAGTTTGATTCCTCAGCTCTCTGCGCGAGAAGCTCAGCAATATTGGGGGTCAGGTGATCTCCGAAGCGTTATTATGTTTGTGAGTACGTGCGTTACTTTGATCTAGATTATGCCAAAATCTGCCCTAAAAGTGAGATTGATCGTTCATTAACGTGATAGAACTGCAGTTGTCCAGTCATAGCTTTGGAGTGGTTCCAGGCTTTGAAAATCGGCAGATAAGGTAGAGTCTCAAATCTCTGTTTTTATGGGAGAAAATTGAACTTGTGATTTTTACCTTGACTTTCTAATCATTAAGAACTTTTGAACTGGTGTGGGAAATTTAATATGAATATTCATACCTCTTTTATATTATTATTTTGTTGTGTTACGTTTGCCATATCTTGGCTATGCATTTTACACTTTCCATTATTGTGTTTTGTATTTCATATATTTTTGGGAGTTTTCTATCATGTTTAATTCTTTCGACAGATGTCTGTGGACTTGTGGTAGCCTGTTTTTTTTGGACATGACTTTTAGTTATTGATTTGGGAGTATGTGTGATTTTGGGGATTTCCAGGCTATTAGCCATAATGAGACTTCTTTAATCAGAAGTGCCTTGCAGTTTAGAGTTTAGTTATCTGACTCGATAATTCATTTATTATGCATTTTAATCTTTACTTTGTTTTATTCATTTCTTGTTGGGTTATTTGAATAATAAACCTATTTTTTTGGTAGGAACGATTGTGTTTCTTTAAATAGTCCATTTAATTGCTTTGAGAGAATGAGAGAGGTCGGGTGGATGAGCTTCGGTAAATGATGAGAGAGAGGGATTCGGGCCGAGAGAGAGAGAGAGAGAGAGAGAGAGGGGGGAAAAAAATGCGAGTGTGATCATGGGTTGAACCTTTTCACGTCTTTTTCCTGAGGTCAGATCGCTAAGATCACGCTACGTACACTTCTAAAACAAGTGTTGATCTGTTCCCTGTAACATATATATATATATATATATATATATATATATATATATATATATATATATATATATATATATATATATATATATATATATATATATATATATATATATATATATCGGATGCTATAGCTTCACCCGAAGACCTATTATGAGCTCTTTGCTTTGCACATCATCTGCACGCACACTCTCTGGAACTGCCAAGCGTCCTCAAAATACTTAACAGAGGCTGGAATATTGTTCTAGTGCGCCCTATTATAAGCGCTTCACTTTAATGACTTGCATTGCTGCTCTTGTATGTATGCATTTATCTCTTTCCTTTTTATCTTTGTTTATTTGATATTTTTTCGCTAATTACTTCTCTCTTGCCTCTTTTTCACATACTTTTTGGATTCCGCACTTTGTGGACGTCTGATTAGCTATTAAATGGTCATTTAAGCTGATTTATATATATGAACATTTGTAATTTTGAATGATACCAATACTAATATGAATAATATATTTGAGGATTTCAAAAGGTTTAGCATATTTTCGAATCATTTACTCCTTTCAAGAAGCAATTTCGCCGAGTCATTCGTGTCAATGACGACTGTCGCGTGCAGACTACGTTGTGCTGATTTTGTTGCGAAGATTTCGTTTCGCTCGTGTAAATATGGGAAAACTCTGTGGATACTATCCGTATGTGCTAACTGCTGCATACGACACATATCTATCTAGATACAGGGAGCTACGTTATGTTATTATCTAAAGGAACGCAAAGTAAAATAAAGGAAAGCGGTAACAGCAAAGACTCTCGTATGATACTATAATAAAAAAATATATATATAAAAGTCATTTTAAAGTAGAAGTCATTATTGGCAGTAGAGCAAACTAAAAGAACATTTTGGTAGGAATAAATTTTACAATCTTTTGAGCATTTGTTTTTGTCAAACATTCTATTCTCATTTGATGAAGATTTGTGTAAAATTCTGATGGTGCGAAAATTTAGACTATTTGCATAATGTTTTCGTCATTTTTCGAAAGGTTTAAAACATTTATTCATATTTGCTTGGTGGTCTAATCCAGGTTCCGTTAAAATGCCTTGTGTCCGTCTTTGACATTTATAGGTAACAATAATCTTAAAATGTAATTACTACTTAAAAGACTGTCTGGTTTGATTTATCATAAGATATGAATAAGCTATTAAAGTTCAAATAATTTCCTTTACTTCTGTTCCAACTTGCAAGAACAGAAATGCATTTGTACCTGATATTTTAGAGCGTTTGAATGCATTACCACGAATCATTTAATAGTGAAGGTTATAGCTACCGATAGAAATGATATACAAGACAGACTCCATTATTATTCATGCGAAAAATTTCGAAGTGTTTATTTTGAAGCAAATCTGAATTCTGAATACAACATTTAGATAATTATCTATCATTTGGCATATCGGAAATCTTTTTCATTAATCGTTCTGTAGTCAGACAGTTTTATAAGATACACGTAAACGTAGTTCAGTTATGAATGGTCAAGAATGTATAATGCAGTATCAAAATGTATTTGTAACTTCCAGAATGTTATTACATAGATTTTATGTGTTTAAAATAATATTTTAATAATATCTTGACATGAATTAAAAGTTCATCCTTATGAGATGAAATATTCTAGTCACTGTAGTTTTCTTCCATGAACAGTATATATTGCATTCAGTATTTTCTAAATATCATAATTTTTTTACAATAAGAAACACGACATAGATGAATAAAATATAGAAGAGGAAGTAGAAACAGATATAAAAAAACAAGTTAAAGTTTTCATGATAGTATGACAGTACTTTTAATGTTTGGCTAATTTAACTACATGTTTTCAAAATGCACCTGACCTCGAATTGGAAGTAGGAAAGTTTAGAGATGAAACTGTTTAGAGACAGCTCCAATTAATATTCGTTTCCTTATCTCTCCCAGAGAGAGAGAGAGGGAGAGAGAGAGAGAGAGAGAGAGAGAGAGAGAGAGAGAGAGAGAGAGAGAGAGAGAGAGAGAGAGAGAGACAATGTTTCAAAGAGCATTTTCAATTGTTAAAATCACGCTTATGAATGAGGAATGTAGCTGTAAGTCAAGCTTAGCCTGGAGCTTTCATTTCTCTCTCCATCAAGGCTTTTGGGAAAATGGTCAAAAGTACCAGAGCGTCTTAGCTTTCAAAGCAGTAGCCTTTCAGTGACAAATACAGATGTTATACTTAACCTGTTGGAATCCAGGCTTCATCGCGATTCATTGCCTTTTGCAACAGGCTGCTAAGGTTAGTTGCATTTGCGTGGCATTGTTTCAACTTTTTATGTTTTTCCTTCAAGGCAGAGAGGCGTTAACCATAGTGGCATACCCCTAGTTTACCCTTTATTGTAAGTACCGGGAAAAACGTTGTAACAATAACTTTTTAACATCACAAATATATATATATATATATATATATATATATATATATATATATATATATATATATATATATATATATATATATATATATATATATATATATATATATATATATATATATATATATATATATATATATATATATATATATATATATATATATATATATATATATATATTGTTACGTGTGAGGGTCTTAGTTGATCATGTGTTATTCAATTTACGTAATTTTTACGGCCCTGCAAACCAAGATTACACGTAACCTGCCACTTGAAGCCAAAAGTTAACCTCAAAGACAGACGTTAATTAGCCAAAGGTCGCCAGTTAAGGGTTATTAACCTTAACAAAGAATATTTGAGATGAATTTGATTTTAAACGCAACGGTTCTTCCAAACATTCGGACGCGAGGCATACAAAGCATCGAGATTTAACCTGATTTTGCTTACCCTAAATCCTAGGTATTTTACTGGAATAACGGGGTTGAAGCTAACAACATAATAATTTGGCTTAATCTAGACTTCGTGAACACATATACCGTAAGTGGTGGCTGAAGGGGGAACAAAGGAAATTTGAAATACAGAAAACAAAGGATAAAAGAATGGGCTAAGTTTTGAACAAAAAGCGACTTTACCCTAGGACGAACGTTGTGCGCATCAACGACCGACGTGGAGTTCTTGCAATTGTTTCTTCACTTCACTAATAGAATAATAGACAAAGAAAGGGGGAAGAGGTCCAACTGGACGTGTTATCTCTCCGAAAGCTTGGTTCTCTCTCAAGTTCCCTGACCGAGCCTGGGTCAAAACAGGCCTATCAGTCATGCCTTAGGCGTCTACGCTTTGTTAAAACATTCGCCACGAGAGACAGGTAAAAAGGAAAAAAGGACCTTAGGACCACCTATTTTTAAAGTTGAATATGGAAATTTTCCTATAGGGTGGAAGGCCTAACTTCCCTATCCCGTTCTCCAACGGACGTTAAGGTTTGAACTGAAGATGCTCCTATATAGACAACGTCTTTTCCCGGTCTCAGTCAGGCTGATATTTTTACAATCAAAAGTTACGAGGGCGAACAGCAGTAATATTTGTAAAAGCTCCCCCCCTTAAGAGGGCCTTCACTCCCTTTTCGGGCGTGAAGGTCTATACTAAGCAAGCTGTTCGCCTCTCGTAGGTTACTCTCCTTCCCCTGAGCAGATTAGTCCTGGTTAGCCTACCTAGCCACAGAACTACCTAACCCTAGATAGGATACGAGCTGTATTCACTACTTTACCTAATTCTAATAGTACTGGAAGGTGCTCACGGTTATTATAGGCTACCTCCTACAATCAAGATGTGTTTTAGACCTAGCCTAGTGGTACATTCTATGATATTCCCTAGCCTAACCTATCCTAACCCGACCGTAGCACCAACATAAGAGTTAATATTCTAACTAAATTACAACATGGTTTATTTTTAATACAATTAAAATTTACTAGTTAATTCATGAGGGTTGCCTCATATGATAAATGGGTGCCTCACTGAGGTCTTAGGCCATGCGTGTCACGAGCATCGTGGCTCGTTTCACAATAGTTAAGATTACTGAAATTAGTTAGGCTACTTACATGATTACTGCGGCTCGGTGGTAAGTGGAAAGAACAAGGCTACTAAATTGATGTACTGTACTTTAAGGTGGCCTAGGCTAGGTACAAATAAAAGGAAGAGATCACACTGGCTACCTTCTCTGGGCAAGGGGCCAGGATCACTCTTAGATGTTAGGGCACTGTGCCAAGAGGGCACTAGTGCCAGGAGGAGCTTATAGCTCGGCAACTACTGGGCTCTCTTCCGCCCCTTCTTCTTCTTCTTCGGTTTCCTCCAAGGCCTATCAGTAGCTGGCCTAGCAGGTGATGAGAGCACCGACTCCGGGGACAGGCCAGAAGGGCTAGCGGGCGCGAAGTCAGGGGCAACTGCAAAAGCTGCGGGAGGACTCCCTACTCCGGCTGCTGCGACAACCGGAGCGAGAGCGATCTCGACTTCTGCGTCCGAGGATGCCAGTTCCTGGTCTTCCAAGGGAGGGGTACCATTTCGATCCTCCAGGGGTTCATCCCCTGGAGTCAAATTTTGCAAAGAAGAAACTTGCAAAGAAGAAGTTTTGGGTGCTGGAGGCTCTCCAGTCGCGATGATCAACTGCATGGGGAATCCTAAATCTCCCGGAGGAGGATTCGCCTCATGATTTAGACCCGGCATAGGGGCCTTTTCCATTGGTAGCTCAACGTCCGGGACGGACGGAGTCTGGCACTGCTCAGTGCTCGCAAGTGGCACTGGCAGCAGTTGAGGGTCAGGCATGCCTGATGAGGGGTCCGGAGGTGCACTACCTCGCGGACGACTTGTGGTTGGCTGCGGCAGAGATTCCTGCCCCAGCGGGAGATCGTAGCCTCTCGGTGAGTTTTGTTCGGGGGCGTCCGCTGGGCGTTGCTTGTTTGGGCAGCCCTCCCAATTTGTGGAGTGGTCTGCCCGCTTGCACGTCCTGCAGCGGTACTGCTCCTCCTGAATCTCTCTTCGCGGAGGGGGAGGACCTCTTGGGGGGCCAGCCCTTCGCGATTGGAGAGGGCTAGGCCTGAAATAGGTTGGGTGGTGCCCCTTCCGCGGACCACTTTGGTGGGCGGAAGGTGGAGGTTTGTCATGGTTGAGAGTTTTAGATGGGGCCTCCGTGGAGGAGGTAACGTGGCTGCGGAGTGGCGTTGGTGACGGGCTTCCGCAGAGAAGATCCCGACCCAACAAGAAGGCCACTCCGGGCCGAATTCCACCTACCACGCCGAGGCGGTGGGGTATCGTGCCCCAAGGTGTCATAACCTGGAGTTGGACAGTAGGAACGGTGATGGTGTGGCCCTCTATCCACTTCATTTCCCACCGGGTTTCTTCGTCAACCATGGCACCGGCTGGCACTTGGGCCCTAGTGATCAGGCTAATGTCTGCCGCAGTGTCTACTGTGACCGGAAGGGTCACGGGCAGGCTAGTGCTCTGAAGAGGGGCCACCGAGATGAACTGGGTTTCCAGTCTCTCGGGGTAAAGGATCCGGTGCGGACCAGCAGCAGAAAATGAAGTGCTGATTAGGTTGACAAATTTGGTGGCGGGGACATGATGTGGACAGGCCGGAGATCCAGCATTGTAGTGGCTAGCAGCCCCACAGGATTTGCACGGGCCTTTTGGATGGGCTCGGTGGCCTGCAGTAACTGTTGGAGGAGAGGGCTGAGCGGATGAATCGGGAGCGGAGTTCTGGCTGGTAGGGTTAGGCTGCTTATTAGTGCCGAGTTTGTATCGGCACTCAGCTTCAGCGTGGCCCCCCTTCTTGCAATAGTTGCACAGGGTCTTGCTAGGCAGTCCATTCTTCGGGCGAGTGGAGTTCGAGAGGTAGGCCGGAGGGATGATTCGCTTCTGAGAGGTGCTATGCGACTGATTGAAGGTTTCCCACGAATCAGCCATGCGACAAGCTTCCATAAGTGTGGAGGGCTGCTTATCGTTAAGATATACCGCAAGGGGCCCTGGCACACATTGGAAAAGGTCTTCTAGCATGGTCCGATTGAAGAGATCCTCAAACGTCGTGCAGGCCAAGGAGTCGAACCAGCGCGTACCGGACTGGGTTTTGTGACATGCCCATTCCGTCCAAGACCAGCCGACTTCCTTGGCAAGACCTCGGAACCGTTGTCTCCATTTTTCTGGGGTTATCTCGTAGGCCTTTGTAATGACTCTACGAACTTCTGCCATGTTGCCTCTCTGGCTCTTCTCCAGTGAACGAAGCGCTGCCTTGGCTTTTCCCTCCATATGCTTGGCTAGTATTAAGGCTCTCTCCGTCTCCGTGGTGCTGTAGTTATCGAAAAGAGCCTCGATCTCCTCCAGCCATGCTTCTGGCTCGTCCTCAGTCCACTTGGGGACTAGGGAATTGATGCTCGAAATTGGAGCGTTTGATGCAGCAGGTGTAGGACTGGAGGCTTCATGGCTAGCCATAGCTTCGGCATTCTCCATTTTCGCTCTCTCAAGCTCGAGCTCCTTCTCCTTTAGGGCTAACTCGGTTTCCTTGCAGGCTAACTCATGCTGTCTCCTTCTTTCTTCTCTTTCCTCTTCATACTGCCTTTGCTCAGCTTCATACTTCCTCTGCTCGAGTCTTTCTTCCTTCTCCCGCTTGGCCAAGTCGTCCACTTGCTCCTTAACCCAGGTGGTAAGTTCCGAGCCGGTGAGACCTGCCGCCGTCCCCAGCCCCAGGAAAGTTTTATAATGCTCTGCTGCCATGGTTCTGGTGGGGAAGGGCGTCTAACCGGGTCGACTGGGCGTACTTGGGCAGCGAGGAAGTGTCTCTTCAATGACGTGGCA
>JANJGK010000032.1:32344559-32429559 GCA_039081455.1 Macrobrachium rosenbergii
GTAAAATTCACACTGAGCTAAGTGAGTCAGGTCTGTGTGATAACTCACCCTTCAGAAAAAGAAAATGAGAGTGCAGTGGAAGATGAGAGATACGTGACTGTACGAAAGAACCTCGAATCAGGACTTTACCTATAACGGAGCGATGGAGAGCCTCGTCAAAACTTCACCAGGGATGGAGGGATGACTTTAATGGGAATACACAGGTAATGTGACTGGGTGGTCGAAAGATGACTATGGTGGCGGGGTGGGTGTCAGCTTGACAAGGAGCATACAAGTGGATGTGTGTTAGGCTGAAACTGGTAGGGTTCTGAGGCCAAGGTCAGCTCTCTCTCGCCTTTTATGACCTCGGAGGCTTATTTTCTTTCTCCTCCCAGAGGGCACTGTGATCGCAAGATGGCGGTTCAGCCACCTCGGTTTCTATGTTAGTATCTTCCAAGTCAATGTGACCTCTGGCAACCCATGTTCGCCAGTTTTTATTGGAGATTTAGCCCTTTTGACAGATTTCGGCAGGCTTCCGTCTCCACTCGCCTTTTATCTGAAAAGAGGCAATTCCAACAGTCACCAGGTCTTTAGGAAAGATAAACAGATGCACCAAAAAGGGGAGCATGGAGAGAAATATATATATATATATATATATATATATATATATATATATATATATATATATATATATATATATATATATATATATATATATATATATATATATAGAGAGAGAGAGAGAGAGAGAGAGAGAGAGAGAGAGAGAGAGAGAGAGAGAGAGAGAGAGAGGTAGAAGCGACAATAACACCACACTAAACTCTCCTCTTTAATCCGGGTCAGGAACAGGTTAAGAGTGTCACTGTATCATCAGTGTTCATCAGAGTTCAGAGTTCCTTTCAGATTCATCAACAAAAACCTTCTGAGTAATAATAATAATACCCCGAAGGCATCCCGGTCCTGGTTCCTCCCCCTTCCAGTGACTCGTTCTTTTGAAGGCGCAGCGTCATCATGTTGATTTAAGTGGACAGCGTAATGAACGTGAAGTGAAGTGGACTCGATGGGTACTGGATAAATTTGATTATATGACATGTCATTATTCATTTCTGCCACTAGATGAGATCGAAGGGGATTTTTTCAGTGGTTGTGATTTCATTTGGTGAACAGGATTACCGTGTAATTCAAATGGGATTACAGTTTTCCCACTGAATATATTTGCACTAATCAAACGCGTTCCTAAAGGTAATGGACGATAATTTTATGCCAGCCCCTACCCTGTGCAACCTAATTTTGTCTACATTTTTTTTCTGTATAATAACGACAACTTACGGGTAATAAAGCCATGTTTAGACTTGCTGCCATCCAGCCAGGTGGGAGCCTCGCTCACGAATGGTCCTAGTCAAATTTGCAGGACGAAGGTACCTTGGCCTGGACTTCGGAAGGGTAAATAGCCTGATTTATAGCCTGGTTTGGCGTCATACAACAGCAACTGAAATAACTAAAACTGGTATTATGAAGGCTTTGTCATATTATATATAATGTTGCCACCTCAGTGACGATAACAATGTGTACTCTATGCAATTTCATGTCATGTACTCGTCATTTTCATAAAACACAAATTCATTATTTCAAATTAAAATTATAATCGCATCACTATCCACAAACATTTATGATATCGAATTATATTCCACTGGACTGGAACTGGAATATAAACTTTAGGCCATAGGTCAAGCGCCGGGAACTATGAAGTCATTCACCGATGAAAATAATGTTGAAACAATTGTTAGGAGAGGATGGAAGTAAGAGGGAAGGAGAATATGAAAGGATAAAAGGAACGAAAGGGGTTGCATCTAGGGGCGGAAGGGACGATGCAGCGAAACTCAGGTAATGCCTATAGTGTACCACGTGAGGTACACTGACAGCACTACCTTCTTTTCAGTGAGATATTATAATATTGCATATTTAATGTATGATGCCTTGTCATACTGAAAATACTTTTAAATATAAAATATTACAAGAGTGAAAATTCGGTGAATAATACGTTTATAAATTGTAAAATACCAGAACATATGAAATGCTGTAATATATACTGTAAAATATTTACAAAAATACTGAAAATAGATAAAAGGTGATCATTTGTTAATTAAAAAATAACAAATTTCTTCTGCTTTAATGGCAATCATTCAATGGACCCCTTCAGCCACCACAAAATTAACAAAGACCAACAAACCTTTCCCCTCCTTTTTTATAATCAAGAAACTCAGTCAGCCTTAATCTTCCCTTTGGGGGACAGGTATACCCTGCAATCGAGTGTTTGTTACAGCTGCCCAGACTGAGGCAAGATTATCAGAAAGTTACTATCTATGTTTATTAATCCCCTTATGAAACCGAATTATATTCCTATATTATTATTATTACTATTATTATTATTATTATTATTATTATTATTATTATTATTATTATTATTATTATTATTATTATTATTATTATTATTAAGTACTTATTGATAGCACTTCTAGTGCCATACTGTTACGTCAGGAACCGGTAATTTTGTAATATTAACATTAATAATACTATTACCAGCGTTATTATTGTATACATACCATCAAGAATTATTACGGTAATATAAGAGTGCCGAGACGGCAACACCCGACATTAGGGGCGTTGTTGTTATTATTATTATTATTATTATTATTATTATTATTATTATTATTATTATTATTATTATTATTATTATTATTGCTAAGAGATTCACAGTTTCGTGAAAAACAATCTCTGTAATAAAAATCCACAGTTATATAATAAATATATTACTGTGTAAAATAAACAGACTTTCGAACACTAGAACAGTGTTCCTCATCAGTGCTAGCGTTAAAATGTAAAATGAGAGGGTAGTTTTCTTATGAATAGTTTTTAAAAAATGGGGGCGGGGCGAGGAGATAACTGCCCGTCACGGAGGTGCTGGTTCGGGTGTTGTTAGGTTATTCCAAATTCAACAGGCAGTTGCGCCAACCTCCTTCATCTTCGAACATGCGATGTTACACTTGTCTGCGCTGCATAGGTGCCATAGTCGGAACTATCCACAGGGACGTCGGCTATCTGGAGAGAGTGAAAGAGAGAGAGGAGGGGAGGGTGGAAGGAAGTAGAGCATCAGGGTTCACACGGTCAACGTCAGTTTTGAAATTAAAATGTTTTATGTAGTGTTTGGCAATAAACCAGTTGATAAAAGGGACTTCTTTGTAAATGTTTTTTTATCTTCAAAAGATATTCCCATATTTATAGCAGTACCTTCAACTAATCTTCTCACGTGACAATCTTCACTATTAAAAATAGTTCGTGCACCATCCCAATTAATTCTGTGGTCTAAATTAAAATCATGAGCTACCAAAGCGCTCCCCTGTGCATGAAGATCATAGGCCCTTCTGTGTTCCCTTAATCTTACAACCAGTCCCCTACCACTCTCGTCGTAGTAACAACCATTGCAATCATGGCAGGGAACCTTGTAAATACCGTTGTTTCTCTCGGTGCTATTACTATTTTTGGTAAGGGCTTTTGCCAAGGTGTTTTTATAGGTATAAACAATTTCTATATCCTTTTGATATTTATTCATATAATAATCCCTACTTTTGAGACTTCTTCTTCAAAGGGTAATGATACATGTTTCTTTTTATTCATTTCCTTATTAACATGACCTATATAAAACCTTCTTTTAGCCCAGCTGATGGTGTCAGTAATAAAATGTTCCGGGTACTTTAAGGACCTAAAGGCGTCTACGACATGGGAAAGTATTTCGTCTAGAAGAAGAAGAAGAAGAAGAAGAAGAAGAAGAAGAAGAAGAAGAAGCGGCAGTGACAATCCGCAAGACTCGGCCGATTGAAATAGAGACGGGAAAAAGACCGTGTCCCAGCCACCCAGACGGAAGAAGGAGAGAGAGAGAGAGAGATTGGGCGAAGGCGTTTTCCCTTAAGGTAAGACATCCGAGGGGAGACCAAAACCGAAATGATCAAATTAGACGGAAGAGATATGAGTTTAGAAATCTCCTATAATGCCTGGTAGAGCTCCCGCAACGCCCACTCTCCCCCCCCCCCCCCCCTCCTTCTCTCTCTCTCTCTCTCTCTCTCTCTCTCTCTCTCTCTCTCTCTCTCTCTCTCTGTATGTATGTATAAGGATTCTAACGACAGCAACTCGCTGAAACGTATCCAAATACTTAGAATTTAATTTAATATAAAAGATAATATTTTCCTTTGCTTCTGTAATGGAAGGCGGTGTTCATTTTCTTAACATTTAGGGGAGGCAATCTTTAAAGTGAGAATCGCACTGAGAATAGTTACCCAAAAATTTGATTTAAGGATGAAACTAATTTTTGAAGACATTAGAGAACGAGTTTTAATCTGGAGAAATTATTTAGCTTTGATGTTGCCGTACAAGTCCTAATTTTTTTAATCAATAATGCTCCAGACATTTGAAAAAAAATATTATTAATAATAAGATAAAATCAAGTGATTACCAGTAAGACCCTTTCTTATTTCACGTAACCGCTTAAAATTCTAGCCTTTATTAACCGCCAAATCAAAGACAGGAACTCTAACTGAATACATTTAAGTTTCCATGTACAAGGCTAATAAATAATTAAACAGGAAAACTTATGGACAGCAAGCAAAAAGTCCCTGAGGTACAGATCGGCTGTGAATCCTACCAGGACCCGACTCTTATTCCAGAGAACAAAATGATGGAAACCTGCTGTAGCGTCCCTCTGTCAGGTGTCCTCTAGTCTCGGGGAGTTCTGGCTAACATTTGCACGGGCCCTCGACCGCCAATAGACTAACACAAGATTTTCTTGTTCACTTCTGGTGAACTCTTATACTCCTACAAATGGAAAGGGTTTCCGGGGAAGACCTACTTCCAGTGAAGACCAACTTTGAATTTTCATAGGCTTAAAGAAAGGAGGAATTTCAGAATCAGAAAAGAATATTAAAGAATTTTAGCATTAAAAGTACAAAAAGAATAAAGGTGATTGAGAAATGCGCAAATGTAGCAGGGAATATGTTTTTGATATACAGCAAAAGTAATATAAATTTGGGACGAAATAAAGTTGTATTCAAGCATCTAAAAAAAGTTTCTTATGGTTGTGGAGAGAAATTGAGAGTCATATGCCCTCGAGAAAAGAGCCCGGAAATAATCTTTGCAGGATTTGACCATTTTAATGGAAAAAACCGTTATTTAATACATAATACATTAGAAAAAAATGTTTTAAATCATATTAGGCATCCAGAATATCATTTGAATGTCTCAGGATATAATCTGTGTTAATTTTTATTTGTATTCTTTTCTTATGCTGTCGACAGATCCTTACAACAAACACAACAGCCATGTTGCCCCTGTTGAAAAGAGTATCAACTCACACAAATGACTTCAAGATTCGTAAAAAATCTAAAAAAATGACTAACATTTCGTCAAATAAAATCCTACAATAGGTTATCGAGTAATGCATTTAAAAGAAATTTTAAAAAGTAGCTTTTAAATTAAGAAGAAAGCATGAGACTGACCTAAACAAAGAGGAGCAACACGGCCAATGGAAATCACTTACATCCACAGACAGGAGGTGCACAATCACCGAAATCTTCTGTATCACTCGCTTATTTTAAAAAGCATAATGACTTCTTTAGCGTAATAGACCAGTACTTTATTTATGTGGTTGTCCAGAGACAGCAAATTTTTTATTGGTACACATCACCTATATTTAAAGCAAACACTACAATAAAAACTTTGATCCATCAACAGCAAATAAATTGTTTCCTGGCGCTTGGTGAATTCAAACAAAAGACGAAATAAAATGGCGGACGGACTTCTTGGTATTTGACCTCGGTTTTGTCTTGCATCTTTCATTCTTCAAACACCTTTTTCCGACTCTTCATTAAAAGTACAAACTTAAAGCAGGTGTTATTTAGATACCTTTGCTATGGTTATATTTCATGACTAGAGCGTTTTTGGGAAAAAGACAAAGCTAGTTTCAACGGTTCTGTTGTACAGAACGGTAAATCAGTTTCCTATTCATTCACCGATAACTTGAAATTCGCATATCGTTTTTGAGGAGACTCCCTCTGCTTCGGAAGAACAATAAAACGACGCCCATATTTCTGGATACCTTCCCTGGCAACTTTCCCAGAGCTCGTTTCCTTCACCCCTGCTTCTCCTTAGTTTCGGCCACCTCCATCACCCACACCCTCACCCTCCCCCTCCCTTCCCGAACCTCTATTTGCATCGCTTTTGTTCAAGTTGTAAAATCTTGGATGGGGTGCGACCTTAAAGCGAACGGGGAGAGGGAATCAATGAACGGTGTTTGTTGCTGTTTTCTACGTTACTGTTTTATTCTTTTCTTCCCTTTCGCACTTTCCTTTCTAGGTTTAAGCCTTTAATAGATCTCGTTCTGCTCTGCCTTATTGTCACTGAGGAAACATTGCTAATTTCCGTTATCACTTGAAACGAATTCCATTGCTGATTTCTTGGTGTATTTCAAACAACCGGTACTGCGCAATAAGACTGCCCAGTCATAAATTTAGAAACAATATGAACTGAAAAGAAAATGTTCAGATAATGTTCGTATATTCGAAAAAACAGTTATTAAAAGAAAATACCATACAATAACTTGGTTGATAGGGAAAAAAGATAGTGACAAGCTATCTTTTAGTAATATGTTTTTAGTTTATAAATGGTCATTCTAATGCCATTATTTTAAGGGGAACCATTTGTACCCGAAATGGTTTTTATATTATGTTTTTCGCGCGATCAGGTAAAGTACAGATTAGTTGCTGGCACACTGGAAACAGCTGAGAAATTGTAGGAACAGGAGAAAATAAGTAATTTGCTGCAGGAGGAAAATCCAAAGAAGTATAGAGGAAAAACAAATACAAAATATGGCAGCTAAATGGAAATCAGGGAAAAATAAGTAAATGGGTACTAGTAAGTGAAGTAAGAAAATTAATTGGAAAATATATTCATGAGGAGTTTGACAAACAGCAATAAGAGAAAAAATAACTATATGATGAAAGAAAGGAGCAGAATAAAAAAAAAGCATTAGGAGAAAAAAGGTGAGAGATGAAAGAAAAAATATACCAGTAGTCATTGGCAGGAGTAATGTGAAGGAAAATATTAAAGAAGGAAATACGTGAAATAATAATAATAAAAAAAAAATAAATAAAAATCAAGGGGAAAAGAAGGAAGAAAGGTCCAACAGGAGAGACAGAATAGGTAAAGCCTATTATTATTATTGTCAGCAAAGATGTAAAATAAATAAATGAAAATAAATATAAATAAATAAAAAGAAATAAAAGTAAATGGAAAAGTGAATAAATAAAAATAAATTTAAAAATTAATAAAAAACATAAATATTAATAAATAACTAAAAATAGAAATAATGAAAATAAATAAATATAAATAAAATTAAATGAAAATAAGTAAAAATAACTAAAATAAATGATTAAAAGAAAATAAATAAAAATATTTAAAAACAAATAATAAAAAATAAAAATAAATAAAAATAAATAAAAAATAAATAAAAATAACTGAATAAATATTAACAAACAAAATATAAATAAATGAATAAATAGCAATAAATAAATATATAAATTATTATATATAATATAAATAAAATAAATAAAAATATAAAAATAAATAAATAATTAAACAAAATAAACAAAAAGATGTTAAATAATAATAATTAAAAAATAAATAAAAATAAATCTATGAAAAGAAATAATAATAAATGAAATAAATGAATAGAGAAATAAAAAATAAAAATATGAAAAGAAATAATAATAAATGAAATAAATGAATAGATAAATAAAAAAAAAATAAATGAAAATAAAAAATAAAAATAATAAAAGTAAACCAAATAAAAAAATAAAATAGAAATAAATAAAAATGAACAAATAATAATGAACAAGTAAAAATATAAGCAAATGAGTAAAAATAAATGAAAATTAATTAAAAATAATAAGTATATAATAATAAATAAAAAAATTTCAAATAAATAAGTAAATATAAATAAAAAGTTAAAAAAATAAATGCAATAAAGAAAAATAATTAAAATATATATGAAACATTTATAAATAAAAATAGATAAAAATAAAAAATTAAACAATAAGAATTGATAAAAATAAATAATAAAAAATAATTTAAAATAGATAAAATCATTAAACATAAATAAAAAAAAAAATAAATAATGATAAATAAAATTAAATATATGAAAAGATAAAATATAAAAATAAAAATGTAAAAAAATATAGAATTAAAAAGAAATAAGTAAAATTAGATAAATAAATATGAAAAATAAATTAAAATAATAGAAAAAATAAATGAAATAAATAAAAATAACAAGTAAAAAGAATAAATGGTAATAAATAAATTAAAACAAATATAATTAATAATGATAAATAAAATAAAAAAAATAAATATAAAAAAGAAAATAAATAAAAAGATAAATAACATAAAAAATATATAAAAGTAAATAAAAATAAATTAAAAAAAAATTATAACAATGAATACAAAAATTAACAAAAATTATATAATTAAAAAATAATAAACAATAAATAAAAAATAAATTAAATAGAATAAAATAAATAAAGAATAGATAAAAAAATTAAATAAATAAAAAATAATACACAAATAAATTAAAAACTTAAAAATGAGTAATAAATTCCAAATAAATTAATGAAAATAAATAAATAAATTAAAAACAAATAAACGAAAAAAAAATTTAAATTGATTAATTAATTAAAAATACATAAATACATATAAAATAAATAAATCAAATAATTAAATAAATAAAAATAAATAATAATAAATAGATAAGAATAAATTAAAAGGAATAAAATAAAATATTAAAAAACAAAATTAATAAAAACAAAAAAATATAAATAAAAGCAAAATAAATATAAATTATATGAATAAAATTAATTAGAAATAAATAAAAATAAATCCTATTAATAAAAATACATTAATAAAAATAAATAATAACAAAAATAAAAAAAAAATAAAAATAACAAATAAATATAAAAAATAAAATGAATGAAAAATTAAATAAAAAAAAATTAAAAAATACAAATAAGTAGATAACCATAAATAAAGAAAAATAAATAAAAAATAAGTAAAAATAAATAAGAATAAATAGAAATAAATAATATACATAATTAAAAATAATTAAATAGAAAAAATTAAAATAAACAGATAAAAATAAATAAAATCAATAAAACTAAATTACTAAAAATTAACAAATAAGAATATAAAAAATGTATATAAAATAATAAATAAGTAAATAAAAATAAAATAAATGAATATGTATAAAATATAGAAAATAATTAAATAAATTAATAATATAAAATTTAATTAAATTATTAACTCCGAAATAAAATTAATAAATACTTAAATTAAAGTAAAAAAATATAGATAAATAAAAATAATATGTTAAAATAAAGATAAACAAAATTAAATAATAAATCAAATAAAATAAAAATAATTAAGTAATAATGAATAAATATAAATAAAAATAAATAAACGCAACCAAATAATAATGAAGATAATAGAAAATAAATAAATAAAAATTAATGATAGTAAATAATTAATAATATATTAAAATAAAGATATCAAATAAATATACAAAAATTCAAATCAATAAAACTAAATAAAAATCGATAAAGTAAAATAAAAGTGACTGAAAAATGGAAAATTAATAAAAATAATAAAGAGAATTAAATAAAAATGAATAAAAAGTAAAAAAAATATAAAATATAGAAATAAATTCATAATAATAAACAATTTTAAATAAATAAAAATAAATTAAAATAGATTAAATAATTAAGAATAAAGAAATTAAAAAGGAAATAATGATAAGAAAATAAAGAAATAAAAATAAAAAATAAGCAATTAAATAAATAAGAGTAAATAAATAAATAAAAATAAATGAAATTAAATAAAAATAAAATAATAAAAAGAAATAAGTAAAGACAAAAAGAACTAAATAAATAAAGCAAAAAATATATATAAATAAAACAAAAAATAATAAATAAAAATATATAATGTTAATTAAAAAAAAATAAAGAGAAATAAGTGAAAATAAATAACAATAAAAATATAAAAATAAATATAAATAGAAATAAATGTAAAGAAATAAATATAAAGAAATAAAAATTAATAAAAGAATTGTATAAATAAAACAAATAAAAAAATTAATAAAAATTAAATAAACAAATAAATATAAATTTGAGTGAACAAAAATAAATGAAAATAAGTAAATAAAAATAAATGACAATAAACAAAAATAAATAATATAAATAAATAAAAATAATTGGATAAAAATAAAGAAATAAATAAATAAAAATAAATAACGATATATTACTAAAAATTCATTAATAAAAATATAGACACATGAATAAATAATTATAAATAAAAAATAAAGGATGAAAATATGTAAAATTATAAAAAACTAACTAAATAAAAAATATAATAAATTTATATAAACTAAATAACTACAAATAAATGTAAATAAATGACATAAATATAATTAAAAATAAATAAAACAAATATATAAAAAAATACAAATAAATAAAAATAAACATTAAAACAAATACTGTAAAAACAAAAAAATTAAATGATGAACAGATATACATAAAAATAAATAAATAATAATGATTAATATAAAGAAAAAAATGTACACAAATGAATAATAATAAATAAAAATAATAAAAAATAAATAAATAGAAATTAATAATAATAAATAAACAATAGTATATTAAAATAAAAATATCAAATAACTTTACAAATATAAAAATAAATAGAAAAGAAAAATCAATAATTAAAGCTAAAATTGACTGAAAAAAGGAAAATAAATAAAAATGAATAAATAAAGTAAATAAATATAAAATATTCAAATGAATTAATGAGAATAAACAATTGTAAATAAGAAAAATAAACTGAAATAAATTAAATAAAAAATAAATAAAAATATAAAAAATAAATAATAAGAAAAATAAATAAATAATTGTAAATAAAGATAAATAATATATAAATAAACAAGTACAAAATAAAAAAAATAAAGATGTGATAAATAAATAAAAAAAATAAATAAGTATAAAGAAATAAAATTACATAAATATAAATAAATAAATAAAAATAATTATAAATAAATATAATTAATAAAAGTAAATGAAAATCGATAAATAAAAATAAGCAAATAAATAACGATAAATAAAAAGATAAATAATAAAAATAAAATTTTAAAATTAATAAATAAATAAAAAACACAGTAAATAAAAAAATGAATAAAAATAAAAAATGAATAAAAATAGATAAAAAAAGAAAAGATAAATAGCAAAAAAATAAGCGAATAAATGAAAAATAAACACATAAATAAATTAAAAACATATTAAAAATGAGGTAAAAATAACAAATAAAATAATGAAAAATAAGTAACTAAATAAAAAGAAAATACGAAAGAAAAATTAGTAAATAAATTAATAAAAAAGAAATAACTTTATAAATAAAAATAAATACATAAAAAATATAAAATAAATAAATAAATAAAGATCAATAAATAAAAAAAAATAAAATAAAGAATAAATAATTAGAATAAAATAATAAATAAAAATAAATAGATAAAAATAAATAAATAAATAAACGAAACTAAAAAAAATAATACTATATAAAATTAAATAGAAAAAATAAATTATTAAAAATAAACAAATAAATATAACTGAAAATACAAATATAAAAATAAATGAAAATAAAGAGTAAAATCAAATAAAAAAATAAAAAAAGGAAAATTCTATAAAGACAAATAAGTAAATAGTAAATAAAAATGAAATTTTAAAAAATTAATATAAATATAAATAAAAAAAAATAATATAAATATTATACAAAAATAATGAAAATAAATGAAAATGAAAAATTATGAAATAAAATAAGTAAAGAAAAATGATTAAAAATAAATAAAAAATATAAAATAAATAAAAATAAATCAATTTAAAGTAAATAAAAATATAAATAAATCAATAAATAGTAATAAATAAAGAAAGAAGTATATAAAAATAAATATAAATTAACATAAAAAACTTAAAAATTAATCAATGAAATGTTATAAATAAAAATATAAATAAATGAATAAATAGAATTAAATAAATAAAAATAAATTATAATGTAAAAATAAATATATAAAGAAAATAAATGAAAATAATATAAATAAAAGTAAATAGAAATAAAAATAAATAAAAGAAATAAAAAAGTAAAAATGAAATAATTTAAAATAATTAATAAAAATAAATAAAAACAAATCAATTAAATACATAAATATAAATAAATTAAAATAAATAAATACCATCGAATGTATATATATAAAAATAAATAAGTAAAAATAATTAATTGTGAATAAAAATAAAAAAATAATAACACCATATTAAACAAAAGTAATAATATATAATAGTTATAAATAAATAAAAATAAAGTAAAATAAATAAATATAAATAAATAATAAATATAAATAAAAAAAATTAATAAATAAAAATAGATTAAAAATAAGTACAAATAATGTAATTGGAATATATAAAATAAATAAAAAATAAAAAAATAAATAATAATAAATAAGAATAATTAAATAAAGATAAATAAATACTAAATAATTAAAGAATAAATTTAATAAATTAAATTAATAAAAATCACAAAATAAATAAATGAAAATAAATTAGAAAAAATTAAAAATAAATAATTACAAATAAATGGAAATAAAAATATAAAAATAAAAATAATATATGATAACAAAATACAGAAAATTATAAAAAAATATTAAATATAATTAAAAATAAATGAAAATAAATAGATAAAATATAGAGAAATAAAATTGAATAGATCTAAATAAATAAAAAAAGAAAAATAAAATAAGTAAAAATAAATAGAGAAAAAAATATAATATAAATAAAAATAAATAAAATGATAGAAATAAATAAGTAAAAAATAAATACAAATAAATGGAATAAAGAAATAAAATATAATAAAAACAGGTAATTTGAATTAAATTAAAGAAAATGAAAATATATAAATAAAAATAAAAAATAAATAGGTAAATAACAAATAAAAAATAAGAAGATAAAAAAAGTAAATGAATAAATATAAATCAGTAAATAGAAATAAATAAAAAATATTATAAAATGTTATAAAAATATTATAAAAACAAATAACTATAAAAAAATTAAAATAAACAAAAATAATAAAAAAATAAACTAATTAAAAGTAAATAAATAAAAATTAAGTCAACAATATCAATAAATAAAAATAAATGAATAAAGATATATAATAAAAATAATAAAAGATTGTAAGTAAAATTAAAAATAACTGAAAAAAGGCAAATTAATAAAAATAAGTAAATAGAATTTGAAAATACAAATAAATAATAAAAAAATAAATAAATAGAAAAAATAAAAATAAACAAATCTAAAACTAAATTAAATGAAATAAAATAATAAAAAATAAAAGCAATAAAAAAATAAGTAATGATAAATAAAAATTAAAGAAATAAAAATCATGAAAAATATGTGAATAAAAATTAATAAGTAAATAAACTAAATACATGAAATTAAATAAATAATCCATAATAAAAAAAATAATTAAAAATAAATATAAATATAATACTGAAAAAATAATTGAAAAATAATAAATAAAATTAATTAAAATAAATTAAAATTAAAAAGTAAATATAAGAAAATAAACAAAATAAAATAATGAGCAAATTATTAAATAAAAATAATAACTAATAATGAGATAAAAATAAATAATGAAAAAATAAATAAATAAAAATAAATTTATGATAATAAATAAGTAAATAAAATTGTATAGAAATAAATATATAAATTAAGAAAAATAAAATAAATGAAATAAAGAAATAAAAAAAACTTATAAAATTAATTAAAATAAAAAATTAAAATAAATAAAAATTATCATAAATATATAAAAATAAAAAAAAGAAATAGAAATAAATATAAAATTAAATAAATAAAAAACATACAATTTAAAATAAAAAAATAAATAAATATATAACAATAAGTAAACAGAAATATATAAAAAAATCTTCAAAAATTAATAAAAATAAAAATAAATAAAATATAATAGATATAAAAGAATATATTGGAAATTAACAAAAATATAAAAAATAAATAAAGATAAATTAAAATAAATAAACAAAAATAAATAAGTAAAAAGAAAAGAAAGAAAAATAAATATATGAATAAAATAAATAAAAATAGATAAATATATATAGTATAAATAAAATTTAATAAAAATAAATAAACACAAATACATAAATAAAAATAAAAACAATACCTGAAAATAAATTAGAGTTACTAATATAAATACATAAAAATAAATATATAGAAATAAAAAAGCTAAATAAACAAATTAATAAACGTGGATTACAAAATAAAATCATTAATTTAAATAAATGAAATAAATAAATAAAGTAATAAAAAGTAAAATAAATAAGAATAATAAAAATTAATAAATAAACAAACATAAAGAAATTAAAATAAGGAAATTAAAATTAAAAAATAGATTAAGAATAATAAATAAAGAAATACATAAATTTAATAAAAAATAGAACAAATAAATATAAATAAAACCATGCAGAATAAATAAAAATACATAAAAATATAAAAAAAGAAATAAAAATAAACAAATTAATGAATAAAAATTAATAAAAATAAAATAAAAATAAGCAAAAATAATTAATAATACATTAATAAAACTAATAAATATAAACAGAAAAGTAAATAAATAAAAATAAATAATAAACAAAAATAAATTGATAAAAAATGAATGAAAATAGGTAAATAAATAAATATTCACAGAAATGAATAGATAAAAATAGATAAAAGTAAACAAAAATACAAAAGTAAATAAATGAAAATAAATAAGATAATATAATAAATAAAAACAAATACATGAATAAATATAGATAAAAATAAAATAAATAAAAATAGTTAAAATATGTAAATATATATATTATAATGAAAATATAAAAATAAAAACATAAAAATTAATTAAAGAGTAAGTAAAAATTCATAAAAGTAACATAAAAATACATAAAAGATTTTTTTTTTAAATAAGAGAAAATAGATAGAATAAAGAACAATGACAAATAAATAATAAATAAAAGTAAACAAATCGAAATAATTTAGAGTAAAAAATAAATAAAAACGGATTAATAAAAACAAAAATAAAAACAAATATATAAAGATAAATACTTATAAGTAAATAAATAGAAATAAATAAAATAAATAATACTAAATCAAAATAAATTAAAATAAATAAAAATATATAAAAAGAAATAAAAATAAATCAAAATAATAAAAAATAATAAAAAATAAATAAACAAGATGACAAATAAATAAATAAAAATGATTAAACAATAAATTAGAAAAATAAATAAAAATGAATAAAAATAAATAAAAATTTAATAAAAAACTATTACTTAAAAAAATGAAAAACCAAAAAAATGAGAAAAAATAATAAATGAAATAATAAAAAATAAATAAATAAATGAAAAAAAATAAAAATAAGAAAAAATAGTAGATAAATTAATAAAAAATAAAGAAATTAATAAATAAATGAAAATAAATAAACACATATAAAATAAATAAATAAATAAATAAATATGAAATTTTTCAAGAAATAAACTTTTAAAAAAAATATATATATATATAAATCATATAAACAAAATTAAAATACTAAACAAAATTAAACAAGTAAAATAAATAAATTTTATTAAATAACTTTCAATAAAAATAAATGAAAATAAAAAAAATTAAAATGAAAATTAAAATAAGTGAATAAAAATAAAAATAAATAAAAAAGAAAAAAAATTAATTTAGAAATTGAATGATAAACAGCAAATAAAAAAATAAAAATAAGAATAAATTAAATTAATAAATATGTATAAATATAAATCAATTAAAAAATGAAAATAGCTGAAAATAAATGGAAATAATTTAATAAATAATTAAACAAAAATAAATCAAATAAATAAATGAAAATAAAATACAGATAAAGATAAAGAAAAACAAATCAATAAAAATAATAATTAAAAATATGAATAAATAAATAATAGCAAATAAATAAATAAATAATAATAAATAAAAAAGTAAAAAATACATAAAAAGATAAATGAAAGAGATAACATGAAAGAAATTATATTAAATAAATATAAATAAAAATAAATAAACATGTATTATATAAAAAAATTATTAAAAAGTAGTAAAAAATATAAAAAAATAAATATATAAAAAGAAAATAAATCAAAATTAACGAAAATATATGAAAATAAAAATAGATAAATTTAAAATAAATTAATAAAAAGAAAAATAAAATGAATAAAAATAAAAATAAATAAGTAACCAAAAATATATAAATAAATAAATAAATAAATAAACATAAACATGAATAACTTAACAAAAAAGAAAGAAAAATAAAAAAATAAAAAAGTAAATACATGAAAAGAAATAAGATAAATAAAAGTAAAAATAAATATAATAAAGTAATTAAAATAAAATAAACAAATAAATTAAATATATAAAACAAAAATAAACATATGAAAATAATAATGTAAAAATAAAATTAAATAAGCAAATATAAATAGATAAAGATCAACAAAAATAACTAAAATAAATAAGAGATAATAAATAAAATAAGTAAAAATAACAAATACAAATAAAAAATCAATAAACATAAATAAATGAAAATAAATGATAATAATTAAAAATGAATGAAAAGTAAATAAATAAGGTAAATAAAAATAAACAAATAAATACAAGTAAAAAGAACTTAATTAAAATAAATAAATAATAAATAAAATTAAAGAAAATAAAATAAAAAATGAGATAAATAGAATTAAAACTAAAATGAATAGTAATAAAAAATGTATTAATAATAAATAAGAAATAAAAAAATTAAATATAAATAAAAAAGAAATAATAAACAATAAAAAAGAAATAGAGAACAAAAATAAATAAACAAAAAATAAAAATAAATATAAATAAAAAATAAATAAAAATTAATACAGAAGTAAATAAAACTAAATAAAAAGTAACTAAAAATTACATAAAGAAATAAGAAATAAGTACATAAATAAATTATGAAAAAATAATAAATAATCAATACAAAATAAATAAAAAATAAAAATAAATAAATGAAAAACAAATAAAAAATGTGGGAAAAATAATAGATAAATTAATAAAAAATTAATAAATAAATGAATAAATAAAGAAATAAAACCTAAGTAAATAATACATATAAAGTAAACAAAATTAAATAAATAAATAAATATGAAATACTTAAAAAGATAAAAAAATTAAAAGTAAATCACATTAATAAAAATTAATAAAAATTAAATAATAAATGGAAATAAATAAAATAGATGAATAAAAATTAAATAATAAATGAAAATATAAATGATAAAAAATAAGTAAATAAATAAATTTATTTTATATTTTATTTTTTTTTATTTAATTCTATTATTTCTTGTTTATTCTTATTGAATTATTATTATTTATTTTTACTTATTATTTTTATTTTTTATAAATTAATTAATATTAATTGATATATTTTTATTTATTTATTTTTATTTATTTTAGTTTTTTATTTCTCTTTTATTTATTTATTTTTATGTATTTTTATTTATTTAATTTTATTTATTTTTATTTATTCTTATCTATTCTCATTTAATTTAATTTATTTTATTTTTATTTATTTTTTATTTTTATTTTCCAAATTTTATTTTTTATTTATTTATTAATTTGTTTACTTGTTTATTTTTATTTACTTATATATTTATTTATATATTTATTTATTTTAATTGTATCTATTTATTTATTGCTATTTACTTATTTATTTATATCTTTATTTATTAATATTTATTGATTTAATTTTATTTAATTTGATTTTTATTCTTTTATTTTATTTATTTTTGCTTAATTTCTACTTATTTATTTTATTTATTTTTATTTAATTTTATTTATTTTATTTATTCTTTTTTATTTATTTTCGTACATTTATTTAATTTCATTTTTTAATCTTGTTTATTTTTTATTTAATATTATTTATTCAGTTTCTTACTATCTATATTTTTTTTTTTTATTTATTTTTCATTATTTATTTTTTATATTTATTGTACTATTTTTTATTTTTATTTTTTTATTTATTTGCTTTCATTTATATATTTATTTTATTTAAATTCTTGTAATTAGTTTCATTTATTCATTTATTTATTTCTTTATTATTATTTTTATTTTTATTTATTATTTAATTTTTATAATATTTTTATTTATGTGGTAAATTTTTTATTTTTTATTTTTTTATTATTTTATATTTATTTATTTATTTTCATTTATTTATTCTTATTTTATTTTTTTCATTTATTTATTTTCATTTTTATTTTTTTATTATTTATTCAAATATTTAATTAAACACATTGAAAATAAATAAATAAATAAACATGAAATAATTAAATAAGTAAACAATAATAAATAAATAAAAATAAATATATCATACAATTAAAGATAAATAAAAATAAAATAATAAATAAAAGATAAAAAAATTATAAATTAACAAATAAAATTAAAGTAGATAAAAATATAAAACATAAATAAATAAATAAATAAAATTTAAAAGATAAATAAAAAAGGAAAAGTAAAAACCAATAAAAATAAATAAATAAAAATAAAATAAATTAAATGAATTGAAAATAGGAAAAAAAAACTTAAAGAAGATAAATAAAAATAAATAAAAATACATGAAATAAAATAATAAAAAGAAAATAAATAAAAATAAATAACTATGAATAAAAAAATTAAATAATAGTAAATAAATAAAAATAAAAAATAATAATGAATAAATATTAATAATAATAAATAAATAAAAATAATTAATAATAAATAAAAAATATATTAAAAAATTTGAATATTAATTCTACAAAAATAAAGAAAATAAATAAAAATACTAAAAATAACTGAATACAAAAAAAAATAAAAATAAATAAATAGTTAAAAAATAAGTATAAATAAAAAAATAGAATAAAATCGAAATAAATAAATAAATAGAATTAAACACAAATATATACACAAAAATTATTTTTAAAAAATTAAATGAAAATAGATCAAAAGAAAAAAGAAAAAATCAAAAATAAAAATAAATAAAAATTAATTAATAAAAATAGAAAAAATAAATAAAAATAAATATAAAAAAGTTATAAATAAAAAATATATATATGTATGTATGTATGTATATATATATATATATATATATATAAATATATATATATATATATATATATATATATATATATATATATATATATATATATATATATATATATATATATATATATATATATATATATATATATATATATACATATATATATATATATATATATATATATATATGTATATATATATATATATATATATATATATATATATATATATATATATATATATATATATATATATATATATATATATATATATATATATATATATATATATATATATATATATATATATATATATATATATATATATATATATATATATATATATATATATATATATATATATATATATATATATATATATATATATATATATATATATATATATATATATATATATATATATATATATATATATATATATATATATATATATATATATATATATATATATATATATATATATATATATATATATCCATATATATTTATATATAATTAATAAATAAATAAAATAAATAAATAAATGAAAAAATAAAAATTGATAAATAATAATAAATAAATATATTTAAATAATTAAAAAGAAATGAATATACATAAAGTAAAAAATAATTAAAATTAATAAAAAGCCTAATAAATATAAATGAAAACATAAAAAACCACTAAATAAATAAAGTTAAATAAATTAATAGAAATAAATAAAAATGTAAATAAATAAAGATTAATAAATGTAAATAAATAACTAAAAAATAAAATTAATTAAATAATAAATACAGAAATAAATAAATAATAAACAAATGTAAATAAATAACATGAATAAAAATAAATAAATAAAAGAGAAACATAAAATAAATGAAAAAACCATAAATTTAAATAAAAAAATAAATAATTATAATAAAAGTAAATAAAAATAAACAAAAATAAAAGTAAAAAAATAAACAAATATAAAAAATAAATAAAAATAATTCAGTAAATATAAATAAATAAATAAGTAAAAATGGAAAAATAAAAATAAATAAAAAATAATATAAGTATAAATAAATAAAGTTAAATAAATATAGATCAGTAAATAAATGAAAAGAAATTAATATAAATAAAAAAAGAATAAAAAACTAATAAAAATAAACAAATATAAAATAAAAAATAAACATAAGTTAGTAAATTAATAAAAAAATGTAATAATAAACGAATAGATAAAATAAATAAATAATAATGAGTAGAAATAATTAAGAAAAATAAACAAGTAAAAATTAAAATATAGAAAAATAAAAAAAAATAAATAAATTATATAAAAAGTAAATATTAATACTGTGAATAAAATTCATAAAAATGAATAAAATAAATAAAAAATAAAAAAATATGAAAATAAATATATTAAAATAAATAAACTAAGTAAAATTATAAAAATTAATTATAAAATATATAAAAATAAATATAAATAAATAAAGTAAATAAATAAAAATATTAAAAATAAAAATAAATAAAAATTATTAATAAAAATAAATATATGAAAAATAAATACAAAATAAATCAATAATAAATAAAAATAACAAAAAGATAAATTAAAGTGAAATAAATAAAAAATTAAAAAAATATACAAAATAAATAAAATAATTAAAATCAAACAAACAAAAATAACTAATAATAAATAAATAACTACACAAATGAATTAATAAAAATAAATAAACATAAATAAATATAAATAAATAACCTTGAAAAAATAGAGAAAAATAAAAAGTATATCAACGTAAATAAACTAGATGAATAAAAATTAGAAAAAAATAAAAAAAAATTAAAAATAAAAAAAATATAAAAAAAATTATAAAAATAAATGAATAAAGATATAAAAAAGCTCTAAAAATAACAATGTAAAAAATTAATATAGATATAAATAATAAAAATAAAATAAAAGAACTTGAACTAAATAAATGAAAAAAACAAATAAAAAAATATAAATAAATAAAAATAAATAATTGAATATAAATAAAACTAAATAATGATAAAGAAAAAATAAAAAAAAGGAAAATAAAATTAATCAATAAAAATAAATAAATATAAAGAAAATAATTAAAAATAAATAAAATAAACAGTAGTAAACAAAAATAAATAATAGTAAATAAATAGATAAATAAAAATAAATAAAATTAAATAAATAAAAAATAAAAACAAATTAAATAAAAAGAAAAAAAAATTAGTGAAAAATAAATAAGTAATAAATAAAGTTATAAGTAAGAAAACTGTAAAAAAATATAAAAAATAAAAATTAAATAAATAAATAAACAACAACTAAGAAATAAAAATTAAAAAGTACATAAAAATAAAAATATTAGCAAGAAAAAAAATAATTGAAAATTAAATCAGTAAACACGTAGAAAATAATTATATAAATACATGAAAAATGAATAACAATTAGGAAAAAACTGTGATTAAATTAATAAAAATATTAATTTGAAATAAAATAAATAGATAAATAAAAGATAAATAGTTAAATACATACGAGTATAAAGTAAATAAATATATATACATTAATTAAATAAATAAACAAAAGTAAATAAATAAAAAAAATAAATAAGAATAAAATTAGATAAATAAATAAAACTAAATATATGAATAAATATAAATAAAATAGAATAAAGATAAATAAAAAAATATTAAAAAATAAATAAATAAATAAATATAAATTAAACTAAATAAATAAAAATAAATATAAATAAAATACAAAAATAAATAGAAATGAAGTTATATAAATAAATTAGTAAAATAAATAGATAAAATGTAATATAAATAAATAAAGATAAAAAAAAGTAAGTAAAAATATATAGAAAATAGATAAAAATTAAAAATATATATATAAGTAATGAAAATTAAATTTTAAAAAATAAAAAATAAAATGAAAATAAATCAAAACAATTGAAATAAAGAAATAAACATAATTAAATAAAATCAATAAAATATGTTAATGAAAATAAAAAAATAAATCAAAATAAAAAATTAATCAATCAAAATTAATAAATAAAAATTTAAAAAATAATAATAAATAACATAAATAAAAAAATAAATAAAAATCTAAAAATTAAATAAGTATATAAATAAAATAAATAAAGATAAATAAAATAAATAAATAAGAATAAGTAAAAAAAGAAATAAAAAATTAATAAAAATCCACGAATAAAACAAAATAAAAATAATGAAATAAAAATTAATTAATTCAAGTAATTTATAAAAACAAATAAAAACAAGTAAAAAATAAATGAATAAAAATCAGTAAAATTAAATAAGAATAAATGAAAATAAATACATAAAAATAAATAATAATAAATAAAAATATATTATAAATAAAAATTAGTAAAAAATAAATAAAGATAAATGAAAATAAAAAAAAATAAAAATAAGTGAAAAAAAGAAAAAAATAGAAAAATAAATAAGTAGAGTTAAATAATGGATTAATAAAAGTTAATAAGAATAGATAATAAATAATAATAAATAAAAATATATTATAAATAAAAATTAATAAAAAATAAATAATGATAAATGAAAATTTAAAAAAAATAAATATAACAGAAAAAAAGAAAAAAAAGAAAAATAAATAAGTAGAGTTAAATAATGAATTAATAAAAGTTAATAAGAATAAATAAATAAATAAAAATTCACAAAAATAAATACAACTAAATTAATAATAATAAAAAATAATTGTATAAAAATAAATTAAAATACATAAAATAAATAAAAATAAATAAATAAAAATAGGGAAAATATATAACTAGTAAATAAATAGTTAAATAAGTAAAACTAATAAATAAAAAATTTTAATAATACATAAATAATAATAAATAAATAATTATAAATAATTAAAAATACATATAAATAAATAGATCAAAGTTATATAAATTAATAAATAAAATCAATAAATAAATTTAAAATAGATTAATTGAAATAATCCAACAAATAAATAAGATAACCAAATAAATAATTATATTTAATAAATAAAATAATTAAAGAAAAATAAATGCAAATAAATGAATAAAAATAAATAGGCAATAATAAATAAAGAAATAAAATTGAATAAAAATAAAAAAAAATAAAAAATGTAAAATAAAATGAAATATATAAATAAAAATAAATAAATAACTAAAAATAAACAAAAATAAATTAAATAAATAAAAATATATAAAAACAAATATAAATAGATAATAATATATTTATGAAATGTATAAAAATAAATAAAAAAATAAACGAAAATAAAAATAAGCAATCTAAAATAAATTAAGATAGATATAGAAAATAAGTAGAAATAAATAAATAAATAGAAATTGAATATCAAACAATTGAAAGTAAAAAGCTAAAAATATATAATTATAAATAAATAGAAATAAATAAAACTAAATAAAAAAGAAATAAAAATAAATAAAAATATTTTAAAACAAATATAAAGAAATTGAATAAATAAATAAAAACAATAAACTAAAAATAAATAAAAATATATAATTAAAAATAAATAAATAAACATAAATAAATAAATTAAAATAAACAAACTAAGAAAAATGAATAAAAATTTATGTAAAATAATAAAAAATAATAAATAAATAGAAATAGATAAACAAATATAATAAAATTAATAAAAATTTATGAATAAAAGTAAACAAGTAAAAACTAAATAAAATCAATAAAAATAAAATTAAATAAATTAATAAAGATAAATAAACAAAAACAAATAAATAGAGATACAAATAAATGAATAAAAATAAATTACAATAAACAAAAATAAAAAAAAAGTAAGTACATGGAAATAAATAAGGTAAAGAGAAATATTAAATAAAATAAATAAATGAATGAATAAAAAAATATATAAATAAAAAAAGAAAAAAAAAATTTATATATATATATATATATATATATATATATATAAAGATAAAACTGAGAATAAAAAATGAATAATTAAGAAAATAAAAATAGATAAATATAAACCCAGAAGATATTATAAATAAATAAAAAAAACTGAAAAGGAAAATAAAAAAAATTTAATAAATAGAATAACAAATAAATAAATGAAAATAAATATAAATAAAAATAGGTAAAAATAAATGAACACAAATAAATAAATAAGAATGAATAAAAATAAAGAAATAAAAAATAAATAAATAAAAATAAGTAAATGAAAATTACATTAAAATAAGTGAATAATAAATAAATAAATATAATAAATAAATGAAAAAAATAAATACTAATACATAAGTAATTATAGAGAATAAAAAATAAATGAATATTAATAAATAGTTAAATAAATAAATAAATAATTAAAATTAATAGATAAAATTAATAAAATAAATGAAAAAATATAAATAAAAATAACCAAATAAATAAATAAAAATAAATAAAATTAAATGAAATGAGTAACATAAATAAATGAAAATAAATAAAAATAAATAAATAAAAACAAATGAGTAAAAATAAATAGAAATAAAATGAATTAGTAAAATTTAGTAAAAAAAATAAATATAAATAAAAATATATAAAATAATTAAAACAAAAAATTTAGTAAAAGAAATAAAAAAATAAATAGTTGAAAGTAAATAAAAATAAATAATAAAATTACATAAACAAAGATAAATATAAGTAAAAAAATTAAACTAAATAAAAATAAATATAATAAAAAATAAAAATAAATAGAAATAGATAAATAAGGAAACAAATGAAAAACAACAAAAAAATAAAAGCTAAATAGATAAAAGAATAAAGAAACAGTAAATAAAAATATAAATAAAAAAATATAGAAAATAAATGAATCAATCAATCAATCAAAAAAAAATTGAAATATAAACTGATAAGTAAACGAATATTAAACAATTAAACAAATACATAAAAGCAAAAAATAAAAATAAACAAATAAAAATAAATATTATAGGAACATAAATAAACATAAAATAAAGAAATAAAGATTAAAAAGTTAAAATTATATAAATAAGAATAAATAAATAAAATTAATTGAGAAATAAAAATTAACAAAAATAAATAAATAGAAATAAATATATTAAAATAAATAAAAATAAGTATATAAAAATAAATAAAAATTTTCAGATAAAAATAAATAAGTAAAAATAAATAAAATAAAATAAGGTAAAATAGTTAAAAATAAATAAAATATATTAAAAATAAATAAAAATAAATAAATAAACAAACAAACAAAAATTAGTAAAAAGAAATGAATAAAAGTAAAAATGAATATATAAATAATAATAAATAAATAAATAAAAATAATACAAATCAATATAATTAGATAAAAATAAAATAAATGAATAAATAGTAAAAATAAATAAAAATAAATAAATCAAAATGTTCATAAGTGGTTATATAAACTAATTTTATAAAAAAAATTCTTCCACATTATCGAATAAAGGTGAAAGCTTTTGAAAAACAGGTTCTTCCTCACTTCCCCGTTATTTAACTTTATCAACTCGCAGTACAAAGGACCCGTCCAAATGTCATTGCTGTTCCATTTACGGAGTATTACATCCACACTATGTTGAGGTACCACGTTAAGAGACAGCCCATAAATAGAGGTGTTCTATTCCTTCAACTGCAAGACCGGAAAGATTTTCCTGGAAGTATTATTGCTGACCATGTATGTACATACCCCCTTGCTTGCTGATTTATCCTTACTTACAAAATATTCCTTTGTTGCCTCTTACTGTTTTTTTTTTACTCCATGGGAGCTTGTCTCGAAGACGATTACCGTTCAGGTTTCCTTGTTAGTAATAATGTTAATAATAATACTAGGAATTTCCTTCTGCAATAAAAAATATATTTAGCGTGGTAATATTCTTCGTCTCTGTATCTGAGTGATGATTCTCATCTTGTCCTAAAAAGAATCTTGAGCTTAAATCAAGCAATTCCTTCCTCCCACCAACGCATGTGACCTTTGGCGTAAGAAGAGAATTTATTGCCAGAATGCCTTAATGGAAGGTGAAGCTCCTCAGTATCAACACGATCTTAGCGTCTCTTCTTCGTTTTAACGTGCTTTTTTTTTTCCATTTTTATATGTGGTAAGCACGATGCCTTCTTTTGAAGGACTTTGATTTGGCGGTGGGGTAGGCCATAGCCTCGATCGGCTGCCCTGCCTGACATCGCTTAGACCCCGGTAACGAATGTGTACATGTATTGTACCAAATCCCCAGCTCCCTTTCTCCCAGCAGCGAGGAGAACTGGGCGGGTAGGTCGGCAGTTCGAGACGTGTAAGATGTCTGTTATGTTTTTAGAAGATGTTGGAGTGGCTTTGTTTATGTGTGTATTAGTCTGTAACACCCATTTGCTTTCAGCAAACCTATCCGTTGATTACATACGTAATCCCGGGATGTCTACACGGATAGCAAAGTGTCCGCTTCTCTGACCGGTCAGCTGCGGGGATTGAACCCTCGCCGTAGACTTCTATGAAGTCTGAGGTTGCTGCTTCTACCAACCGAGCCATCAAGGCTCCACGATCTTAGCGTCTCTAGGACCTATGAAATTGGGGGTTGGGGACTGGTGCTGCCTGCTGGGTTCACAACACTACCTGGCTCCGCCAGTCCTAAACTGGTGTAGAAGCGGCCAGTTGCTGACAATGCGAGTATGTATGCTAGTTGGCTCTGCCGCTCATGAGCAGCCTATAAACTCTTCAACGGCCACTTCGGCGTTTAACAAATTTCTTTACTTTCCAATCTTTACCTAAAGAAAAATAAGGACAAGAATATTTTCATGAGATCATAAGTATGATTAAATGTTTATTTATAATCATCAACTCCGGCACATAGTTCAAAGCTCTATTTATCAGTAAAAAAAAAAAGAAGGAAATTATATTGAAAAAGAATGTATCTCGATTTAGAAATAAGTTATGATTAAAGACTTAAGATTTAGAATTTACTGTCTTCAAGTTTAGGATCTATTTACGCCATTCACATTGTTGGCTCCTGTCATAGCTTTTTTCAGTCACTTACTGCCGTATATTTAGCTTCAGCGCTCATTCATATGCTCATATTTTCATGGAACAAGCCAAGAACGCCATAGCCCCGTAGGAAGGCAATGCCATTAGTGCATTGTAGGCATTACTCGAAGTTCTTTGCGGCGTCCCTTCGGCCCCTAGCTGCAACCCCTTTCGTTATTTTTACAACAGCTCCGTTCATATTCCCTTTCTTCCATCTTAATTTCCACCCTCTCCTAACAATTGTTTCAACATTATTTTTCCTCGCTGAATGGCGTTATAGGTCCCAGAGTCGGCCTTTGTCCTAAATGTAATATTTCAGTTCTAAGAACGCCATGGCCCTCTTACGAAGACCCAAAAGGGGGAAAAGTCCTTAAGATGAAATCAGAGAAGGCGAGGGCAGGAATAACGTAGAGAATGAAACGCAGAGTAATGCAACAGATAATAAAATTATATAATACGCACACTTGTTGTGCTGTAAGAGTAAATAAAATCCCGTTGTATTTTGGATATATATTAAAATCGTTAAAATTCACTACGGTTTCAAGCCAACTGGTCTCCTCTTCGGGTGATTACAGAATAATAAAATAAAAAAAGGAAAGTCACAAATGTTAAGAGAGAAAAAAGTAAATAGCCACCTTCGGTCATTACCGAACTGCCACTATAAACAACAGTTGTTAAATAGTCAATGACCTGACAATATTGTTAAGGTTGGCTGCTTCAGTTACATAATAGGACAGCAGGCTCCCAAACTTATAGTTACCATCATTTAAGTTAAAATTAGGTACTGCCCTAAAGAAAGCAGCCTCAACTATTTTCCTTTCTGTCTTTTGTTTGTTTTCAATAACAATTTACTGTTTTGCTAATCAACGCTACGATTAGTTGACGATATGTGCATGTATAAAGCATTATTCAAATCTCCCCTTCTTATTGCTTATCTGTGTTCCCTCAATGGCTGTTCAACAGATCTTACTAATTCCCCTATAGACATTTCTTATAATCTCCACAAAGGACGTATATAGTGCACTCCCTTATTGTTTTCATCCTCGGCATTGCTATATTTGTTCAGTCTTTTTCCTGTTGTAAACGGATAGCTGTACGCAGCATCAACATTTACGTGCATACCGAATATGCAGCCCATGTTTTTTGGGTGAGAGATAATTTTAATTCCTTCGTGTTTTAAGAAATTGGGGTAGGCTACGCTAATTGGTTTATTGACAAGGCGCATCTCAAAGCACGCAGCTCATTTTACTCCTTACCTGTTAAAAATGAAATTTACAGAACACCTGATATTGCCTTGTCATAGCGCGAAAGTAATGATAGATTGGTGTCTGACTTCAGAAAGGTAAATGTTGAATTTGTAACAATTGTTGTTTATAGTGGCAGTTCAGTAATGACCGATGGTGGCTATTTATTTTCCCCTCTCTTAACATTTGTCTCTTTCCTTTTTTAGTTGTCTGTAAAAGAAAATTATTGATATGTCTTTGTCTGTTCGTCCGCCATTTTTCTGTCCACCCTCAGGTCTTAAAAACTACTGAGGCTAGACGGCTGCAAATTGGTATGTTGATCATCCACCCTCCACTTATCAAACACGGCAAATTGCAGCCCTCTAGCCTCAATAGTTTTTTTTATTTTTATTTAAGGTCGTAGTTAGCCATAACCTTACTTCTGGGAACGCTATAAGTACCAACAACACAGGCCGCTACCGGACCGTGGCTGAGTTTTATGCGCTGCGGCTAAGAGTTTCATGGGACGTGGCTGAGAGTTTCATACAGCATTATACTCTGTACAGAAAACTCAATTGCACCGAAGAATTTCCGGCGCATTTTTTACTTGTTATTTTAATATTCTCTAATCACCTGAAGAGGGGACCAGTTGGTCTTGAAACTGTAATGAATTTTAACGTTTTTAATATATTTCCAAAATACAACGGAATTTTATTTATTCTTACAACAAATAACCAGCAGTATACAAGTGAATGGTGAAAAGCATAAGTAGACACCAGTTGTGAAGTAAATAAGAAAAATAACTATGGGAAGGAAATCTGGACCTTAAAAGAAACATTACAGTCTCCCTTCATCTTATGGAAACTTCATTTATGTTTCTCTCTCTCTCTCTCTCTCTCTCTCTCTCTCTCTCTCTCTCTGCACGTTCAAGAAGAAATGCGAATAAGAAACATAAAACATAGACATGTTTGTATTCACAATCCCACAGTGACCGTGTGGAAATCATCAGTCTTTCCTAAGTCTGCCTTCTCCTGCACATCAGTGTTACCTCTTTTCAAAAGACTTGTCTTCTATTAGGTGAAGGCTGAAGTCCGTCAACAAACTTCTTTTGAGTTACAGGGTTTGTTTTGGGACAGGCTTAGTCGCAGTGATTCCTACACTTCGCTTTTCTGCTAGAAATTAAACATTACACTTTTTTCCCTAATTAAGAAATCAAAAGAGGTTTTCTAATGAAAACACGGTATTTTTCCTTTTCCTGATTAAAATGCCATTCCCTCCTACCTCGCTCTTTAATGTGATTTTCTCTCCGTTGTGTTGTTCATTAATCTTTTTCGATTTATTCAGCTATTCACAATTTTTTGGCCCAGTCAGTGTTTCTTGTCAGTGCGGGATTTACTATCTATCAAATGATTGCATATGTATGCTTTTATTTGCTTAAAATATCCTTTGTTTAATAACTATTAAGTTATATGCGTATCAGTGGATATCATGAGGATTATTTTGCTGATCTGTGTACGTGGAAACTATCGTTTCCATTGTAGATTATAAGCATTTTCATGGATTAACTTAATTCCTTGTCCGTGTTCATGACTTGGTGGGGTTCTGCTCTCTGCTTAATGCTCCAGTTTTTTTTTTTTTTTTTTTTTTCTTACTGATTGTTATTTTAGGATGAAATGGAAAAAGAATAATTTCATGGTGTCATCACTGAGCTTTGAAACTAATCTATTTCCTTTTCCTGTTATTATTCTTAAAATGGGTATACCTTTAACCCTTTTTTTTCTCTTGCTTTCATTTCTAGTTTTTATCCCACTTTTATTAGGCCTACATATGTAATCTCTGATTATCTTTGTATATTGTTTTACACCACCTTTATTCATATACATTCATTAGGTGTGTTTCATGGTTTGATGTGCGCATGACCTCTGTTTTCTTTGCTAATTTGTTTCCTCCCTTCTTCAACACTGGGAATGCACCTTTTGGTGTCTTTTCTAATCCAATTGCTTTTATCGACCCTTTCCATCCTAAAGGGTGCTTTCAATTCCAAAAATTCTTTCATAGTACTGAAATGGGATTTCTCTGCATTGTCATCCAATTTGTGGGGCTTTTAGTATTTAAACGTTTCTACGATGCCAGAGGTACGATATTACCTCCCAAGAACATTCATAGACACCATTTGTATGTTGTCAACTGTGTCAAAAGAAGCCAACTCTAAAACCTGAGCACACGTTATTCAGCTTTTGCAATTTTCACTGCATAAATTATATTAGCTGATGTGTGAAATTTAAATTAAGTGTATCTACTATGTTTTTATTGATTGTAAGTTCTTCCCTAGTCTTTATTTTTCGTGCAATTATAATCTTATGCAAACTGAAATAACATTATCCTTGCAGGGTTTTCACAGTTGTATTTTTGGTCCAGCAGTCAAAATGAAATAAACAAAGATATATGCATATTTATGGTTTAATGATTCCATTAATATGAATAAGCTGTAAAAACTCGAGTGTGCAAGTGTGATTGTATGATACTAACGGGGACCAAATAATCCCCAACTTAAATAAAATAAGAAGAACTTTCTAAATTTCCTAGGGTTGAATTTATATATTTCTTTAAGGTTTAATGATTTCATTAGTGTGAATAAATAGGTTGTTGAAAACCCAGCTGTGCAAAGTTGGAGTGAAAGTGTTATCGACATCGTTATTTTGTTCTACCGTAGTCTCTTAGCCCACTCATCCCATCCTTCTGCTCTAATAATATCTATTCAAACATTCCTCTTTTTTCTGGTTTTATCGTAGTCATTATTCAGTTTTTTTCTTGATTTTCTTTTAATTCGGGCCTTCTTTGTCCTGAGGATTACCTGCAATTCGGCCAGGTCATTGCAAGTTCTTCATACTGATCAGATACATTTTACTTTTTACGTCTTTGTGTAATCTAATTTACTCCCCTTTTCTACCATCAGGTAAAGATGAACAAATCCCTCGCTCCTGATCAAAACAGTTGATTAGTGGAGCAGTCAAGATATTACATATCAGATAGTCAAGGAAACGAAACACTTCCGAGACTGTTTATCAAGTACTTATCTAAACAAAGCGCTTTTTAAATCATATATATGATCTCAGACTGTTTCGACTTGGATGAATGGCTGGTATTATAACTCAGGCCTATGATAGCTGTAAACTACCAGTTAGCAACAAACAATACCTATATATATATATATATATATATATATATATATATATATATATATATATATATATATATATATATATATATATATATATATGCATATACACACACACACACACACACACACACACACACACATATATATATATATATATATATATATATATATATATATATATATATATATATATATATATATATATATATATATACACACAAGGAGCAGGAGTAGGAACAAACATGGCAAAGTATTACGATTTATTCCGACGCGTTTAGTATTCAGCTGAATGTATCCTCAGGGTTCTGTACAATAAACAATGACCAATTAAATAATGTGAATTTGCAAGTTGTCTAAAAAATCGTTTATACACTAACTGAAATAAAAACCAAAACTTCACACATACTCTAAAGAAATTGAAAGCACATATGTTGATTAAAAGTTCAGAAAAAAATAAAAAAATTATGCAAAACGATAAGAAATATTTGAGGAGCACTAGGGGTCGACCTACCATGGCAAGAGATAAACAAAAACTAAAAGAATGGAAACAAAAACAACAGGTTAAAGAAGGTACAAGGGCGTGGAGGTGGACTGGGTGTTCAACTGCGGAACAAGTTGTTTGATGAAGAGACTCTCGACGATCAATAATTCATTTGGGCTGGGGTTTTGACCCACAATAATGAAATCGTCATATTTAATGTGAACTACATTTTTTGCTATGTTCACGTATCTGAACATAGCAAAATATTACGAAAGTACTTGTTCAAAGTCCCGGTTGTTACTCACCTTCTTATGTGAATTTTGAGATATTCTCAAGCATGCGTTCCTTCGTGCTGCATTGGGTATATATATATATATATATATATATATATATATATATATATATATATATATATATATATATATATATATATATATATATATATATATATATATATATATATATATATATATATATATATATATATATATATATATATATATATATATATATATGTATATATATAAGTGAATGTTTGTGCGCTACAGAAATCCAAACCACTTGCCCAATCTAAACAAAATTTGGCTTGTGGCCATCATTTGACCCAAGTTAGATAATAGGGTAGGTTTCAAACCTGTACCCCTTTCCCCTTCCCCCATCCTCCATCCCCCTTCCATTTGTAACTTATGTGGTACATAAACTCTACAGGTTTATCAACCTGATTTCATGTGCAAATAAACTCTACGGGTTTATCATACCTTATTCCATTTACCCGATACCATAGAAATATATTTTTGAAAAAGCTTTTCTTTCCTGTGATTAATAATTCTGTATCAAGGTTTAGGCAGTCACCACAGTAAAACCTGGATAAAATTTTTATGTATATGTATATATATATATATATATATATATATATATATATATATATATATATATATATATATATATATATATATATATATATATATATATATATATATATATATATATATATATATGTGTGTGTGTGTGCGTATATATATATATATATATATATATATATATATATATATATATATATATATATATATATATATATATATATATATATATATATATATATATATATATATATATATATATATATATATATATATATATATATATATATATATATATATATATATATATATATATATATATATATATATATATATATATATATATATATATATATATATATATATATATATATATATATATATATATATATATATATATATATATATATATATATATACATATATATATATATATATATATATATACATATATATATATATATATATATATATATATATATATATATATATATATATATATATATATATATATATATATATATATATATATATATATATATATGTGTGTGTGTGTGTGTCTGTGTGTGTGTGTGAATGTGCGTGCATGTGTGTGTGTGCTTTTCACTCTGAAAAGTACACTGATAAATAGGTTCACTAAACTGTAAAAAAAAAAAATTAAATTGATACAATAAGTAAACAAAACAAATCTGCAAAGCTTGGACAATTCCAATAAACCTCTCTGGAGCCGAGAATTGAAGAATATAATGATAAAAAAAAGTTATATTTCGTTTTAATTGTCAGACGACCTGCTATGAATGTCATTATACCCAAGAGGCCACAGCTGTCGTTTTGTTGATCTTCCTTAATGAGCTTCCAAGACTTCATTAGGAAAGAATTATTTTTATTCTTCAGGACAATATTAGCCCGGTTTTTCCTCCCTCACTCTTTTCAACGTTCGTCTGTTTTTCAGTTACTGTGAATGATGGGTTATGCCAGTACTTTGCTAACAAAGCTGGTCCATTTGTTTGTACCTGTACCTGTACTAATGTTTCATACAATAACCAGGAAATTAAGTGTTGGTATAACATCGATAATAATTTTTCAATTGAAATTATTTTTCACTTAAAGTGATTTTCCTAATGTTAACTCTTTTGTCTTCGTCAACCTGTATGCAAGGGGACTGCAGACATACGTCCACTTTCACCTTAGCTGCAGCCCACGACAGTTGACAACCTCTCCTGTGTCTAATAGTTTGTGGAAACTGATAGTAAATGGGTTATTTTCTGGACAAGGGCCTTAGAACGATCCCAGCACGCGTAATCTGTCTGTCTGTCCACAAATATATAGATAATATTCACTGTTAGAAAATGATAAAAAGGCTATGATGAGCAGAATTGCATACGTGCAGAGATATCTCTCCTGAGATGGATTCCTATGCATGTGGATTTTTTCTTATTCGCTACATGTCCAGTATAATTAAATGATTATTTATATAGAAAAAATTATTTATGCTTATTGGTTTATATATATATATATATATATATATATATATATATATATATATATATATATATATATATATATATATATATATATATATATATATATATATATATATATATATATATATATATATATATATATAAATATATATATATATATATATATATATATATATATATATATATATATATATATATATATATATATATATATATATATATATATATATATATATATATATATATATATATATATATATGTAATGTTTTATTGTTCCTATTTTTTTTTTTTTTTGTTTCTTTGTTATATGTTTGCATAGATTTTAGTCTTTCTCTTCTTACCTAGGTTTCTTTCGAGGTGTCCTTCAGATCGCTTCGCGGATGATGTGCTATCTTTGTATATTTATTCCTTTTAAGTGTTGATATCTCTCAGAAAGGCGTATAGAGACGAGATCGGTAATTTCTTCACTTTAATTAGTGCTTAGTATTATAAAGATCAGTACAAAATTAACAAGTTACAATGATAGAAACAAATCACTCTTGAATCAGTCTATATGGGGAACACGGAAGCGAGGGGAGACGCACTCTCCCTTGAAGGACACAGTTCTGACTCTCCTCTCCTCGTAGGTCTCTAACTCGTCGAACCCTCAGAAAAACTTGCTATCTGCAATCTCCACCTCCTTCTAGCCTTATTGGAAGGATTAATCAGCAAGGCCTCCCCTTCAAGTAGCTGATTGGAAGGACTGTAGTGGGTGTGATTCAAATCTCTCCTTAGAGGACTTGATAGGAGGTGATCTTAGGAGGGTGTGTGAAGGACCCCTCCCACACATCATTAATTGGAGGTTGAAGAAGTACATCACTTGGGCCAACCCCCAAATTCCTGGAACTTCCACGAAAACACCTTCCTGAGAAGGCGGGGCTATAGAATCAGCTGTTGTAAGCATTTAGACTGTGCTGACTCATGTTTTGGTTAGCTTCAATCGCGAGGCCATTATTTCCCAATTTTACGACTGTTTTTATGGCTTCAACACGATATACTGCAATGTAAACATCCCGAGTATTGATAACCTGGCACAACAGCATTTGGCCGTTATCACAGTGTTCTTTGCCTCTCTCCTTATTCTTATTTCTCTCCCCTTCTCTCTCCTAACTTTTCCCCTTTCTATCTCTCTCTCTCTCTCTTTCTTTTCTATCTAATTTCCCTATCTATTCTACACCACAACATCACTCGGTCACGCTACCTCACACTGCCCTCAGTGTGACAAAAAGAATATATTTCAATGAATGATTGCAAAATCACAAATAAAATAAAGTATTTATATGATTGCCCATCAAGTCAATTCTCATAAAAATATTTAAATTGCACAAACTGTGTCAATGCAATAATGCAAAAAAATCAATTAAGAATAATGATGGAAAATTCATATATATTATATGATGAATCAAAAGAGATACATATACATACACACACACACACACACACACACATATATATATATATATATATATATATATATATATATATATATATATATATATATATATATATATATATATATATATATACATAATGAGTGATTATACTGTACAAATGGTTAATTGTTTTAACACATAATGCAAATAACAATACATAAAGAATTCAGCAGTAAATTATGTCTATAAGATCATTTTACTCTTCATTGGCCCTTTTTATTGCTGTTATAATCTTCTCAACATTTGAAATGACCACACGTTTGACCAAAATTGCAAACACTATTATTACAATAAAGATTATGACCAAATTGAACAGAGACAGAACTGGTGAAACATTTTCTTTGTAATAGAAAAATTCATCTACTAACGCCAACTCATTTATTTGTTTTAACTCTAACTGAGACAGTTTAAATTCTTTAACTTCACTACGGCTTATTTTTATGGATTGTGATTTTTGTGAAGACATGAGGTTCATAATATAATTTATTAGGAATGACTAACTTGCAAGTCTTATCAAAAGCATGGACATTATTGAAATTAATTTCAGTACTTATATTATGGCAATTAATAGTTGCTGTTACTGAACTCAGTGAAAACACAAAAACTGACTGTTCTACTACATTGGAAACAAAATCATGTTTGGATAATTGTGTACACAGTACTGTCTCTTGATTTTTGTTTTCAATTATTTCTTGAACACAAGGATAGGCATTAGTAGTTTCATACAGGTTGTCAAGGTTGCAAATATACTCTTTATCTTTCAAAAGTATACAATCTCGTAATTGAGCATCAGTAATAAATGACATCATTAGTCCATGTTTTTCTAATGCAAAATTGATGTGGTTGACATTTGAGATAATTACGTTTTCCTTTATCAACATGGGAAAAGGATGTATGGACACCAGTACATCTGCCTCTTTTTGATTAAAAGGTAAAATTAGAAGGATCTTATTTTTAACTACCTTGGTGGTTATCAAATTATAATAGACCATTATATCCTTTACCATAGGGGTATAATGACCTTCTACCAAAAAATCACTAATTATGTCCTCTAATTCTCTTGGGTTTATTAATGTTGGACTTAATATTCCTTTATAGGCTAACAAAATGACATTTAATAGATCTTTATGGTCTTGCAATACAATTCTAACATTGTTCATAAATGTACTTAAATGTTGTTCATCTGTTATTATCTTAATCTCTTTGGTAAGGTTTGTGTTCACTTGATTAATAAATTCCTTTATTTTTTTTCAGTTCATCACTGTTTAAGTTTTGAGAGCTTATAATCTTGTTTAACACAATGCCCCTTGTTGCTGCCCATTTCTCCAATTTGTCTATACGGGCACTTTTTTTTTTCTACATTAGAGTCGGTCGCAACCCCGAATAGTTGATTAAGTGCTGTTCCTATAAAAGGTAAGAGGGATCTTTTGGATCTTGTATTTAACACACTTCCTATGTCATTATCTAGTTTTTCCAACAATGGTAAAACACTGTTATTTTCACTTTTCCTAACTAATGATTTTAATTCCCTTTGGACATCTTTCAATGTCATTTCATTGATAAGCACTGATGTAATGTCAATATTCACTATGCCCAAGTCCTTTATTAATTTCACAGATCCCTTTTCCTCTAGTAGTGCACCCTTCCGGATCACCACCTCAGATGACACATAAAGCAGTGTTATGATAACCAAGAAGAACTGCATGTTTGTATCTGTAAGAATAAGCCTTATCAGATATTCTGTATACATGAGGTATTTTAATGCCTATACATTGTTTATATCTAACAGTTCAACACTTTACATAAATTTATCTTTTTCTTAAGTTGTATTTGTTATTTATTGGTTCCTGTTTATCTTCTTTCAGTAATTCAACTATTCTCTTATTTGACCAAGAGTCTGTTTTTATCATCTTTACATGATTGGTATGAGCAATTCTTTCTTTTAGATCAATCTCACTTATGATCTTTAGCTTATTTAACTTCAACACTTCTAATACCCTATAAGGACCTTGAAACTTTGGGGATACTTTTACATTAGGACCTTCTGGAACATGATTCTGAACATATACCTGAGCACCTACTACAATTTTTGGTTTAGCTGTATTTTTGTCATAGTACTTTGCTTGGACACTCTGAGCTTCCTTAAGTCTAGTCCTCGTCTGTTTGATCGTTTCCAGGCAATATAGTCATCGTAGTTATAAGTATAAGTATGTCGGGGTGGTGTGGCATCATCTAGTAACGTATTTGGCAGTCTCTTCTCGTATCCGTATAACAAGTAGTGTGGTGATTCTCCTACTGTCTCATTTACAGTATTGTTTATAGTAAACTGTACGTCTTCTAAAGCTAAATCCCAGTCTTCTGTATTAGGTTTAACTAAAATTTCAGGATATCCTTTATCTTACGATTCGTTCTTTCTACTGCTCCATTTGAACTTGGTTTATATGCTGTGATTTGACATTTATTTATCTCATAAAATTCACATAATTTTCTTAAAAGTTCACTAGTAAATTCTGCTGCGTTATCAGAAAGAAGAACTTGTGGACATGAATGTCTCGTAATAATTCTAGATTTAAGAGCTTCTGCTACTGTAATTGCATCTCTATTTCTTACTGGTACAATCTCTACATATCTTGTTAGATAGTCTAAAAAGACTAATATTTGTTTATTCCCCCTAACAGTTGTAGGAAATGGACCTAAAAAGTCCATAGATACGACTTGAAATGGATTCAACTCCGATGGGTATTTTTCAAGTGGAGCTTTTGGATTTACGTTACCTTTATTTCGATTACAAACTACACAATTTTGTACAAAGTTCTTGGCATCCTCACTACAATGGGGCCAAAAATAGTTTCTGGTTAGGATTCTAGTTGTCTTTTTGATTCCAGGATGTCCTGCTAACTTGTATGAGTGTGTTAGTTCTAAAACTTCTCTGATTAATGTTTTTGGGATGTATAGTCGAGAATAACCATTCTTCTCTGTTGGTCTTTTATACAGTAATCCATTGATTAAAACAAAATCAGGTTTTAAAGATTCATCTGTCATTAGTTGTCCTATTATATGCCTGATTTCTGTATCCATTCCTTGTTGTATTTGTACGCTTTCCAAATCTAAATCTACCACCTGACAGCTAAAACAAAAAATATTAGTGGTAATACATTTCTCTGTTTCTTCTTGGGCTCTGGATAATGCATCTGCTAGTGTATTAACTTTTCCTGGGATATATCTGAATTCTGGTGCAAATTCTAGTACACTAATGAACCATCTATTGAACTTCATGTTATTTGTAAAAGTTCTCTTCTTAAACAAATCACAAATTGGTTTGTGATCAGTAAGTGCATTGACTTTATGTCCTAAAATTATGTGTCTAAATTTCCTTAGACCCCAGTACAATGCTAAACATTCTCTTTCTATTGTGCTATAATTTTTCTCTGCAGCATTCAAAACTCTACTGGCATAATATACTGCTCTCATTCTTGTTTTGTCCTTTTGTAATAATACAACCCCTAGCCCGGTACTTGATGCGTCACAGGCTAAGTAAAAGTCCTTGGAGAAATCTGGATAGACAAATACGGGATTCCTGGTCATTTTACTCTTTAATGTTTGGAAAGCTGTCTCTTGTTCTTTATTCCATTCATATTTGACATCTTTCTTTGTTAATTCTGTTAATGGTTTGGCTATTGTAGCAAAGCCTTTAATGAAAGGTCTATAGTAGCCTACCATTCCTAGGAATCTTCTCAATGCTTTCAAATTGGTAGGAGCTGGATATTCAACTATTGTTTTTATCTTGCCTGCTTGCATTCGCAGACCATCTTCACTAATTACATGTCCTAAATATTCCAAAGATTTCATTAAGAATTGACATTTCTTTAATTTGACTTTTAATCCTGCTCTTCTTAATCTTTCCAAGACTATTTCTAATGTTTTGAGGTGACTTTCTAAATCCTTGCTAAAAATAATAACATCATCTAAGTAAACTGCAACATTTTCTATATCCCCTAATATTTGAAGCATTAATCTAACAAACGTTAAAGGAGCCGAAGTAAGTCCAAATGGCATGACTTCAAATTGCAAGTGTTCCTTGTGTGTGCTGAAGGCTGTGAATGGTTTCGACTCTTCGTCTAAAGGTACTTGCCAGTATCCACTAAGTAAATCTAAAGATGAAAATATCCTTGCACCTCCTAATTGAGCTAACATATCTTGAATTACTGGCATTGGTATTCTATCGGGGGTGGTGTTGGAACTTAACTTTCTATAGTCTCCAATTTCCATCTTTCTTTGGAACAAGTAGTAATGGAGAATTATATGGAGATTTAGAAGGAATGACTACCCCATCTTTCTTCATTTCTTCTATCAAATTATCAACTATGGGTCTTTGGCTTATTGGTAATCTGTAATTAGGAATAAAGAATGGTTTTGTTCCATCATCTAATACAATTTTATGTCTTAGGACATTTGTTCTACCTAATTTATCTCCTTCTATTGCTATTACATCTCGGTATTTTTCTAATAATTGAATTAATCTATCTTTGTTTTCTGGAAAATCTGTTTTATTCACTTCTTTGCTTTATTCAGATGTTTGATCAGTTACAGAGAAAAATGCTTCTTCTTCTAATGTTAGTAATGGATTGTTAATAGGTATTCCTTTACAAAAGATAATGCCTGCATAAAGTGTTAGTTTGTTATCTGAGTAGTTCTCGACATAAACTTCACAAGTATCACCCTTCATGTGGACTGAAGAATTATCGATTCTGACAAATTCTGGTAACTCTCCATTTAGTAAAAGAACATCTTTAACTCCTATCTCTTCTTTTCCCCTTAGATGTATTTTTGTTAAACACTTTGGATGCAAAATTACCTGTCTGTTTAGTATTAATTGTACTTTATTATCATCAGCAGTGCTTACACAACATACTTCCTCATCTTTTGTTTCTGCAAAGTAACAATGTTCTGCATCTATACTAGTTTCTTCAGTTACTGCTATTATATCATTTATATCTACTTTATTTATTTTGTTTAACAAGAGTACCTCATTTACTAATTTCCCTTCATTATCATAACTGATTACTACATTGCTATAATGTTCTATATTTATCTCTGCATAATTATCATCATAAATATCTTGTTCCTCGTCATATTCAGAACATTGGGGATCACCTTTATTTATTTCTGGGTCACTTCTTTTGTTGGAGGGTATAATTTCTGGATGTGCACATCTTAAATTTCTAGTCTGTAATTGTGGAAATTCCTCCTTTCCGTTACCATTCAATTTAATTTGATTGTTCTCTTGATGATAGGTTATTTTCTGTAAGTCTTTCTCGCTTGTTGAAGTCGTTTCAGACAAATTGATCAGATTTGGGTGAAACTTTTCTTCTTCAAGCGTAAAGCATACGCTCTTTTTATTATCTTGTGTAAGGTCAATTCTTCCTTCTCGGCAATTCAATATAATTTCACATTTCTTCATTAATTTATATGAGAACAACACTTGTGCGGGAAAGAACCTGTCTTCTAGAACTATAAAACTTTCAACAGTTTTATGTGACGAAAGGTCTATTTCTAAGTTCACATTGCCTAAACTTTTTATCTGTTTACCCGCTACTCCTTTTATTATCTTGCTTTGACCCTGAATTAGCGTTTCTTTAACGCCTAAGTAACTTGTTAATGTGTGTTAATCAATTATGCTTACAGTACTACCTGAATCCATAGGGACAGTACATAATTTATTCTGTATTGGAATTTTAATGATAGGTAAATCCTTTCTGATTATTTCTTCTTCATCCATGGAAAATACAACTTCTTTACTCTGCAATATGGATAGTGCGGATGAACCTTCACTTCTCCTATTTGCTAATTCTTCTACTCTTAATTTATCTTCTTGAAGGGACTTTCTTGTGGTATTCTGTGTAGGGATAAATTGTCATTGAATTGAAGACTTATTTGATGTTGAGCGGTTACTACTTAATTCAACTATTTCTTTATTTCCTTCTTGTGTCTTAAACCAGCAATTCTTTGTTAAATGTCCTACTTTCTTACAAACCGTGCAGATTCTAGGTTTTCTACACTCATTTGTAAAATGATTTGTATACCCGCAGTTTTCGCAGGCTGTCTTTGGTCTCGCCCCTTAAGCGGAATAGTTCACTTGGGTTGAAGTGTTTGTGTTTGAGTTTTGACCATATCTATAAGGTTTGTGTGGTCCACTCTTTGCTAGATTGTTTCTTCCCCTTTGATCTGGATTCCATTTTCTTTTAGTATTTTGGGCATATTTCCCTTGGAAGGTATTTGGTCTATTTCCTACTTGTCTGGAATTATCATAGAATTTATTATTCAGTTTAAAATTAGGATTATTATTTCTGACTTTCCTTTCGTTTTGTGCTTCTGTTGTTCCCACGAATTCCTTGGATAGATTTATCTCTTTCCTTTGGATTTCTTCTTTCATTGTCTTCAATGTTTGAAGGCTTGTTTTTCTGGGATCAAGTTTTATTTTTTTGAAAGCTTTCTTTTCCTCTTCTCCAAGAATATTATATATGGTTCCAAATGACAAGTAATTTAATACATGTCGTAGCTCAACTAATTTCTGGGCACTAGCCCCAAACTGATCCTTGTCTCCTATAGTAATACCTGTCTTCTCTAAATCTTCGCTTATTTTCTCTATTGCATTCTCCACGCTTGCGTACAAATTAGCAATTGTTTAATTCTTTAAATTCTACATAGTTATTAAGTTTGCTAAAACTTGTTGAATTCAAAGTTTTATGTGCGTCTCCATGTTCTGAGCTGACGAGCAACAAGGCTTTATTTATTTTAGCTCTTTCATTTGTTATTCCCCCTGAAATTATACGACTGTCTGCATCTGCTAGCCAATGATTTACAGTATAAGCTTCGAGTCTGCTTTTGTCAGGAGTGGAATCATCCACCTGTCCACAGAAGCGTGTGGCGGTTGTTATGAAGCGAGTATTATTAGTATTATTAGTATTGTTACTATTATTATTATTGTTAGTAGTATTAGAATGATTAACACTATTTTGGTTCTGGTTATTTGTGTTATTATTGTTAGTATTTCCTTGCACTACAGCGGAGTGGAAATTTAGTCTTGAAATTCGACTTCTTCTAACTGTCGACGGTCTTAAATCGTAATGTGAATGTCTAACAGTGTTCAGTAATTCTTCAAATACTCGTTGCATGTCCACACACAAAAAAAAATTATTCACTCAGAGTACATCAATCAAAAAAATTTTTTTTTCGTTATATTGTACCAAGAATTAAAAACAATTTGTCAAATTGTCACACAAAAAAATTAAATTCTCTATTGAGTTCAAGTGCACAATTAAAACCTTTTTCAATACTCAAAATAAATTCTTATATGAAATTGGGCATCATATCATCAAAATTCATCATAGTAAGTACACAAAATTATATATAACTTCTCAAATAATCATCACCAATCGAGTAAAAAAAAATAATTAATTCCCTATCTAAATTATTTACTAAATAATTAATTATCATAGAGAGAGTAATGCTGGTATTTATGCAAAATGAATTTTATTCACTAGAGAGAGTTTTCTTAATTTTCAATCTTATAGCAAGATGCAAAACAAAAATATATCTTCACTTATTTATTAAGAGAGAGAGTGGCCAGTAAATTCCTTACTGTGTTGTGTTGTTGATATCGTGATATCGCTAAATGTTGTTCATTCGGCGGTGAATGTTTCGCTGTCGGATCACTATGTCTGCGTTGTTTTTCCGCTGTGGTTTTCCGCTTTCGGAATCTTGTTGAAAGTGTGTACGTTGTTTTTCTTCAATCACTCGATGCAATGTCGCAAACACTGGGCTTATTATCGCTGTCGGCGTCTTGCTCAATTTGTTGACGGTAACAGTTCAAAATGTTTTTGGCTTCGGGACGCACTTTATTCATACTCGACGTTCTTGTTGTAAGCTGCTATTCGCTGGAGTATTTTTATTTCTTCTGATATATTTTGTACGTCGTCGTAAAAAAATCTAAGTTCGTTTTGTAGAATTTCGTTTCACTGTAACTTAAATAATTGCACTGATAATTTCATTAATGTTCGTTTGTTTCGTCTCGCCTTCTGGATCCACTTTAGCTGCCGCCATTTGTAATGTTTTATTGTTCCTTTTTTTTTTTTTTTCTTTGTTATATGTTTGCATAGATTTTAGTCTTTCTCTTCTTACCTTGGTTTCTTTCGAGGTGATCTTCAGATCGCTTCGCGGATGATGTGCTATCTTTGTATATTTATTCCTTTTAAGTATTGATATCTCTCAGAAAGGCGTATAGAGACGAGATCGGTAATTTCTTCACTTTAATTAGTACTTAGTATTATAAAGATCAGTACAAAATTAACAAGTTACAATGATAGAAACGAATCACTCTTAAATCAGTCTATATGGGGAACACGGAAGCGAGGGGAGGCGCACTCTCCCTTGAAGGACACAGTACTGACTCTCCTCTCCTCGTAGGTCTCTAACTCGTCGAACCCTCAGAAAAACTTGCTATCTGCAATCTCCACCTCCTTCTAGCCTTATTGGAAGGATTAATCAGCAAGGCCTCCCCTTCAAGTAGCTGATTGGAAAGACTGTAGTGGGTGTGATTCAAATCTCTCCTTAGAGGACTTGATAGGAGGTGATCTTAGGAGGGTTTGTGAAAGACCCCTCCCACACATAATTGATTGGAGGTTGAAGAAGTACATCACTTGGGCCAACCCCCAAATTCCTGGAACTTCCACGAAAACACCTTCCTGAGAAGGCGGGGCTATAGAATCAGCTGTTGTAAGCATTTAGACTGTGCTGACTCATGTTTTGGTTAGCTTCAATCGCGAGGCCATTATTTCCCAATTTTATGACTGTTTTTATGGCTTCAACACGATATACTGCAATGTAAACATCTCGCGTATTGATAACCTGACACAACAGCATTTGGCCATTATCACTGTGTTCTTTGCTTCTCTCCTTATTCTTATTTCTCTCTCCTTCTCTCTCCTAACTTTTTCCCTTTCTATCTCTCTCTCTCTCTCTCTCTCTCTCTTTCTTTTCTATCTAATTTCCCTATCTATTCTACACCACAACATATATATATATATATATATATATATATATATATATATATATATATATATATATATATATATATATATATATATATATATATATATATATATATATATATATAAATCAGGGATACTGGGAGGGGATCCTGGGTATCGAAAGTATACATGCTTTTCGACGACACGTGGCAGTGATTAGAAAGTCATTAGAACAGCACTTCCGTAAATTAGAGAGATGCTGACGATTACTGACGTTCGAGACTGTAAAAGATAGCATTCTTGCGATGAGTGCACATTTAGTTAAAGCTGTATTCTTCAAACAACATTTGGCAATGATTAGAAAAACCAATCACGATGCGTCAGCAGATGGATCGAAGTCGAGCATGGGTGCTGACAATTGCTGACATTCGAGACTGCAAAAGGAATCCTGGGAAAGAGATTGATCTTGAGATGAGTGTGCAGTTAGTTAATGACAGTGATTTAAGAAATGCTTAACTAAATGGCAGTGATTGAAGAAACGCTTAGTCAACAGCAGCAATTAGAGAAATGCTTAGATGACATTACTGGCCCATGAGAAGCTGTATCCTTCAAACAAGTTTTGGAGGTGGTTAGAGAAACGTTTCTCTTAGTTGACGTCAGTGAGTCCCAAAGAAGGATGTTCGTACTCTGAAGGGTAAACCAACCACGATGTGTCAGCAGTTGGATCGAAGGCGACTGTGAATACATACACAAGCATGAAGCAAGATTACGTATACTGAATGATGATACTGTGTCGTCACTCGTGTTGTTGTGTACTTCTAAAAGAGAGGGACTTGGGGTGAAAGGGCAGAAAGAGGTTAAGGAAGCACTGCGAAGTTTATCTCAAAACTGGGGGAAAACTCCCAAAGACTTCATTGCATTCTCGCAACCACTAGACTTGAGCAAACCAAGACTCCGTAGCAGCTATATTAGGGAGGAAAGTGTAAAATCTTAATTGAAAATATAGAACAGAACTTAAACTTATTCTTCATCTTCCCCCCAGATATTACTGTGGTGACTGTCCCATTCATACAGGCATTGCTGTTCTGTCTGTCCCTTTTATACAGGTAGTATTCCCGTGGTGACTGTCCCATTTCTCTAGGTATTAATGTACTGTCTGTCCCTTTTATCCAGTTATTACTGTGCTGATTGTCCCTTTAATCCAGACATTACTGTGGTGACTGAACATTTTATCCAGGTATTACTGTGGTGACTGCCTAAACCTTGATACAGAATTAATAATCACAGGAAAGAAAAGCATTTTCAAAAATATATTTCTATGGTATCGAGTACATGGAATAAGGTATGATAAACCTGTAGAGTTTATTTGCACATGAAATAAGGTTGATAAACCTGTAGTGTTTATTTACAACATAAGTTACAAAGGGAAGGGGGATGGAGGATGGGGGAAGGGGAAAGGGGTACAGGTTTGAAACCTACCCTATTATCAAAGTTCGGTCAAATGATTGCCACGAGCTAAATTTTGTCTAGACTGGTCAAGTGGTTTGGAGTTCTATAGCTCACAAACATTCACTTGTATATATATATATATATATATATATATATATATATATATATATATATATATATATATATATATATATATATATATATATATATATATATATATATATATTTATATATTGTCAAGGATATATCCCTCCCTCCTGTAGATGCCCGTGCATCATTAATTTTGCAATGTAGTCTGCTATTCATTTGGCTGTTGGGCCGGGAAAATTGGCGGGCGACGGACGTAAACAAGCATAGTTTGAACTAGATCAGAGCTGTTAGCACCAGTGTATAGCCGTGTAAGAAGCGCCACCCATCGCCTGATTCTGTGAGATAATAGGCCTCCTGCTCTCAACCCACTTTTCACCCCCATCACGTGATGTGGGAGCATTTAGGTATGAGGAAAGTTAATAGGCAAAGTGGGACTAGCCGCCAGGTAGGACCTTAACCTCTAAGTGATTAACAGTTAAGGGGATCGGCCGGTTTCCGACTATTTTAACGACAGGTTGTTGATATATAGGGGTTTGTTAAAGGATATTGTGTGGAACTTCTGGGGAAAAAAATTTTGTTCAGTGACCTTAGGTTTTGTGACGCCAGAGCATTTTTCGGCCAAAAATGGCCATTTTCAAAATGCATCTCCTCCTTTGCTTTTTGGTTTTAAGGGATGAGATTTGAACCACGTATAAAACACATGTGGACCTTCGATACAAAGCCGGGGATTTTTGATTTTTCAATTATTTTTCGAGATATGAATTTTTTTTTTTTTATGAAATTTTCCCGGAAAAATTACAGAAAAAAAAATTGCCAAAAATCAGAAACTCAAAATATTAAAAATCCCCGGCTTTGTTTTAATCTACCATGTTTCCCCATGTTATATTTAAAATTTCATTTAGATTGGTCCAATACTAAGGGAGGAGATGCATTTTAAAGGCGAAAAACTTATGTTTTGAGAAACGGGCCTTCAAAGTTTTAGTTACATAAAAAAAGTAAAAGGGACTTCAAAGACTGTGTTACAATTAATTCTATGGTTTTAATTTTAATTTTTGGGCATTAATTAATGCAAAATGATTATAAATAAGAATATTAATTGATTATTTATGTGCCTAAGACACATTCTTATAAATTTTAGGTTCCTGGTCCCCCCCTGTCTGATCTTGCTGCAAGGTATTACTCTAGGGTATCATAGTTGCCTACACTTTTTTATTAGTGTCTCGAATCCATCCCTTGCAAAATGGATCCTGGGAATTACTTTACATTCACAATTAGGGATTCGTGATTCAAGTAATTCATCAAGTCTTGCTTCACTTATTATGATCATTTTATTTTCAGGATCGTCTATAATATCAGCCTCCGAGCTACTGCTTTCTTCTTCTAAAATATCTTTGCCCTTTGGTAGTGACGAACAAATAAAGAGGCGTTTAGGGGTGGATGTGGTTGGTCTCTGGTCAGCAGAGATCGCTGCCTGCGCCGTTTGATGGGCGACAGCTCTCTCTCTCTCTCCGTCGCTCCATTCCCCTCTATGGCACTAATTTCTTGAACTCTTTCTTCTGCTTCTCGCCTGGACTTTTCCACTTGGCTTTTCCGCATTCTAGAAGCATGAAGTGAACTCTTGGACCTTTTAGGCACGGTGAAAAAACAAAAACACCGCAGAAAATACAGAGTTCAGTCAAGGCTAGCGAGCATGAAAAACGTGTCCTTCTAGCTTGGAAGTTTATAGGCAACTCTCGGCCACAGTCGGCGTCATGGTATGACGTGTGCGTTGTCATGGCTAGGAATAACTAAAAAGGTGCCGAGTAGGATATTATTGACATTATACATTTCATTTCAAAGGAATTTTTCGTAATATATATCGCAAAAACTATACCAGATTAAATCATTTGTGCTACTGGTGTTTTATGGGTATATAGTTATTGTTACATTTTAGGCCATAACTAGAGAAATACGGCAAATTTTAGCATAATATTTCGTGGACACATTCTTGAACCCTATACGAAGCCATAGAATTTTTTTCAGCAAATCGAATTTTTTAAAGATTATTGGGTTTTTTTAGGCGGCCGATTCCCTTAAGGGTCCTGTCCCTCTGCTTTTTTGCTGGCGTATAACACTTACAGGTACGATTGGCCCAAAGTTCGAGACACAGCCACCACTGTCTGGAGGGATGGCAAGAGAGACTCCTGTTACCTCGTCAGGAACGCACGTGCTGCCTCCTCCTCCGCTCCTCTGGTTGAACTATCTTTGACGAACGGCCAAGTCAATTGTTTGGGCACCCACAATGGTCATACAAGGTTCGTACGTTGCAAGTAGTCAATAGCCAGCCCTTTTCCCTCCTACTTAACCCCTTAACTTCCCCCTTTTCTTTAAACTTTACCTCCTACCTCCACAAAGCAATCTTCCCTTGTTAAGAGTTCTGCTTCGGCCTCCAGTATCTCGCCCATAATGTGCCTTGAATTTCAGTAAACATCCCGTGATAATCATCCAATTATCCCTTCCCCAGTGCAACTTAAGGGCAATTTAGGCTAAGTAATACAAGTTTAAATTTTCTCTTTGTGTGATTGTGAGCACGTGTTCTTGTGTTTAAAGCCCAATCAATTACTCTTCCTATACTGTGCTTACGTGATTTCCTTATAATTATCTGCTGGGCTACATATGTTGTAAGAAGGTATTTCATCAGAAATTCCCTCTGTGTTTGGTTATAAGGACTATGTTTGGAACTCAGTCAGAGTTTGGTTGTGACATCTTCATTTTCTCCATGGCTGTAGAATAAGACTGTTTTTGGAAGATCAGACCAACGTTCTGCAGGATTTCAGACAAACTCCATAGTGGTTTTTCTTGTATATAGTATAAAGACTATACAAAAAGAATACAATTGGTCTGCACAGGATGATCTCCCATGTCGATCTAATCTCTAAGCTTTCACACTTTTACACAGCAAGACTAAGATTCACACACACGAACAAACATATGACCTCGTTTCCAAGGACTTCCCACAGCTACGTGACTTTGCCTCCAGCTCTGATCAAAAAGAGAACGCTGAGTCTATGCAAACGCATGCTAATGTATGATGACGCACTGTCTTTAAGACACTACACAGGTACTTATTGATGACGTTTGCGTCTGGTTTGATCGCACTGAGATTTCGCAATAGCATTCCTTTCATGATCAGTACAGATATATATATTGGGAATTATCTTAGATTTACTAAGAAATGTAGTTTATTTAAATGTGGCATAAATGAAATATGACATTTGCTCGGCCACGTAAAACACAATAGGAACGAAATCATCAAAACAGGCATTCACCAGCTAAGCATAAATTCTCAGAAAGCAAAAGAAAATATACGCTTCCAAAAATCATTATACTCAAAATGTGAATGAGGATACACAGTAATTACTGAAGACAGCAAATACTGAAATATGTTGCACATTTGTGAACACAAGCTTTACTAAAATGTAGCAAAGTGAGAAAAAAAAGGTAAGTTACATAACTCAAATATTGATTATACTGATAATGCTAATGATTAACACATAAATCATATATAGATAATGTAATCCGGATAAATCAAATAAAATAATGCAATTCAGAAATGATAATGCAATCCTGAAATGATAATGCAATTCTGAAATGATAATGCAATTCTGAAATGATAATGCAATTCGTATACGAAGTAAAAACATTTGTGCACAGATTATATGAATACACTTGCAATGATAGAGATTGAAATCAATGCTTAAAAAATGTATCCAAAAAGTAATAACCATATGGTAGGTTTATATAAACAAACAGTTATCCTGATAGATTAATCAGTATGGACAACCAAACTACTAAATGCAAAATGTTGAATGAACAACATGCTACTACACGAAACTGATACATACATATGCAGTATAGGTTATTAAAGAAATAAATGTAGATAAATGATAACTCCAGAAATGTTCAGCTCTTCCTTACATATATTACCACCGAAAATAGAACCTTTTCAGTCTTCCTCTGTGTATTCGAGCTTTAATGAAAAAATGGCCAGTAATTCCATTATCGAACTCGGAACATATAATTGCGCCAGTCCAACGTTGACCTTTGAGAATCAGCAGATTTCGCAATGGTCTCCTTCATCTCTCGTGCTTTTTTCCAAAACATTACGCTGACGATTACGCCTACGGCTCCCAGCAACATACCAACGGCAATTAATGTGTAGAGGAGAAGAAAATCATGGTGATCAGAAGAATGGCTCGCAGGAGACAGCAAGTCTAATGATGCAATAGCGTTCTCGACGGGCCTGCTGTAGGGAATTGTTAGACCTTGCAGCCTAGTGTTTCCCCACGATGTGTTGATGAAGAAATTACGCCCACGGATGATCGTATTCACAGCTCGGATGAAGAGTGACGACGTTGTTGCAATGCAGCCATCATTAACGACGAACATGTGTCCGGTTGTCCTAGTACCACCTGGGCAAGTGACGATGTATGGTTCTGCAGAGAAGACGAATGACGTGCCATTCACGAGCCTGTGACGAAACTGATTGTCACGATACCTTACTAAACCAGCCAAACAATGTTCACGTGTATGGGGAGAGGTTCTGTTAAGTACTAAGTCCAATTCGCATGAATTCAAGGACGTATCTGATACATTTAAGAATTCAAACAAATCGATCCTGCACACTACATTATTCATAACATCATGGCAATCATTTAACAGTGCTTGGTCTCGGACTACCGTAAAAGCTTCCTTATTGGCGGAAACCAATACTAGAGCTGACAGATTATTAATAATAGGTGTCGAGACGTTAGATACATACGTGGGAAAAGGCGAAATTTTATACGCTTTCCACGCGTCTGATGGGTTAAAAGGAATGTCGATTACGATCTTATCAAGGTCAACTTTAACTGTGATCAAGCTGTAATAAAATTCAACTTTATGAAAATCTACTACTGGAACACAGCGCATTTTATCGTGAGCATTATTGATAATCTGAGTAAGATCTTTAATCGGTAACAAATGAGGAGACAACGCGCCTTTAGCAGCAAGTGTTATAGCTTCCACGTAATCTTTTGATTTTTCGATAAAGCTTGAAACTCTCGAGTATACATGATTAATTTTAGCATGATAATACATCAAAGTTGCTAACAAAACTTGAGTGTCATGAACCTGATTGAAACGCCGTGACTGTTCATTTACTTTACTGATTACGCTGTTCAAAGCTTGAATTTGTTTGTTTAGTTCTCCTGCTAATACCTCTTGTTGATGTTCCAGATTTTCGATTTTAACCCCGTGATCGCGAAGTTTCAAACGATTTGAAATCCCTAACCCAAGACCAGCTACGGAACCAACCAAATTTAATGCCGCTAGAACAAGTGGGTTACGCCTTTCTGTAACGTCATGAGGTATTGATTGACCACATTAGCAAATCACGAGCCAAGATTTCAGCTTCGCATGTTTTATTCCTTAATTCCCAGAAAAGCATATTAATTGTGTCACTGACTTGATTAGGCGACGTTGGATCACTGCTAGCTAAGAATGATTTATGCAAGTCTGCCAGAGATTGATAAAAAAGAGTCAATTCTGATTTCAAAGTTATTACTTCATTTTCGCTAGTAAAAATGGCGTTCATATTGACTTCTAAAACTATATTACTGCCAGTTAGAAAGAAATTATTCATTTCCTCTACTATAGAACCATGATGTAAAGTTATTTCAGAACTCTTCCCAGCTACGATAAACATTGAGAGGAATAGTGCATGGTATAATTTGACAAGCTTCATGTTGGAGCCTGCAAAAAAAAAATAACTTGTAAATAATGAAAAAAAAACATCGCATCATTCAAATGATGTAAAAATTCACACAATAATTAACTTTTTCATAACAAACCATTGTCTTAAGCTCTCACATGAGAGACAGATAATGTTCGAACATTCGTTGAATCGGACTGATTCCGAATTTTAAGTCGGTTACCTATTAAAACTTCTATAACTATGAAAGGACCTTCAAACTTAGGCAATAATTTCCAATTTAGCCCTTTTCTAACATAGACTTGTACATATACTATATCTCCTTCTTGGTAAGGCTTTGTGACCTTAGCTTTTTTATCATGTGCATTCTTCATTAACACTTGAGCCTGTAAGAGGTTTTGATAAAGTGTTTGATATCTACTTCGGCTAACATCTATTATATCCTTCAATGGATCTGATAAACTAGATGCCGGGGATAAGATGTGAAAAGGTGACCTAGCAGGTATCCCATAAACAGCTTCATGGGGAGACATACGGATTGAAGTATGATAATTGTTATTTAGGGTACTGGACACAGTGGGTATTGCAATATCCCAGTTTGGGTCCATACCGCCTATGTTTACACGCAGTATGTCTAGCACCTTTCTATTAACCCGTTCTACCAATCCATTAGATTCAGGATGGTATATCATCGTATTGATTTTCTTTATTTGCAGAATTTCGCACAATGAGTTAAGGAAGTGATTATTGAATTCTCCACCTGAGTCAGAGATTATTATATTTGGAATTCCATGTCTGCATATATAGCACTCGTAAAACTTCCTAGCGCACTCAATGGCTGTTTTACTTTTTAGTGGTATTAATTCAGTATACCGTGTAAGGGCGTCAATTATAACCAAGAGGTTTTTATTCCCCCGGTCTGTCTCGTAAAAACCTGTCAATAAATCAAGGTGTACCCTTTCAAAAGGTTTGCTAGGCACGGGATAAGTTCCGAGACCTACAGGATTCTTAGTATGGCCCTTGTGACGGAAACATATATCACAGTTTTTAATATATGTCCTAATATCTTTTAACATAGTAGACCAGTAAAATAATGACTTGGCCTTTTGAGAGGTTATTTCGAACCCAGGATGACCATGCAGAGGATGGTTGTGAAGCCATTTCAGAACGATTGGGATTAATGTGATAGGTACAACCACCTGCTCGTTAGTTAACTGTGTTGAACTCCTGGTTCTCCTAGCCACGGATCGGCATAGAATGTTATCCTTAATCAAGAAATATTGATTCGTATATTTCACATATTCCTTATCATCTGGATTCCTATTTAATGCATCTATTATTACTCTTAATTTCTGATCTTTCATTTGTTCTTGTCGTACTGAATCTAGATTCCATTCTATATCTGTAATATTCTCTGTTGTTTGGGCTAAAGATTGACCATTTTCGATAGCAATTTTCATAGCTTGCGAAGGAATTGGAATTTCTTCTAGATCAGCGAAAGGTATTGAGTGTGTTGGTACTGGGTTACGAGATAGCGCATCTGCGATTACGTTTGCTTTACCGGGTAAGTATCCAATTTTAGCTCCAAAGTCCTGGATAATCATGTGCCAAAGAGTTCTTTTAGGACTATGATTGAAACCTTTAAAAAAGTCAGTAAGGGGCTTATGATCAGTTAGAACCTTGACACTATACCCATAGATTATATATTTAAAATGTACCAACGAATTAGCAATGGCGAGGCATTCCTTATCTATTACTGCATATTTCTTCTCTGACATTTTTAATTTGCGAGAATAAAAAGCAATGGGGAAAAACTTATTGTCTTGCCACTGGAGTAACACACCTCCTACTCCTTGATCTGATGCGTCGGTTGCAATAATAAACTCTTTAGTAAAATCGGGAAACTTTAAAATAGGAGCAGAACTGATTTTTTCTTTCAAGGTATCAAAAGCAATTTGATGTTGGGATTCCCATTTAAAAGTTACGTCCTTCCTTATGAGATCAGTTAAAGGAGCTGCTATTACTGAATAATCTATGATAAACCGACGATAATAACCCGAAACCCCGAGAAATTGCTGTATGGCTTTAACATTAGTAGGAACGGGAAATTTACTAATAGCAGAGATTTTATCATGGACTACTTTAAGACCTTGCCGAGATACCATGAAACCCAAATAGACTAATTCGTCTTTAAAAAACTCACATTTAGAAATTTTTACTTTTAGATGATGTTCTCTTAACCTTTGAAGGACTATTTCTAGTTTACTTAAATGCTCCTCCAAGGTGTTGGAAAATATGACTAAATCATCCATATAAGCATGGAGAATATTCCCTAGTAAATCTCCGAACACTATATTGATCATTCTAGTGAACGTAATAGGAGCACAACGTAGCCCAAATGGCATACGTAGGAATTCATAGTGACCTCTAGCTGTACTAAAAGCAGTGTACTGGGTACTATCCTTAGCTAAGGGTATCTGGTGAAAGCCTTTAAGTAAGTCCAAGGAAGTAAAAAATTTATTCTGTCCTAATAGAGACAAAATATCATCTGTGCAAGGTACTGGGAAACGATCAGGGATAGTTTGGTCGTTGAGCTTGCGAAAGTCAACACAAATCCTCCAGGTTTTATCCTTTTCTGGTACTACTATCAAGGGAAAATTATAAGGGCTGTTAGATTCCTTAATAATCCCCTCTTTTAACATTTTATCTACCTCAACATTGATTTCATTCAGAAATTTGGCCGGTAGACGATATGAAGGTACGTAAATGACCTGGTCCTTATCCTTTAAACGAATTTGATGTTCGATGACTTCCGTTTTGCCTAAAGCTCCAGTACTAGTAGAAAAAACATCACTATATTTGGATAAAAGATCAAAAAATTTCTTGCTTATATCCCTATCTAAGATGTCTGCTTCGATTTTGCCTTTAATTACCTTTAAAAGAGATTCGTCTGTTGCTGATTCAGTGGAGTTAATTTCAGCAACTGTAAGGATTCGATGTTTATATGCTTCGATATTGACAATATGTTGATTTTCACGTACTGTTAAAGCAGCATTTAAGTGATTAAAAACTTCAATGTTAACCCGATGATCAGAATTTACTGTGTATAATGCTTGCGTGACTGAAAGCCCATTGATCTTTAAAGTATCAGGAAGAATTAAAACCTCTGAGCCTGGCAATTTTCTTTTAACCTTGACCGTGAGATACGATGGTGTGTCTGGCTCAATGGTTTGTGCGAACGCAGCAAGGACGGGTGCCTGAGAGTTATGTTGGGTTGCTGTAACAATATCATCGCTTATGAGACAAGTGACTGGCTCTTCGATATACGTTATCTTCTTATTCTCTGTCTCCTTCTGATCCAAAACAGATTTCAATGTGTGTGAAAACCGATAGAATTTCCCTTTTATAAACACTCCGTGTTTTGCGGGTGTTAAAATTACGTTATGTAATGACATTGATGGATACCCCATAATAACTACTGGGTACATATTAATATTGCCAACAATGATAAAGGTATCCGTGAAAGTACGTTGCCCCAACCTGTATTGTATTTGAGATGTACCAATTACATCTAATTCGTTATTGCCTATTCCTGACAAACGAACATTGGAGCGTTCGATGGGAAATCTTGAAAATAAAAGGTGATGGGTACGTAAATCCATTACATTACGTGGACTACCTGAATCAAAAAACAAGGTGAAATGCTTGTGTTCTAAGCTAACTGCATGCAAAGTGGGTCTAACTTCTTCTGAGCCAATAATAGCGTGTATTTTGCAAAAATCTACGGGACCGTGCTCTGCATGTTTGGGAGACTCTACCTCGATTTCTGGAAAATTCTTGTCTTCACACATATTTTGGAGAACATTAAACTTATTATCTGATTCAAAAAGTGATGATAACCCAATATCACTCTCCTCCCCCTTTAAGCTGGCTATGTGGTGTTTGTCTGCCCGCCGGCATTCGGAAAATTCACTGACGCATGGTTGTTTGGAACTGCTGAGCCTGAAGTTGGCTTTCCCGAGGAACGATTTGAATGTACTTGTTTCTGACCTGCATTACTGTTCTGCTTGTATTGTTTGTTCTTTCCCCCATGGTACTGTTGCTTTTTAGCGTCATTACCAGTACTTTGAATGTTTGTGTTACTGTTTAGATTCTTCTTTCTTGCATTGCAATGACTATACTTATGATTCGTACTGTTATGGATTGAACAATAGCGGGATCTACACTCATTTATCATATGACCAGGACGCCTACAATTAAAACAAATGACTGCTGATGGATTATTAGTGACTAAGTTAATCTGTTGCGGTGATGTAGACGCATGATTTTTGTTTTCTTGCTTTGTAAAATCCTGAATTAGAGAAGGATCGAGATCTGTACACTTGGACAAGTGTTTCCGAACTTGTCTATAGATATCTAATTCTGACCTATCTGATTGTAATTTCTCATCAAAACACTTAACCAAAGGTTCAGGTAACATCGTTGTTACAAGTGTTAAATAGAATAACCTGCAGACAGATTTGGAACTGATATGCAGATTACCATTGACCCAACTTGAGCCATCAATCTGTCCTTTATACTCTTCGAGCCTATCTCCTATCAGAGCTGCCCTATCTGCTATACTTAGATTAGTCATAGATGTGAGTCTTATGATGTTGCGTAAAGCAAGAACTTCATCCAATGCATCCTCACTCCCATAAATGGAACGCAGATTGGCTTTGAAACCATCCCAAGTGTTTGTTTCTTTAAAAGATATTCCCCGCAAGTACGCACCTGCATCTCCTTTAGCAAAATCTATGAAACTCTTTGCCTCTTGCAATTGTAAAGACTGATCGGTAATGGATTTTGCCGTGAGGTGTGCGTCTATAGACGAAATCCAAGATTCGACACCCTGCGTCAAAAATCCATTGACATGACCTGTGAATGGTACAATTGGCGATCTAGCATTAATTACCGTAACTACAGGATTCTGTGGGGAAGTGGTGGGGTCGCTCCCACTTGGGGTTGGAGGAGTCATTTTCCTACTAAGTTTCCTCTCCGCACGCCTACTCTCTAAGTGATCTTGAAACCTATATGAATAAACACGGCCGCTACGTAACCTCATAAATCTAAACCAGGAACGCAAGTAAATAACAACCGAGATTCATATAACTGCTAAAAAATAACATCACTTATGAAAAATGCATCATAAAATAAAATAATGAAAAGTAATAAATGCACTTTCCTGAAAAAGAACAGAGTTAACAACGTGTCAGGCGTAAAAAATAAAAGAACACAAAAGTATGAAAAAAATGAGGTATCAGGAACCGCTACGTCTGCAAGGCAAAGGTATTAATCTACGGCGCTGCTCACCTTATATCAGCAACCTGCCACTCGAGACCCGAACACTGTAAATGAATATTCCAACTGTTATAAATAATGGCTGTACTTAGCTTTTTATTGGATTCTGGTAAGTAGGTCGACGAGGTTCCTCTGCTGTCCGACTTCCGTCTGGCTAGATACACGTCATCGAAGGGATGTTATTGTGGATGTTGAACTTCTTATGTTGATGAATGTTGATTGCAGAAACCCTCAAGGAACATCGTGGAGTGTTGATGTGCAATGTTGCGTAGATTTGTGTAGATTTCTCTCTCTCTCTCTGCCGTGCGTTGGGGAAGATGTGTTGTGATGGTCAGATGTTTTCCTCGCTTTTTCGTTGTTGATTGTTTTCTTTCCGCTTCCAAGACGTTTTGATGCACCGAGTTGTCCGTCCGACTGTAACCATGTCGTTTATGAAGATGACAATTGTCTATGGTTGTTTGGGCATCTCGCCGTATCGGAGCTTCCGTTCCACCAATGTAGACGCCATGTAGAGGTGCTGCCAGAAAGCTCTGTTGTGACCGCTGTTGTGTACGCTGCCACCACTGTTGTAAGAAGGTATTTCATCAGAAATTCCCTCTGTGTTTGGTTATAAGGACTGTGTTTGGAACTCAGTCAGAGTTTGGTTGTGACATCTTCATTTTCTCCATGGCTGTAGAATAAGACTGTTTTTGGAAGATCAGACCAACGTTCTGCAGGATTTCAGACAAACTCCATAGTGGTTTTTCTTGTATTTAGTATAAAGACTATACAAAAAGAATACAATTGGTCTGCACAGGATGATCTCCCATGTCGATCTAATCTCTAAGCTTTCACACTTTTACACAGCAAGAGTAAGATTCACACACACGAACAAACATATGACCTCGTTTCCAAGGACTTCCCACGGCTACGTGACTTTGCCTCCAGCTCTGATCAAAAAGAGAACGCTGAGTCTATGCAAACGCACGCTAATGTATGATGACGCACTGTCTTTAAGACACTACACAGGTACTTATTGATGACGTTTGCGTCTGGTTTGATCGCACTGAGATTTCGCAATAGCATTCCTTTCATGATCAGTACAGATATATATATTGGGAATTATCTTAGATTTACTAAGAAACGTAGTTTATTTAAATGTGGCATAAATGAAATATGACACATAGGGGTTAATATTTAACATGTGCATTGTGTAACATTTTATAGGGGGATTCCATTTCCTTCATTGTGGGCCGCTGTTCTAATCCAGGACCTCTCTTTCAGGAGAGACAAGCTGCTTCATCGCACTCTGTGTCCAATATTTCTGACTGCCTTTTCAAAGCCTGAAACTATTCCTGGTCGTAGTCCGATTCCTGAAGTCCGTTGTGGCCTCGCCAAATTTTATATGAATTATTTTTCCCCATCCTGGAGTTCAGTCCTTCACAGCAATTAACGAAGATCCCTTTAATGTAATTTTGGACTACCCCAGGGTATTATTAGTATAATGGGGATAATTGTATTGTAAATTGGCCCCTCATTAATTAGCTTGCTTGTTGCCAATCACTGCATTATTGCTCACTGTATATATTTAATGAGCCTGCCCATTAGATACCCTTTTGAATTGTTTGTATCCTTGTTTAATTGCTAAATCTCTGTAAATAAACCCCTTTAAACTGTAAAAGATTTTCCAATTCCAAATGGCGACCATCCTCCTTTAATTGTAAATCCAGGGAAAATCTAAGGTAAGTTTCAAATAACTTTTCCTTTGTTCATAATCTGGGCGCACTTGGTTCCGTTGCAGTCATACATTGTAAATTTGTCCAATTCTCTCCCCAACCAAGACAGCCAGTTTATGACAATATATATGTATATATATATATATATATATATATATATATATATATATATATATATATATATATATATATATATATATATATATATATATATATATATATATATATATATATATATATATATATATATATATATATATATATATATATATATATATATATATATATATATATATATATATATATATATATATATATATATATATATATATATATATATATATATATATATATATATATATATATATATATATATATATATATATATATATATATATATATATATATATATATATATATATATATATATATATATATATATATATATATATATATATATATATATATATATATATATATATATATATATATATATATATATATATATATATATATATATATATATATATATATTGAGAGACAGACAGACAAAGAGACACAGAGGGGAAGTTGGCAGAATAAGAATTCTTTGTATTTTCACTTCCCTTGTCATAAAAGCAAGAAACTATGAAAATAAAAATCTTACTCTGGATCAGGTTTAGTGATAGCTGTGGCAGAAAAGCAAGAATGGTCCTCCATTCTCTTTCAAAGAGTTCCGTGAATATAGAATCATGTTTGGCAAACCTCATAATTTACGTGCAAACGAAGTCTTCATAATGAGGTATTTTTCTTTTGAGCGGCTCGAGGGACTTACGTTGCATGTCATTACAAACGAAGAACATGTTGGCTGCCCTTGTTAATGACTCTTCAAAATCCATTTGATAAGAATTTTTTTTCTTTTATAGATGGTAAGTTTTCTGATCCTGTTCCCAGGAACTTGGGTTCTAGGCATTTTCCCCCCATTCATGTGTTTTGCGCTGATATAGGTGGCATTACACACAGTAAGTAGAGACCGTCCAACTCAGCTATTCTCTCACGGTCTTCCTTTTTAGCAATAATTTCTCTTGAATTTAGTTTACCTATTCTGTCAGTAAGGCCTATCCGTAAAAAAAATATATAATAAATTTCCAAGAAATTCATTTTAATCGAAAGTGAAGGAATGAAGAAGAGAATGGAAGACTTTTTTGGTATTATTCCTCGAATGCTGGGGATTGAGCCCTTCGTCAAAGCTTAATAGATTATTTTTTAGAAAGAGCCCAGAAACAGGTTTCTGGAAACAGATGGTCAAAATATATGGTACAGCAATGCTCAAATCTAAGGCGATATGATTCTTTTTGTACCGTCCAAAATCTCAGATGCAACATAGCGCTGCCAAGTATTATTAAACATTTTTTTTTTATTATTTTAAATGTCGTACATGTCGACAAGTTTGCGAATTCACAGCTAACACTATTTCCCCTATGGTTATAAAAAATATAATCCCTTTTATGCATTGGTATAACTCGTAATCTGTGTGACTGGAACTGATTTTTTTTCTTTTACATTGTTTAGCCCGAAGCACGGTGTGATAAGGTTAGCGGTGCCGTCAATGACAGAGCGATTAACATGCTTCTCGAGCTGGTCAACGTAACTACCTCTGTAGCATTATAACAGTAAACCTAATAAGCTCAACAGTCATATCAACATTTTCAAAATGGGAATATGAATTACAACAAGTTTTCTTTGAATGTTGAAGTTTTAGGTTGTGTTCAAGCAGCCTGTATGTTGCAAAACAATTTATAGGCCTAAAACTATAATAAAAGCCTCTGTTACTGAAGAATTTATTTGTAGAGATTACCTGCTCTTTGAAGAATAAAAGATGATGATGATTTAAGTTATATGGAGAAGATGGCTATTAATCGAAATATCTATTATTATTAATATCAAGGCCTATGGAGCACTTGTTTTTTAACTGTCTTAAAATATTATTTTCTTAAAAGTCCTGAACGCTTTTGGTGTATAATTTATTCATTCATAGGGTAACTTGAAGTGCAAGAATGTGTAGATAACTTCATGTGCTTTCTGGTCAGAAATTGTTAATATAGATATGTGAATACTAAGTGCAATGTGTTTATAGTAAGTAAAGATATCTAACACACTTAGGCCTAGGAGCAAAATCTTGGCTTCAACAAAAGAATAATTTACTAGTAAGCCATAATTTTTCAGGCGGTTAAGAAATATAACATATAACATTTTATTTTAATGAAAATCCAAATGTTCCTCTAACAAATAAAAATTAATGTTTTCAAGATATTTTCATTGTCGCTACTCATTGTAGACCTATGTTTCAGGTGGTTCATGTTGCAACGCCACTCCAATGTTTGCGTCACACGCGTTCCGCTCTCACGTTGATATCGGTGGATGCGTTCTAGCTACAGTAATACTGTCGTATCTAATTATTTAAATGTTTTCAATGTTGAGGCATAAAAACAATCAAACAGGACTCTTCCAAATTTTACGATCGCACTGCAAGCAATATCAGTGTTATGATAAGTTGTTTTTAGCTTTTTTAGTTTTCTGTAAAGGGAAACTATTGTGACGGCTTTGTCTTTCCTTCAGTACTCTTTGTGTCTGCACTTTTTCTGTCCACCATCAGACCTTAAAAACTACTGTGGCTAGAGGGCTACAAATTGGTACGTTAACCATTCACCCTCCAATCATCAAGCATACCCTCTAGCCTCATTAGTTTTGAATTTATTTAAGGTTAAAATAGCCATAAACGTACTTCTGGCACCCCTTTCGGTCCCAACAGCACAGGCCACCACAGGACCGTGGGTTAGTTTCATGGGCCGAGGCTGAAATTTCCATTCAGCACTATATGCTGTACAGAAAAATCGATTGTGTCGAAGAAACTTCGGAGCATTTTTTACTTGTTTTTACTATTTCAACATTTGAACTGAGGTTTGATGATGACTTTTTGTCAAACGCATCGGCGACGAGTATATGAAAGTTTGAAAATGTTTCGTAACCGTTTTTCTGAAATTGGCTACATGTGACATTTTCTGACGGTTTTGAAATATATGACAGATTTTACCCTTATGAAACATATTATGGCCTTATTGCATGAAATAATCGTGTTTTTGCATTGAAATAAGAGATAAATATGGAGCATGTTAGGTTGCCAGTTCGTGAATTTTGAACGGAACCATATGGAAGCATGTCGTAACACTTACGAGCATAGTTGTACCATCTTTGGTAATATATCTCAATACAGTTCAGGAATATTTGAAATATTAGGTTTCAAATACCATGGAATCGTGGTTATTGAAAGAAATATAGTTCACTTCCAACAACAGTACTCTTAAATTTATACCTTACAATAACTTCACCATGGAAAAGAATAGACAAAATAAGAATTGATATAAGTATGTGTGAGTGTGAGACAGACAGACAGACAGAGACAGAGATGGAATAAGTGCATATAAGCTTTTCACTTCCCTGACCTCCGGCTCATCTGAGGTGCGTTGTGGATTAATAGAATTCTGCCTGGAAGTTAAAGTAGAAAAATGTATATGTACAGTATATATGGTAATGACTGAATATCTTGAAAACAAGAATACTTTATAATAATTCAAATATATATAAAAAAATAGAAATAATATAGACTTACATTATTCCAAAATAACATTAACTTAATTTAGGCAAAATGTCACAAATGTGGATTCATTTACACAACCCGGTGTTACGAATAAAATCATCTACAGAAATACAAAATTGTCACCAGTTTAATAAATAATCCTGGTTTTATATTTATCGAAATTAAAGTTACCAGCATGTTCAGAAGATAATTGAATAAAAACATTCATTTTCAAAAACAAAAAAAAAAAAAAAAAATTAAATTAAAGCATGATCTATCGGTCTTTTGTGTACTCACAATATGATGGATTCTTAATTATATGATGGATTCTTGAGTATGCGTGGAGTTCAAATCGAGTAGGGAAAACGACTTGGGCCCATTTATTGAGAAAGAAAAATCCATTTATGTCTGCTAACCTTAGCGATAAGTTATGTACTTTGCAGCAAGTCAAGGTGTGAAACCTCATCGAAGAAAGATGTGCTGGAGATAAGGTTAATACAGTCAGCACCTCTCCTTTCAAAGAGAAAGAGTATCCTTACCCACACACACACACACACCCACACACACACACACACGCGCGCGCAACACACAAAGTACCCCTACATTAACCGTCACACTAAGAAAAAAGTTTTTCGGAAGGCAAGGTCATTTTTGACGTTAGTGAAACCTTTCTTATCCTGTAATTGGGTATTTGTGTATACGTGAATGTGTGTGTGTGTGTTTTAAAGACCAACCACTCAACATTCCCGAGGCGTCAGGCGTTACGAGGATGTGTATCCCGAAGGTGGTGAAAAATGGAGCGAGAATGTTGTACCAGAAAAATTTTGATGAGGAAAAGTTGGAAGAGACAAATGGCAGGAAAGGAGAGAGAGAGAGAGAGAGAGAGAGAGAGAGAGAGAGAGAGAGAGAGAGAGAGAGAGAGAGAGTCGCTTTGGAGAACATGGGAAAAATGGTTTCCGAAAGAAATGGTGTGACTGATGAAATTTGTTATGAAAAATTTGATACTGGAAATTGTCGGAGAAAGTTAGAGGAGGAACTGATGATGTCGGAATTAGAAGCTTCATGGAGAAATAATGGTGAAGAGGTTACGAGGAAAAAGGAAGAAAAGAGAATTCCCAATGGGACGAAGAGCCAAAGTACAGTAGAATGTCGACACAAGAAAGATATATCAGGAAAGAATATAATCGTTAAAACCTTAAACTATATATATATATATATATATATATATATATATATATATATATATATATATATATATATATATATATATATATATATATATATATATATATATATATATATATATATATATATATATATATATATATATATATATATATATATATATATATATATATATATATATATATATATATATATATATATATATATATATATATATATATATATATATATAATTTATTTTCGCTATATTTATAAAAACGAGTTCAATTAAAGATTTTGAATTAGCAGTATTTCATGAGTTAGTCAGCATCACAAGAAATGAAGTAACTTGAAAGTAAAACCTTGTTAAAATCCAGTGGGTAGTTGTCCATCCGCCCCCCCCCCAAAAAAAAAAACTTTAAAATCTTTCCAAACAAAATATAAAACAAGTAAAAAGTGTGCTGAAGTTTTTCGGTGCAATCGAGTTTCTGTACATCTTAATATAGCAAAATCCACCTCTCTTTGCAGCCAAGCCCCGCCCACTGATTACGTCACGACTATCCCTTGAAGCTGATTGGTCGGCAATGGTTTCGAAAAGTTGTTTAATCTGTGGTTCTTTTCATCTTCATTAATTTTGCAATGATTGTTTTACCGAACTAAAATGCGTTCTGCTGATTATCAAAAGGAAACATTATATTTTCCCCTGAAATAAAATTATAATACACATCTCCCTAAAATGGTAAAAAAAAAAAAAAAAAAAAAAAAAAAAATAGGATAACATGAATAAAGTCAGGAGTGTTCCGCGATGCTGCAATGTTGATTTTCGTAACTGAGGTTCACCTGAATACTGAGGTGACACAGGGAATGTCTTGTGTTCAAATCGGTGCATTTGAATTACAAGACAACAATAATTGCTGGCTGATACTGTCAAGCTTATTCGTTATTCTAAACTTGAACACAAAGACTTTCTCAGAGCTTTGCAGATTGATATTTCATATTGATTTTAGGAAATTTCACTACATTTTAATAGTCATAAAATCGATTTCATTGCAATCGTTTGCACATTCGGTGGGATGACAAGCAGTGGCTGCACTCTACTAAGCGAGAATATGCCTATTTTTAACTTAAAGCTACAGTATGATAGGCTATACGAGTTATATTGGATATAATTTGCTGAGAATTTTCTTAAGAACATTTTCTCCTTTCGAAATAACAGGATCATAAAAAATGACGTAGACCTATAATGTCCTATGTCTTCGTCGATTTACGCAGCTTATGACCTTTGGATTATAGCCCTATCCCTATCTTATATTAAGCCTTTTTGTTGTGGTTCTTGTTGTGGTTATCCTTGTTTTTGTTACTGCTGTTATGGTGCTTGTAGTGTCTTCGAAAATTTTCCATATTTGTAGACCATTGTGAGTCCAAATCATATAATAAAATATAAAAAATATATATATATATATATTTCCATGTGATACAGACAATTTGGCATAGGCCTAGGCCAGTGTCCTGACTTTTTATGAAAGGTGTTACTAATGAAAGTAGGCTTCATGGTCCATTCCATAAATAACTGAGCTAACTCCCATGTCTAATTTAACCTTATTCATTAATATTATATGAAAATAGACATCTCTCTTTAATGGGCAATATTTAGGCCATACTCTGTTACGCCTTTTTGCTTAACTATTTTTAAGTGAATTGCCGCAGCAGCTATTCTATGTAGCTCCACCTCCTTATCAGCCAGGGGAGTTTCCATCGCTGCCATAATATAGTGTTGCCATGACAAAGGCTAGGTGAGAACTGAGGGTGATGATGACCTCGAGTTGATGGTCTGACTGACAGTTCTACTCTTTAAGTGTGGACGCTCATCCGTCCAATGGTCGTGGGCAAATTGACAGGTAAACCTGAGTTTGAATACCCGGCTTTAACAGATGATGAGCTTGGTATAAATGGGTCAGAGTTTAATGACGTCACCAGATTAACGTCATAGCTAGCCAATCAGGACAAAGAAGAAATTTTCAATTATGGCTTGTTCTTTATTGTTTTTTTATTTTGTAATCGTTGTCAGAAAAAGTGCAGACAGAAAAAAATGCAGATGGAGAGACAAAGCTGGTACGATAGTTTTCTTTTTAGAAAACTAAAACGTAAAGCTATTACTAATTAAAAAGTAATATTATTTTTTTCCTATTCGCATACACATCGCTATCCCACTTTTCCGTAAAAATAAAAAGCCTGACGTAAAGTTGTTATTGGCAATTCCGTTACTATTTGTGACAACAATGATTGTCATTTCATGATTTTATTACCAGATTTATTAGGCGCTTGTTCACCAAGATGATGGTGTAAAACATTGCACTTATTTTAAAACAGCTTTGGAAGAAATTCGATCTTGGCTTCTTTTTATAACATGATGAGAAAAAAGTTTATATCTCATTGCCATTTAGGCCATAATTATGATAATCTCTTGCATATCCTCACCACTAGGTTTGTATATGAAATTTTGTAGGTTTGTGAAATGCAGCATTCAAATGAGCTGACAGCAAGCACCTTGTGTTTGTTTTCTGCTGTTATTCAGGAATGCGAACATATACAATTTTAGTAACAGAGGAATGAGTGAAGAGTACTTTATGTTATTACTATCAAGACTAAAGACATCATTATAAACAACTACTTCCTCTCTCTCTCTCTCTCTCTTTCTCTCTCTCTCTCTCTCTCTCTCTCTCTCTCTCTCTCTCTCTCTCTCTCTCTCTGATGTCGCTTCAGAATAGAAGCATTTTTGTCTATAATCGACAGTTGGTTATTATAATTCTGTTGGTTATCCTGGGTGCTGGGTCCATTACAGTCCCAGCCGTTCAGTCTAGTTTTAGATATGGTAGTTAGACATTATTAAGTGAACATTGAAACTGGATTTTTTCCTGTTATTACGGTTCATCCTAGGTACGTACAAGCAAAATTCATTTTGCCTTGCTATCAAGAACGAAGCTGTTTCTTGTCTGAAGAACTTGATTGGCGAGCTTTTCTTGTGGTTGTCAGTTGATGGCCTCATTACTTCCTTAAAAAAAATCAATAAATAAAAAAAAATCTAAAAAATAGATTGCAGCCAACCATGATTATAAAACATCACGATAACTTGCAGGTGGCGAAAGTAGGCTTTCTTGCATGCGATGTTTGTTCTCTTATGATTAAGATATGTAGGGAGCGCAATTTACCGTCTTTTCTCAATTCAGCTGTGAACTGAAGAGTTTGCACCAGCCTATCAAAACCTCCATGAGCTTTGTACGTTTATGATGAATACAGCCGACATATACTATCGATACCGCAAATGTGAATCAAGAGCAGTAGGTGTCAGGCGCAAGACGGACGAGCATATTCTTGTTCAAAAATCTTCGTGAGAAAGAGAGGAAAACGCAGATGAAACAAGTGAAGGATTTCATTTCTTTTCCCCTCCTAATTCAACTGCAATCGATTGCCTTTTTAAGTTGCTTTTCAATGTCTATGTTTAAAAGTTTGTTTCCACTTCTCACCTCTTCATGTAAACAGATGTTATTACTTTATATCCCCTTGACGATCACTTCATAAATTTATTTATGAATGCATCTCGGCCTCTATTTACAAAACAAATTTTTTTGTTCCCTCATTCCTAAAATCATTTGTCCCTTGCATATCGGATTCTTATTTCTCCACACTTATTAAAGCGTTAATTGTAGTAATTTCGCTAAGGCATGCGTTTAACAATAGCACTCAGAAGAGAACAGGCCTCATGCAAAGCCAACTTCTATGAACATATTTTTCTCAGCGAAAAGTCTTATATGGGTAAAGATGTAAACTCTGTTAGACTTTGTCAATCCTTATCCAATTTAGTTACTGAAACAATAACTACGTTTTCTCATTTTCTATTTTTGTAAACGTTGAAACAATTAAAGACGACGGAGGTAAGAAGGTGGCTCCCCCGACGACATATCGTCAAATCTTCATCAATGTCCAACCAATGAAGATTTCCATCCTCTGTCATTCAGTTTTGTTAACCTGTTCTTGAGGTATCCTGATAATCCATATCCTCACAAACGCTCAGACTAAGGTGAGAAAATAAACTACTTGGCCGATTCAGCATTGTTACTCTAGAAGAAGTAAGGAAAAGCATAATTTCCATGAATTGTATTTGTCTACGATAAACGATCTGTGCAGCAGACAACATTCTGTATATTAGGATAATTCATCGGTCGTACCATCTTTTTCTCATTTTCATACCAGAAAACTTTTGATGAAACAGGAGAAACCCAACTTCTTTTCCTTTTCATATTGCTTGTTTTCGTGGCTCACGGAAAGGAAAACTAGGGGTGTGGCAAGACACTCCACATGACAAGGGCACAAGTTCAATCCCCGCCATATTGCAGAAAACATTTTGCGGTCTTCCCATCATACCCCTTTTATTTAGGATGGGTTTTATTCTTCAAGGTGATTTGTTGCCTATCAGTTATTAGGAGCAGGTGTGGGGGATATTGCAGTCCCACGCGCGCTAACAAATCGTCGAGGCACGAATTGGAGCCCCGATGTTTTTCGCGGAATAGAAAAGTAAGAGGTAAAGTCATTACGGTGAAATAAATTCTCCAATTTAGAATCGTATATCATTCCGCTATCGCTTCATTTCCGCTGCACATTCAAGAAGGGCTTTTCCTGGGAAATCAGATAATTTTACAAAATGATGTGAGGAAAAAGACAGTCATGAGACTGTATTAAGATAATATAAAATTTCTGAAAATAAATGGATTTTTTTTTTTTTTTTTTTGCTTATGAAAATATAAGTGATTTGAACTAGAACTTCATGATAAATTCCTGTCTTAATCAGCACTTATAGTATAAAGTAGTTCAACCAGAACACAGGTAATGCTTCAATGGAAATATCATAAAAGAGATGAATATGCATGGTAAGCGAATGCTTAATTATTATTCGTTGAATTATATTTAAAAATGAATCAACTATTTCATTAGAATAAAAAAAAAACCTGAAATGAGAAAAGGTTGGATCTCCAGATGCAAAGGAAATTAAGTAATGAATACATTTTCTCCTGGACAACTTTATGGATATTAGATTAGAATTGCATTTTCTTTGGTCCATTACTTATTGCTGTAATTAAGTCGGAATTTTCCTTTTATCGTTGTTTGTATTTTCTTTTCGGATTATCTTTAAAGTGGCATCTCTAAGAACGGATGAACTATTAAGCATTTTGAAATGTGTACTTGATTATCTTTGCGGAAGATGACTGGTTTGTGAAATCTAAATATTAACAAAATTCCACATAAAAATTTTAGAGACTATCTTTTAAGCAACAAGGAGACTTTCCCAGTGAAATTCCCAATATAACTTGAAACGAAGTGCCCTAATGCTGCCAGTGCCCTGGGCACCTTCAAACATTGAGGAAGGTAGAGGCTCGACTCTTAAGGCAGCCATATTCCTACCTCTTCAAGGAGAAACAGTTATAAGAGGAGAAGAGACGAAACAGGAGAAAAATTCCAAAGCCTATCCATGAATGACAGGAAGCACTCCCTTGACTGGAGAGTCAAAAGACTGAAAGAATAGTAAAAGCAAAGGCGGCTTTTACATTAATAGAATTTTCAAGTCTTAAAATTGTTTTTAGTCAATAATCGTTCTTAACAACTCTCCCCAAACCACACGCCACAATATTCTTCCTTAGTTCTTACAGGACCCTAATCACCTTCCTCTTTGCCTTAGACAACAAATGCAGGGAAATCTTCGTGAGAATTTGTCAATTGAAAGAGAAAATCATATCTTTCACTGGTAAAATTTTAAATTAAGCAGGACCTTGTTTCTTGACCGAAAGTTCCTATGTTCTTCTTGTGTCACAGCTAAAAAATATTATGCACAGGAATTGTTAAAATAAACCATTTCAAGAATCTTTTTTTCAACGTATCTCAAGTGGCGTTATAGTGCATCTGGATCAAAGGATTTACTTATTACATCGCAAGAGAAGCTAAGGATAAAATGGAAAATGATAGATTTTTTTGCCGAGTTTCTTATCCCACTACCTATGTCCAAGAGATGGCATTATTAACATTGGTGAGAGTGCAAAGGCACCAGCATTGTTTTGGTAATTCTAAGGTATTCCTTGGTTTGACTTAACATTTCTGATTTATTGTTCATTACTTTTGTTTACAGCCACGTGCTTTGTTTACTTATTTATCAGCAAAATTCTTTCCTTGAATTCCTTTTACGAGGCATCTCTTTTCCTCCTCTATTTCTAGAATGTTTTCTTCCACCATCCACCCATTTCCAGTTCTGGAGAGTTAATTCAGTCACTGATTTTCTAATTGCTTTATGTTTAAGTTTTAGTTGTTTTTCAGTATTTCAGTAACTCAGTTTTTCTCTTTTACTTCTCTCCCGTGTCTCATTTTCTGATTTTTGCTCAATCTCCTAATTACTGTTCTTAATTTTTTTCTCTTATTATTCCTCTTTGCTCTATTTTTATATCGATATCTCTTCTGAAAGACCAGACGTCTATGTTGCCTTCCGTAAGAGTGTTTGCTTATTTATAACAACAATAACAGCAGCAACAACAACAACGACACGAACAGCAACAAGCAAACTATCTCTCCGATTCACTTCCAAATTCATTTTCATTCACACCACATTTGCAGCTTTTACTTCATACAACCATTTCTTCTTTCACTTCTCTTCCCTTTACAGTTTCTTCCTTTTTCGTTCCATCTCGCCTGATCTTTCCTTCCCCGACTTTACCGTGGCCACCGACTTTACCCAACAATCGGAATGCGGATCAAGGCTCCCTCTGGCCTCCAAGTTTGATGGTATGGGAAGAGGTCCGGAGCGAAAATAAAGAAGTCCTAATTCTTGGACCAACTATGGCCCATTTTCATAAGATGTTAAATATTTATTCAAAAATATATATAAAATTACATATTTGTTTACGAAAGAATAAATAGAATGCGTAATCTCCTCTTTATTCAAAGAAGTGAATGCCGGGCGATTTTATCTTTTATTTTCGACTCATAATATCTCTACCTTCCTCTAGAGTCTAGATTATAGCACATGTTGAAGCAGACAGTTCTTTTTGTTTCTTCTTACAAAGGAGGAAATCATAAGATTTGGCGTTCTTGATGTGCAACTGGTTTACTAGAAAAGAGGAATTATGTTTAGCTTTTTTAACCGGAAGCCAAAGGAGAAACAGTAACGGAAATTTATTGCAAAAACGTAGAGAGAGAGAGAGAGAGAGAGAGAGAGAGAGAGAGAGAGAGAGAGAGAGAGAGAGAGGGGGGGGGGATTATAACTGGTCTTAATTATTTGCTCTGTCGCTTACCGGAGGCGAATTACAGCGCACGTCCGCCATATAACTAACCTCACTAACACAGACCTAAGCTTTATGTAGCAATGAATGGTATTAAGGTAGGTTCAAAGGCCCTTTGTTGGAGAGATATGAAGGTCCTCTACTATCCGGTGGAGTTTACACCCTAATTGTATCCTAAGTACTTCTGATTCCGCGGTTCCGTTTTACTTGATAGTATTTTGCTTAAAGACACAGATACAAAAGATTCACTATAATTTGTTTTACAGCAGAAAATTCCAAAATTTTCAGCCGCGAGGGCTGTCGATTTCCGTAAACAACAGAACTGATGAGTGCTGAAGCCCAGAGACTTAAGTATATAGCTGAAAAATTGAGCTGAAGATGTCATTGAACGACACTCTCAAGTAAGTATTACGACTGTTCAGTCACATAAGATGATCCTTCTAAGGCTGCCGGGCAGTATTGTTTTTTTTTTTTTTTTACTGTTGATTATTCATATTAAAAACAAGAAAGAATTTTAAGTAATGTGATGACTTGATTAACCACCACACTATATCCATATATAATAAATCAACGAGTATTCACCAACACAATACTAAATCCACAATTGGTGGAATAGCATCTCAACCTCTTAGCCGTGTGCAAAAATCAATTCAAGGGGCAAAGAAAATACCAAGAAAAATCCTTAATTTTAATACATCAATATAAGCCAGAAATAATACCTGAACCTCTTCAGATACAAAAATATGAATATCAATTATACTTAATAACAACCACTTACCCAATTAACGATAGAAAAACAACTCATTCAAACACAAAAAGGAGGGGGCCCAGACAGGAAGAGAAAAGCAAAAAGAGAGAATATCCTAACGAATACAATCTAATATCCCTAACAACTTTTATTTATAGTTTTCTGTGGCTCCTCTTGAAAGACCGTCACTCTCCACGTCTGGAGGATAAATCAAGGCAGTCGGGGTGTTAGGGCCCAAAACAGGATTAAAGTGCCGTGATCTCAACAAGAAGTCGTCTATATTATATAAAAGGGTTATAAATACCCTACCGTAGGACAGTGAGGTCCCCTTGGCTTTGGTAACTGGACCAAGGGTATGGTAGAATTATCCGAAGATGAACTCTTAAGCTGCCGAGGGTAATGGATCCACAATATATTGGCGGGAGTACAGATCCTCAAACCAAGAAACAAGTCAAGCAGCAGTCCGAAAGCCAACCAAATGCACAGGCAGAGGTCCAGAACGTAACTAACTCCTACTCTTGTAGGATAAATATAAGACCCCTCGTCCACCCAGGGCTGTGGGGGAGTGGGGGGAATGGAATGTACTGGGGAAGGCCTCACACCCACTCAGCACCATATATGAAAAAGACAACTGGCATTAGTAAAATTATAAAAAAAGAGCGAACCACCGGAGAGGAGCAAACAAGCTAACCAAACAAAAATATCACTTAAGTAATTTACATTCAAAAATTCATCCAGACTCATAAATTATTACCTAAATAAATGGCAACAACTGACACCTCCTCTCCCAAAGAAAAAAAAATTTACTAAAAAAAAAATTTTTTTTTAACGTTAATACATAATCTAAAATTCAAAACAAGAAAAAATTATGTATAAATCACAATGAATCAATAATTGTCAATCAACTGTAAGACAAGATATACAAATCAACAAGAGAAAATTTTTCTCCACCAATAATACTTATAACACTTAGAACACGGGCTAGGGGGTGGCAAGTATCAAGGATAGCAGCTCACAAGGATAGCAACTTTATAAGTACCTAGAAAATCATAATCTTAATACTAGCACATATACAGAGAAATTTCCCAAAGCCAGAAGCTCCATTACACAGAAACTAAGAACTTCACCTTGTTCTCACACAAAATTTAGGAGCTAGACATTGCTCTAACAATGTTAAGAGGCCATAACCTTTTCCACCAAAAAAAAAAAAAAAAAAAAACACTCCAATTTCGGTGATACATTTCATTCACTGTTAACGAATGTTTGGCCAAAAAACCACTGTCTTTATCTCAGTGACCACTACACTCGTCACCATAGTGTCCAATACATACACCCTCATTGAATGATACAGAGAAGACCGCAAGACGACTCCCCTGCACAAATAAACACACCAAAATCAATGAAGCGTAATTATTAGCCTGAAATTATAGAATAACCGGGTTAGAGCCTATCTTTTTCCTTAACTTAGTAGTATAAACCTAATCGTACCCGACACCTTAAAACTTGGAAACCTTTTTAGTCAACCAATAACTGTTACCATTTGCCACCCTCAACTTTTTATAACAAGTAATCCATACAATACATATAAAACATCGACGCATGCCCTGTAAAGAAAATTATGATCATTAATAAACAAGTCTTACATATATATTTTATCTCTACGTGCTCACTTCAACAGCACACATACCGTAATTAGAACGATACAGATACTATACCTTTAATAGCTGCATAGCCCTCTGCCACAAACCACTATTCAACGCTGCGAGAGAGAAAATCGGCAACAACATTATCTTTTCCTGGAACGTGTGAAAATTCCAAATTCCATTCTTGCAACATGAGACTCCATCGCATCAATCTTTGATTTTTATTCTTGTATCTACTGATGAAGGTCAGGGGATTGTGATCCGTCAGGATCTTAATAGGTGTATCTGTGGAGGAGAGATAAACCTGAAAATTATTAATGGCCAATATTACAGCAAGGGTCTCTTTCTCCACAGTAGAATACCTACGTTGGGCGAAGGACAACTTTTTTGAAAAGAATGCGACAGGATGAGAGACTCCTTGTTCGTCATTCTGCAACAACACCGCTCCTACACCAACGTCACTTGCGTCCGTAGCAAGAGAAAACGGAAGGTCGAAATCAGGAGCCCTCAGGACAGGGAAATTAAGTAAAACTCTCTTCAAATTATCGAATGCCCTTTGCGTTTCCTCAGTCCAGACGAAAGTTACACCCTTTCTTAGGAGATTAGTCAAAGGATCGGCAATGTCAGAAAAATTCCTAACAAACCTTCTGTAATAACCTACTAAACCAAGGAATTTTCTGACATCCCTCCTACACTTAGGAATTACCATTTTCTCAATACATTCAATGTTTGCTTGCTTGGGAGCAACTTTACCACCACCGACTTCATGACCCAAATATACCACCTTCGCCTTTGCGAACTCACTTTTCTTTAAATTAATTACTAAACCAGCCTTTTTCAAAACCTCGAACAGTGCCCTACTGCGTTTTAAATGCGTTTCCCAGTCATCACTATAAATAACAATATCAATATAAACAACGCACCCTTCCAAACCATAGACCAACGTATTCATTAACCTCTGAAAGGTAGCAGCCGCGTTCTTCATACCAAACGGCATAACTTTACATTGAAACAGTCCTTGTGGTGTTACGAAAGCAGACAAGGCCCTTGCCCGCTTCGAAAGAGGAACCTGCCAATAACCTTTCAGCAAGTCGAATTTACTTATGTATTTAGCCTTACCCATACGATCAATACAATCCTCAATTCGAGGTAATGGATAACAGTCAGACTTAGACAACTCATTCAACTTACGATAATCAAAGCATAACCTGAAATCTCCATCAGATTTCTTTACCAATACAACGGGTGATGACCACGGACTTTGGCTGGGTTCAATCAGGTCATGTTTTAACATATAATCAGCTTCCTTCGCTACAACCTCATTTTTGAAAGGATTCAACCTGTAAGGAGATTGTTTCACGGGCGTGGCGTTACCTACGTCCACGTCATGTTCAAGGACCGAAGTCCTTCCCGGTACATCCGAAAATAAATCCTTATAATTAAATACCAATTTCTTTAAAGACCTTTGTTCTCCATTACTTAAATGAGAAACCATATTAGCAAAATTTTTCAAAGAACCCTTATTATCCGATAGCCATTCACTTCCATCAAAACAATTTTCATCAATATTTTCACTATCTGAAAAAGAAAGAAGGTTATTATCAGACACAACAACATCTCCGATAGAGGCCACGGGAATAACCTTCTCCCGTTCATTATATGCCTTCAACATATTTATATGGCAAAGCTGAAAAAGTTTCCTTCTCTCAGGGGTCTCTACTAAATAATTTACCTCACTTAATTTCTTTAAAATTTTCCACGGTCCTGAAAATGAAGCTTTTAAAGGGTTTCCTGGAATGGGAAGCAATACCAAGACATTATCACCCACTACAAAATTACGCTCCTTAGTCTTTCTGTTAAAAAAGTATTTCATTTTCTTTTGGATACACAATAAATTTTCACCAGCAAACTTCCAAGCCTTCGTTAATTTATCACCCAAATTACTAACACAATCTAATAAATTTATATCAGTGGCGTCCCCCTCCCAAGATTCACGAACCACATCCAATGGACCACGCACACAATGACCAAAAATAAGGCTGAAAGGTGAAAATCCTAAAGATTGACTCGGCACTGACCGAAATGCAAATAATAAATAAGGTAGTTCCTTATCCCATTCGGAACCATTAACCAAACAATATTTCTTTATCATAGACTTGAGGGTTTGATGGAACCTCTCCAGAGCTCCCTGACTTTCCGGATTATATGGAGAAGAGGTTACATGTTTTATATTCAACTCTGCCATTTTGTCTTTGAAATACCTACTAACAAAATTAGAACCACAATCCGATTGAATTATTTTAGGCATTCCAAACCTGGTGAAAAATTCTATTAGTACATCTACAATTTTAGCACTTTTTATAGTACGCAGCGGTATCGCCTCAGGATACCGAGACATCTTATCCATGATAGTAAAAATATATTCATTTCCACTACGAGTTCTTGGTAAAGGTCCCACAACATCAATAATCACCTCCTTGAAAGGTTCAGAAACCACTGGAATAGGACATAAAGGTGCTTTTGGAATAGGCTGATTGGGCTTACCAACCTTTTGACAGACGTCGCAACTATTGACAAACTTCTTCACATCTGCCTTCAACTTGGGCCAATAATAATTCATAAGTAACTTGACCAAAGTTTTATGAATACCAAAATGACCAGCCAAACCACTCTCGTGCGCCAATGCAATCAACTCATTCCTGTAAACATAAGGAACCATTATTTGTTTCAAAATTTCGTGATCAGCATTATTAGCCTCCATAGGTCTACTCATCCTATACAAAATATTCTTAATAATCTTAAACTTAGGGGTAGTCAGATCAAGCACCTCACCCGACTCTATAGAGATATCCTGAAAATCCTTTTTCTGAGCCTTAATAAGCTCTTCAACAGTCCAGTCAGGTTTATTCTTCATAATATCAATATCTCCTACAACTACGCTACCGCTACGATCTAAACTACTTAAATCAACATCAATTGTTGACTCTGCAACGTCAACAAATCTAGCACTAGATCGAGTAACTACCGCTACTTCATGATCGGGATTTACCAATATTGGACAGGTATTATTCTTAAGTGCAACGTCATTTCCTATGACTGTATCAACATCCTTAACAGGAAACATATCAACGATGGCCAATTCTAAATTTCCTCAAAAGGAAGGACAGATCAAGTTAAAATTTTCAATAGGGTAAGACTTTATCGTATCAGGGAAACCAGTCAGCAACACAAATTCATTATTTTTAGAAACCAAATTACCCGGCAATGCCTCCCGAAGAACCAAAGACTGAGCTGCTCCAGTATCACGCAAAATCCGTACTTGCCTTCTCTCAGACGAATTTACAAACGAGACACTACCGACAGACAAATACTTATCAAAGCAGCCACGTAGTCATTGGTCAGTGGTCCTTGCTGGGACGGGTTCTCTCTCTCTCTTTTCCACACTCATTACTGGCCTACCATCAACCCTTTGTGATTTTCTAAAGGCATGACATACTTTTTACGTGCCCCTTCTTATTGCAAAAGAAACACGTTAGTGATTTTAACTTTTCTGGATTATATCCATAAGGTTTCCTATAACTTCTGTTAAGAGAAAAATTATTATTATTATTATTAGTATTACTCTGATAGTTATTACCCTGATGGTTACCCTGATGGTTACTTCCATAATTGCCTCTATTAAACCTCTTACCAATGTTATTATTGTTACAATTATTATTCCTGCCTGTTGTAACCCAACTAGACTTGACATTTATTGTTACACCTTCTAACTCATGTTTATGAGATAGATAATACTCATCACTAGCGATGGCTACCTCCTGAATGGTATCGAGTTTTAACTCTTCAAGGTGGACCTTCAATTTATCCGGTACACACCTCTTAAACTCTTCCACCAACATCAATTCCTTTAATTTATCAAAATCAACCACCTCTTTGGACTTAAGCCAATCACTAGCATATTGTTCTTTAGACCTTGCAAATTCTACAAACGTTTGCTCCCTACATTTTTGTAAGTTCCTGAAGCGTTGCCTATAGGCTTCAGGGACCAGTTCATAGGCCTTTAAGACAATTGCCTTCACACTCTCATAATCTGATGAAAGATCCTCCTCTAAAGTTACATAGACCTTTTGGGCCCTTCCCACCAATTTACTTTGAATAAGAGTGGTCAAATATTCTTGGGGCCACTCCAACCTTGCTGCTATTCTTTCGAATGATACAAAAAATTCAGCCACATTATTTTCCTCAAATTGAGGTACAAATTTGAGAGCCTGCGCTAAATTAATAGTAGGCGTTACAGACCTATTTGGAGAAATGGGAGGGGAAGAAGGACCTGCACCTCTCATGGCAATCTCATGCTGCCTCTCCCTTTCCCTTTCCTCTGCCTTAAACTTTTCTATTTCCAAATCCACCTTCCTCAAAGCAATTTGCCTATCCAAAATTTCTACAGATACCACACCACCTTTTTCAGATTTCACTTCTTGTTCCCCACCAGCCTTTACAGTTTTTATATATTCATAAATCTGCAACAACAATACACCCTTTTTTATAGACACCTCATATTCCAATTCAAAATGCTGCGCTACAATTATCAAGTCATCCCTATTCAACTCTGCAAGCCTCTCTTGCCACCCCTCTCCACTAAGGAGTTCTAATACATCAACAACCGAAATAATGAACACCTATTCACAAAAAGCAATACACAAAAAACGCAAGGAGGTGAAAATATGCTGCCCAAAAAAAAACTAAACACCAAGAATCAATTTTGCACACACCAGTGAATACACAGGAACGGAAAAGTCCTGTCAAAACGGTCGCCACTTGTGATGACTTGATTAACCACCACACTATATCCAAATATAATAAATCAACGAGTATTCACCAACACAATACTAAATCCACAATAGCATCTCAACCTCTTAGCCGTGTGCAAAAATCAATTCAAGGGGCAAAGAAAATACCTAGAAAAATCCTTAATTTTAATACATCAATAAAAGCCAGAAATACCTGAACCTCTTCAGATACAAAAATATGAATATCAATTATACTTAATAACAACCACTTACCCAATTAACGATAGAAAAACAACTCATTCAAACACAAAAAGGAGGGGGCCCAGACAGGAAGAGAAAAGCAAAAAGAGAGAATATCCTAACGAATACAATCTAATATCCCTAACAACTTTTATTTATAGTTTTCTGTGGCTCCTCTTGAAAGACCGTCACTCTCCACGTCTGGAGGATAAATCAAGGCAGTCGGGGTGTTAGGGCCCAAAACAGGATTAAAGTGCCGTGATCTCAACAAGAAGTCGTCTATATTATATAAAAGGGTTATAAATACCCTACCGTAGGACAGTGAGGTCCCCTTGGCTTTGGTAACTGGACCAAGGGTATGGTAGAATTATCCGAAGATGAACTCTTAAGCTGCCGAGGGTAATGGATCCACAATATATTGGCGGGAGTACAGATCCTCAAACCAAGAAACAAGTCAAGCAGCAGTCCGAAAGCCAACCAAATGCACAGGCAGAGGTCCAGAAAGTAACTAACTCCTACTCTTGTAGGATAAATATAAGACCCCTCGTCCACCCAGGGCTGTGGGGGAGTGGGGGGAATGGAATGTACTGGGGAAGGCCTCACACCCACTCAGCACCATATATGAAAAAGACAACTGGCATTAGTAAAATTATAAAAAGAGCGAACCACCGGAGAGGAGCAAACAAGCTAACCAAACAAAAATAACACTTAAGTAATTTACATTAAAAAATTCATCCAGACTCAAAAATTATTACCTAAATAAATGGCAACAACTGACAGTAATCATACAACTTCGTTAAAAAAGGAAACCAAAAGAGAGAAAAGGGCGGGAAACGGGTCGGAGAGGGAGAGAGAGAAATAAAAAAACTGCTGTTACAACTAATGTAGTGACTTGTGTTGAAGGGAATGTAGCCTTCATCCTTCCTGTTTTATCGCTTGTTGATCTAACCACTACAGCAGCGATGTTATGCTAATTGCTGACCATTTTCAGTCCTGGCTCTTCTGTTTTCCGTGAATACGGAAACGTCATCATTTAAATTTCCTTGCTTCTTTGCTCTCAGCTGGGAATATTTTCTCGTATTGTAGGGTGTGCAAACTTTTTTTGTTAAAAGTTCTCCATCGGGTTCAGTCGAAGCAAGTTTAATTTGTACGTTGCTGCACCTGCAAAACTTTTTCTGCCTTCATGTCTTTTTGGAGTATTGATTACTTTTTTGGCACTTTGCTAATATTTGAAAAGCAATGAGTACAAACGTTTGTGATTGGAAAACGTTTGCTCCCTACCTCTTCGCTCATTTACTGAACTGAAAAATAACAAAGTCTCTGGATCACTGGCTGGTTAGGAGGAACTTTCTCATTTGCCTAAAGAAGGAATGCAGTAACGATTGTGATTAAATAAACTAAATATTAGAAAAATAAAATGTGATGAAACAGTAACAAAATAGAGAATCGAATACTCGTGGCTTGAGAAGAGAATATAAAATTCGGAGGGCGTATGCCATCTAAAATGTGGCTACGAACACAAGACGATTTAGACGGATATATGTGAAAGCGAGCTTGAGTTGCACGAGTGAATTGAGAAAAAGGAATGGGAGACAGAAAAAGATATTAAGGAAAGTAATTAAGTTATTGGGATAAAATCAAGAGTGCTTGTCAGAAAAAATATTAAGTGGAGGAAATTTCCTATAACATCAGTTATTTCGCTTTTCACTTTTGATGCATGGCTTTCTTATCATTGTGTACGCCTAATAAGCTCAGATCTTCCAATAGGAGAACATTCGTACATCTCAAGCAAAGCTAATGGGAGCCAGTGGCGTCATTGTGGGGGGGGGCCCCAGTCAGATGCTTGGCCCCTCCAGTGGCACCACCGGCTGAAATTCCCTTTTTTGCTAAACTGTAACCCTTTGGTGGTCAAAAGCAGATGTTCTCGCCGCAGCGATCAAGTCCTACGACGGTCGAAACACTTTTTAGTTTATTTACAGTTGTGCTATACATCTAATGACATTATTTTAGTTCTTGTTACTTACAACTTATATAGGGCAGAGAAATTAATGGATTTAGCTATAGGTTTTTAACATAAATGACATGTCTGTTATATTTTGATCCAGCTTAATGTTATCAACTTACGTATGAAGTGATTAAAACTATATTTAGAGTTTTGAAAAGTGCAATGCAATTTGTTACTGCTGCTTAGAGTTAATTTCCAGGGAGAGGAGATGAAGAAGGAATGGGATAGGTTGAAATTTTGAAGAGATTTTTGAGGGCGTTTTGTGTTACTTATGATGTACACTATTTTGATACTATTTACATGACAAGGATATTATGCCATAAATGAAAGTCAATAGAAATTAGGCTAGTTTTGAATATAAGGTTGTGAGGAAATTTACATTACAGTATTTGATACATTTGCATATAGCAAGAATTGAAAATTAATTGAAAATTGAGCTCTGTAATTTCAAATACAGCTTTACTAATTACTAATGCTATTATTTTCCTTCATTCACGTGGGTATATACATTAGAAAATAGTGTACTGTATTTTACTAATTACAGAATTGCTACATTAGTTTTGTGTAATTTTCTTTGGCACCCTCAGAAAATATCTTGGCCCCAACTAGGCCACCTGCACCCCACTGATGGAATGCCAGTCACTCACTGATGGGTGCTGTAAGAGTCCGAAAACTTCAGCAATGTTATCTGCTTTTTTTATGATTTCTTTCAGCGTTATTTTCGTTTTCTCCTACAAAGAGCAGGAGATTGCCATATCAGCAACACACACACCACGAGAAATAGCAATAACCCAAGGGATCAATTCCTCCTGGATCCACTTGACCATTGGACTCACAATGAAATCTAAGCAAGGGTTCCAGGGATAATAATGAATCTTTTAACAATATTTCACAATACTCAATTTATTCAATTTCACTTGATCCTGCTAACATACAGACAGACATATGCACAGCAAACTGAACTATAAAAGACTACTTCATCGACGGAAGCCGCAAAGATGCAGAAAAACAGTTACTGCTTTCCATTTTTCCTGTTCTCAAGTCTGAATTCCTTTCAATTGCTTTAAAGATTTCTCAAGTTAATGATGGCAATATCCATTAACGAAACAAGCACAGGAAACACCTAAGACACTATCAGTGGCCATTACCATTGTTTCACCAATACGAATGACGTCGTTTGTCGCCAAGAAATTATGGTAAGGCTGTTCCCTGACAATGAAATGGGCGCTGAAATGCATCCATTGATCCATTATTTAGCATCCTTCCCTTTAATCAATAGTGTGATAGCACACTTGAATATTTTAGTTTACTGAGGCAGGGCTGCCCTTACTGAAAGCAATTACGTGTATTGCAAAAAATAAATAAATAAATAAGTGAAGAAATATACTGACCCTGTCTTTCTCGAAAGTTGCACTCTCCAAGGATTTGATATGAACAACATTTTAGCTGATAGGTAAATTACATCTATCACTCTGCTAAAACACAAGAACTCTTCCTGGAACGAGACTGCATAAAGCTAACTGTTTTTCGAGTCAGTGGCCGGATTCTTGCAAGGAATAAAAAAAGTTTTCACATTTCTACGTGATGAACAATCAGTTAATTCAAGTACAACATGGTTGCTGCTCATGACAAAAGTTTAAGCATTCCGTTGAGCATATCATGTTGTTCTTGATGAAGATTTTGCACACTGTGGATAAAGTCTAAAGTTTACTCGGGATCCATCTTGTCTTTCAATAGTCCCTAAAGCTAGGAAAAATGAATTCTTATTTATTCTGGTGGGAGAACCTAGGTGTATCAGATGCCCCAATACAGATTTGATGATGAAAAATGAATGAACCTGGTTAAGTGGAGCAGGTCTAGTCGACAGAAAACTACCGTAGTTGTTATTGATTGCACAACGAGTTTTACGATGGTTGGGTAATAATAAAAGGCAAAACTAATTTTGCAAAGGAGAGCTAAAACCTGATTTATATAAAAGCGGTCACTAATGTAATTAGATCAAGAAATCGACTTGAAAAAGTGGATGGCTACTGCTGGCATATCGTCGCCTACTGAACTACTTATGTATATTATTTATAGAAATTAAAGCTCTAAATTTTGGTTTATTTAAAGTTGTTGGCAAAATTATGAAGGGTGTCTTGGATCTTGTTATGCTCCGCAGGAGGTAAAAACTACGGAGCAATAGACTTTACGTTTGGAGTTAAGTTTGCTGATATATATGACTATTTCACTTGATATATTATTATACATGGTGGTTGTGGAGGGATGCTGCAAATAATAGTGAGAGTGATATTAAAAGCAAAAGGGGAAAACTGAAAATGGAAGGTTGCAATAGAAAAGTGTGAAGATAAAGAGGAAATTAGAATGGTGGAATAATTAGATATGACCATGAAAATGGAATGATAAATGTTGTTGACCCGAAGGATCATTTATCTGCATATGTTATAGATAAATTTTTGTGAATCAAAGACTAGGAATGCAATGAAGCAAGTGGGAGCTTTGGAGGAAACTCGTAGAAAAGAAGTAACTTGTATGCATTCAGGAATTACTGAACCTTCTGCTGTTTTTACAAGGTTGCTGAAAGGGATAAAAGGATGAAAGGTTGGAACAAATAAATAAAAAATAAAAACTCTGAGCCAGGCGGTGGATATGCGAGGCATATGTAACAAAAAGGTTCCTCTAATAACAAAAGGGATGTTGGCCTCAAGTCCCGGGGGTGGGACCGGAGACGTGGAATCTCCCGAGGCCGGAATCGATAGACAAGGTCGCAGAGATGTCGTACAGGAAGGCACTTCATGGCAAGAGATTGATATTGGTATACCATGAATGTAAAGGTGGCGTTCATGGTTTTATAAGTCCTCTTATCGTATGGAACTAACAGATGATACAGTGAGATATTTGTTCAGGTGGTTTCCTCTCAGATTCACAAACACACACACACACACACACACACACACACATATATATATATATATATATGCTTGTGAATGAGCGCGAGTGCAGGTGTGTACGTGTCTTCTAAGGAAAGTTAGATCTGCATGATATCATCGTTAACATTATTTGTAAAAAAGAATTCAGCTTGTGGCAACAAAGCTCCTCCTACACATGTCTGATTGTCAGAGAGGTGTTCTTCCTGCCAATGTGTGACTAACTTGCTTGGGATTGTTTAATTTTCTTGGCGGAGGTATGATGTTAAAGTTCCCCCGCAAAAGATTTTCAAGAAGAATCTTTTCTGTGGAAAGGAAAATTCCACGTCTCATTTGCATTTGAAACCCACGATAAAAGTAATCAAATATTCTTACAAGCTGGCGTGAATGACCGAAGGCAATAAAACAATTTTGCTAATGTGTTTTTGTTGCAGTCAGAGAGATAGATTATTACACAGGTTTTCCAATGACTGAGCATTTTCTCCTCGGTAATTTTTCATTCTCAAAATTTTTCTTTATTCGTTTTGTTATTTTTTTTTTATTTCTTTTGTTGCTACAGCTTTTAGGATAAGGCCTTTATTGGACGAGATTTTAAATTTATATATATATATATATATATATATATATATATATATATACATACATACATACATACATACATACATACATACATACATACATACATACATGACTGTGAAATATTTTCTGTTAAAACAGAATTCCATCAAATATAAGGAACCCATAAAAACGCCAAAATGTAGAAAGTAAAGGCTATATTTCAGAGACAAAACTGTCGCTCTCCTCTAGCAAATAGTGAATAAGAATAAGCTACAGAAAAGTGGTATTTATACCAGAAGGTCCATAGGTCAGCCGTTACGTCACTCCAGTTGACAATTTCTCTTTAATCTTCTTAATCGCTGGCTGGAGGAAGCTTTTATCTATAATATCTGAATCCCAGGCGCCTCTTGCAAGGTTTATCGTTTTTCTTTGTTTAATCAAGGCTGATTCCACCATCTTGCTTTTGAAACGACAATTGCCGCTATAAATTATATGAGACATATTCCAGTTTGTTCTGTGATTATGGTTATTTATGTGGTTAAAAATAGCTGAGCTCTGTTGTTCATACCTAACTGAACGTTTATGCTGTATTAATCTCTGGGGGAGTGATTTGCCTGTAAAACTGATATAAGATTATTCACAATCGAGGAAAGGGATTTTGTAAATTTCTGTGTCTTTGGAGACTGGCTTTTGTAGAA
>JANJGK010000032.1:32431196-32446196 GCA_039081455.1 Macrobrachium rosenbergii
GATATTAATGATTATCTAATCGGCATCCTCGAAAATTTTCTAAGTCGTTTGTTTACATCCAGTAGCCCTTCGGGTATTATTACAGTTTCGGTCAAATTCGGATATCTAATATTTTTTTACTTGCTATCATATATTTTTGTCATGATTCATACGAAATACTTACTCGCATCTTCCGCAAATTAAGAGTTACGGAGATATTTGCCGATGAATATTGTGCCTTCTTGTTATCGCAAGGATGCGTTTATGCTGCCATGTCAGTTTTTCTGCTGATGCGTTTTTGTTTTTTGTCAGTGTATTGTGGGTAAAAATGCCTAATCGTCTTTTGTTTTTCGTTATGAATTATAAGTACGGTACAAATGCTGAAACCTGATTGGTTGCTTTGTTTCAAGAATATCCAATTAACTGCGATTTTGGAATAAGCCGGCTTTCTACAAAAGTGCGCTTCAGTTGACTGCCATGGATTCCGTCGTGCACGTCTGCAGTGGGTGTTCTCTGTCTTACTTTGAGGCTATTGGTCGTTTCCATGGACATTACAATGGAACTCCACAGGTTGTGAATACCTTTCTTCGTGAACATTTAGTACTACCATCTATTTAAGGTAAGTGAAGTGATTAACGAAAAGGGTAACATTGCAGTTTCGGCCGTGAATTTCACCGAAACTGTAACTAGACGTTAGGGGTAAAATTTCGTTCCCTGTAACCCCTGTGACAAGCGCGCGCAGCGCAATATTACCGCTTGCCAGAACATACGAGCTTGCAACAATCATTTAAAATGTGCATAAGCCGCGTAGCGGCGTTGCACCACCCGAAACTGAGAGCGGTACCCATGGCGGCCATGTATCTCTAAATCTAATCATTTGCGGTAGAAATAAAGGTCAGATTCGTTGAAAGTACACTATTTAAGCTAGGGAAAATGTAATTTTATATCGGAAATGTGAATTTGACCGAAACTGTAAATTTACCGCACTTCGTGTACTTGATCTTACTGGAGTTAGTTCGAAAATGAGGTTTTTTACTGTAATGTTTCTCAGAAAGAGTGTAATGTTTCTCAGAAAAACTAGTTCCCCATCGAATGATTTTCGATTTTTGACTTATAAGGTTAGACAATACCTGTCCCCCAACCCCCTCCATAGCTAATATGGCAAAATTGTGGGTGTTTCCTCATCATAAGAAGTGGTCTAAAACGCTTTAAATATGAAAAATATTACATTTTACTTTTAATTTTGATACTTTATGCATGCGGAGTTCTTCTGGACATTCACCGTGTTCGATAGTTTTCTAATTAGATTTAATGCTCTTTTACTTTTAGATTTTACATATGTAATGAGGGCTCTCCAGTTCAATTGAGTATCAAATACTAATCGCAAAAATTATGCTGTTTTGCCAATCGGTATACTATGGTTTCTGATTTTTAAATCTATTTCTTCACCTTTTTTCCCACTTTTTATTTTTATAAAACACGATTGCCTGAGTTTTATCTATTTTTACTATGCTTTTATTAACGATTCGTTCTGCATGTTTTATTCGGGATGCTGAATAATATATGGCAAAATCATCCATGTACAGGTTACTTTTAATGCCAATAGGTAGATTTTTACTGATATCATTAATTGCTAGAGTAAACAGTGTGCCACTAAGGACACTTCCCTGTGGAACACCATTTTCAAGTGGAAATGTTCAAGACAGATCATCATCAATTCTCACCTGAAAATTGCGATTTGTCAAAAAGTTCTGTATAAACCTAGGTAAATGTCCATGGATGTTGTTGCTTTGTAAAGTTTTTAATATAGCATACCTCCGTGCAGTATCGTATGCTTTTTAATTAATATAGCATACCTCCGTGCAGTATCGTATGCTTTTTAAATGTCAAAAAAGACAGCTACAGTAATCTGTTTTCGTTCAAAACCTCTACGTATATGGTCTTCTAAGTTACAGAGAGAATCCAATGTAGATCTGTTACACTGCAACCCAAACTGAGTGGGAGTAGGAATTTTATTTTCTCGAATGTGCCATGTTAGTCGAGCATTTACCATTTTCTCTAACAATTTGCATAAGAAGCTTGTTAAAGAAATTGGTCTGTAATTATTTACATTATGGGATCCTTTCCGGGTTTGGGGATAGGAATTATTATAGCTTTACGCCATTCATCTGGAAATAAATTTCGAAGCCATAAATGATGATAAAACTCTAATAAGTATAACTTTGCCAAAGTTGCTAAGTAGCAGATCATCTCAAAACAAATACTGTCACCTCCAGGAGCATATTTATTGCTGTTCCAGGGATCATATTCCAACTCTGACATACCAAATTTTCTATTATAATATATATCTTCTATTGTTTCAAAATTTGTTATTAATTCTATTTTTTTTTTTTTTTGTGCAGAAGTGTTCATCTAAATTCTTATCACTACTTACATTTGCTAAATTTTCTCCCATTATATTACTCATTTCTTTTGGATCAAGTGTTCTTTTCCCATCTTTTAATATGGCATGTCTAGGTGGTTTAACATGGGTACCATTTATTTTCCTGAATTTTTCCCATATTTTTTGTATGGGAGTATTATTAGAGAGATCTGATATGTATTTCCTCCATGGAATGTTTCTTACTTGAATTACTTCTTTTTTAAATTTTGCAGATATTTTGTTGTATACAGGTTTTAATGTATCAATTTCTAGTAATAATAGTTATTTTTTGTAGTAAAGTTCTTTCTAATATCGGTAATTTTTTATTCATTTTATTGAACTTTCTATTCAAATTATCTAATCATCTCCCTATCGAGTGTTTTATATTTATTAATTCTGTTAACTCATCAGACCACCATGGAACTTTGTGTTTTGTTGGATGGGGTTTTGACTTTGGTATTGCTTTACCAGCAGCATTTTCAATGAAATCGACAAGAAATTTACTAGTTTCATTATGGTCTTTTAAATGTTCAAATAGTGGGATATTTCTAGTGTGCATTTAATATCGCTCCCAATCTGCTTTATAAATGTTAGTGAGGGACATGTTTTGCAGGATTATTTTGTAATAAGGAAATTTATATTGGGAAATCATCACTTGTGCACAAGTCATCAATTGTATTCCAATCTAATCTGTCAACTATACTTGTTGTACATAAAGTTAAGTCTACCGAGGAAAATGTTCCATGTGCTTTTGAAAAATATGTGCTAATTTCGTCATTTATACAGCACATGTCGTTTGAATCCATGAACTCTTCTATTTTACTACCTGTTCTATCTGAGTTTGTACAATTACAGTCCCATATTGGATTGTGAGCATTAAAATCACCTACTATTAATGTAGGTTCCTTGGTACTGTTAAGTAAATCTCTAAGTTTATTAATGTCGTAATTTTTATTTGGTTGGTTGTATAAATTATAAATTATGTAATCATTGTTTTTTATTCGTATTTTAATACTTGATATTTGCAAGTCAGTAAAATTTACAGGTACTCTGTCATAACATACTTTGTAATGTACATATATAGCAGCACCTAGATTTCATTCTTCTTCTCTAGATGTAGATACTAAGGTATATTTACCTACTGTTGATACTGTTTTGTTGACATGTTGTAAACATAATATTATTGGTTCATATTCCCTTAGTAATCGTTTTACTTCTCCCAAATGCAATCTCGTCTGTAGACCATTTACGTTCCATTGTATAATATAATTATTGAAAGTATTACGTTAGTGTGTTCAAGTGTTATTTTCTTCTTGTGGATCATAAATTTGCATTTTTTCCAAAATCCTATTTACAATATTTATTTATTTTTCTTTATAAGACATTATGTGTCCAATGCACATACAGCCCTTTTATGAATGTCTAAACTAGTAGTTTCTTTATTTCTGTATCTTACAAAATTTCGTATAGTGTTTGATAAACTGTCCTTTGTTATGCTTTTGTTTTTGTTGCACAGTTCAATGAAACATTCATTACATCCACATCGGTTTTCATGTGTCGTTTCTTCATTTACTCTTGCTGCACCTATTATAGGTGATAGAGTAATCTCTTCTCCCATCACATGATCAGTCTTGTCAATGGTTTGTTCCTCTACTATTTCTTTGATGTTCTGGGTATCTGTTTTCACTGTTTTTTTATTACTTTAGATTTTATTTTCTCCTTGCAAAGTAGTTATTTTTCTCTGAGATTAACCTATCAGGGTTTTGTTACTCTTATCTACTTCCATTTTTGTTTCATGGTTTGATTTAGTTACAATAGAAAACATTAGTTTCCTAGTGGGATCATGCATTCCTCTAACTTTCAATTCTAATTTGGCCTCTTTTATAGGCATTCCTGTCCTTTCCTGAAGTAATTTTAATTCTGTATTGTACATATAATACATACACTCCTTTAATCTTGAATGGTGATTTTGTCCACAGTTAACACATTTCGGTTCACCACACCTCCACTGTATGGTATGTTTGTCAGATCTACAATATGCACATATAGATTTATTACTATATTCTTTTCCATTGGTTTTTCATCATTATCAGGGAGTACTATGGTACCTTGTACACTGTTCATATTGTCATGTTTTTTTATATGTACTTTTACATTGTCAATATTTTTTATATTTGAGTCATTTTCTGCTTGACTTCTTCTTGTAGTTTCTATCAACCACATCTGTTCTCTTACTTGTCTGAATGACATTTCAGTAATTGAATGTCGATTCAACAGGAAGTTTTCTAATTTCAATGCTGATATTTTCTTCTCTGTTTCTAAGGTCAGGAATCGTGACAAACTTCCACTTCCAAAGATGGAGTCAAGTGAGTCAAATTTGGGTCAAGATATCTGCTTTTTTTTTTTTTTTGCTTTTTATTGGAGCACACGGCTCCAGTATCTTTTTCTGATTTTTCCAGAGAGAGGTTGTCAGAGGAGGTTCCAGTATGTTATGTGGGCTTTCCAGTTCATGTGAGTATCAAATACTAATCCTAAAAATTTTGCTGTTTGGCCAATTGGTATACTATGGTTTCTGATTTTTAAGTATTTCTTCTCCTTTTTTCCATTTTTTGTTTTTATAAAACATGATTGCTTGGGTTTTATCTATGGAAAATTTAAAGCCTACAGATAAAGCCCATTCATCTATTTTTACTATGCTTTTATTAATGATTCATTCTGCATGTTTTATTCGAGATGCTGAATAATATATGGCAAAATCATCCATATACAGGTTACTTTTAATACCAATAGGTAGATTTTTAATGATATCATTAATTGCTAAAGTAAACAGTGTGCCACTTAGGACGCTTCCCTGTGGAACACCATTTTCTAGAGGAAATGTTCTAGACGGAACATCAATTCTCACCTGAAAACTGCGATTTGTCAAAAAGTTTTGTATAAACCTAGGTAAATGTCCACAGATGTTGTTGCTTTGTAAAGTTTTTAATATAGCATACCTCCATGTAGTATCATATGCTTTTTTAATGTCAAAAAAGACAGCTACAGTAATTTGTTTTCGTTCAAAACCTCTGCGTATATGGTCTTCTAAGTTACAGAGAGAATCTAATGTAGATCTTTTACACTGTGACCCAAACTGAGTGGGAGTTAAAATTTTATTTTCTCGTATGTGCCATGTTAGTCGAGCATTTACCATTTTCTCTAGTAATTTGCACAAACAACTTGTTAAAGAAATTGGTCTGTAATTGTTTACACTACTGGGATCTTTTCCAGGTTTGGGGATTGGAATAATTATAGCTTTACGCCATTCATCAGGAAATAAATTTCTAAGCCATAAGTGGTTATAAAACTCTAATAAGTATGTCTTTGTCAAAGGTGCTAAATAGCATATCATTTCAAAACAAATATTGTCACCTCCAGGGGCAGATTTATTGCTGTTCAACAGAGCAAATTCTAGCTCTTCCATATTAAATTTTCTATTATAATATATATCTTCTATTGTTTCAAAATTTATTGTTATTAATTCTATATTATTTTTCTTTGTGTGGAAATGCTCATCTAAATTTTTGTTGCTACTTACTTTTGTTAAATTTTCACCTATTACATTACTAATTTCCTTATGATCAAGTATTCTTTTCCCATCTTTTATTATGGCATGCCTAGGTGGTTTAACATGGGTACCATTTACCTTACTGAATTTTTCCCAAATTTTTTGTATGGGAGTATTTTTAGAGAGATCTGATACATATTTTTTCCATGAAATGATTCTTCCTTGAATTACTTCTTTTTTAAATTTTGCAGATATTTTGTTGTATACAGGTTTCAATGTATCAATTTCTAGTAGTAATACAGTCATTTTTTGTAAAGTTCTTTCTAATATCGGTAAATTTTTATTCATTTTATTGTACTTTCTATTCAAATTATCTAATCGTCCCCCTATTGAGTGTTTTATATTTATTAATTCTGTTAACTCATCAGACCACCGGGGAACTTTGTGTTTTGTTGGATGGGGTTTTGACCTTGGTATTGCTTCATCAGCAGCATTTGTAATGAAATCAACAAGAAATTTATTAGTTTCATTACGGTCTTTTAAATATTCAAATTGTGGGATATTTCTAGTGTGCATTTCATATCGCTCCCAATCTGCTTTATAAATGTTATAGTGAATGGATGGATGTATGATATTTAGGGCAAAAGCCCAGGCACTGGGGCCAAGAAGGCCATTCAGCGCCGTAATGGAAAGAAAATAAATTATGTTAAAGTTATGAATTCATGAAGGAAATGATTAATAAATCAAATGAAGTGATGTGACCAATAAATAAGGGTATGAAGTTTAATGAATGATGTGCTATATACATAAAAAAAAAATTAATGTCATTAAAATTCTACGTGATGTAATAAATTATTAAATAAAATTAAATATCGTTAAAAATTTTAATACACTTTAAAAAAGAGATGATAGCAGAAATATCTGCTTCATCTCCCAAAATATCAGACAGGGATTTACCCTGAAAATATCTCTCTCTTTGGTTAAAATATCTGGGGCAGACCACCAGAATGTGCTCCACTGTTAGTGTCTCGTCACAGTAAGCACACTCTGGAGGGCTGCTTCCTTCAAAAATAAACTGATGGGTCAGACGAGTCTGCCCAATCCTTAATCTCGTTAAAATAACCTCTGTTCATCTGTCAAGCTGGAATGACGAAGACCACGGTAGTACATTATCCCTAATATTTCTATATTTCTTATTATTGGCAAGAAGGGGAGAAGTCCACCTTTCTTGCCATTTACTTAAAACATAAGATCTAATGGGACATTTTAGATCTGTATGAGGCAGTTTTCTAAAAGAGGTTTCTGATAAAATACTAGCAGCTTTCGCTTCCCTATCTGGCATCTCGTTTCCGCAAATCCCCACGTGAGAAGGGACCCAACAGAAAGAGACTGATTTATGTCGACAATATATACGAAAAAGCCACTCCTGAACTTTTTGAATTAATGGGTGAAAGCTATTAAATTTTTTAATAGCTTCTAAGGTGCTTCTAGAGTCTGAGTATATGACAAAATTAGAGTCACTACTTTGAAAAACTAAATCTAGGGCAGACACTACGGCTGTTAATTCGGCAGTAAATATTGATGCAGAGTCAGGTAATTTAGCTGTGTACGCTGTATCACCAAGGATAACAGCGCAACCAACACCACTATCTGACTTAGATCCATCTGTATAAATTTTTGTAAAATTAGTATGGGTAACATCGTGCTCTAAGAATTTTCCCCTAATCTCTTCTACAGTGAAGTCCTTTTTGTTAAACAGTTTCTTACATATTGATGCTTCTGGGATAAGCCATGGAGGATTTACAGGATATTCTACTTCCAGGACTTTCTGGGATTTAAGGTGATTATTCCTAACATCCTCATTCAGTCGAATTTGGAATGGTTTTGAAGCTCTTGTACCAGAAAAACTTCGAGAGTCTGTTTCCTTTAGTGCTTGAAAGGAGGGATTTTTGGGAGCACTTTTCATTCTAGCCATGTATCGCAACCCTAGCTCTTGCCTTCTTAGATCAAGGGGTAAATGATCTGTGTCGACATAAATGCTTTCAACAGGCGAAGTTCTAAAAGCCCCTGAGCATATTCTCAACCCCATGTTGTGTACAACATCCAGTTCTTTTAGCTTGGTTGTACAGGCTGAGGAATAAATCTGACAGCCATAGTCTAGCTTAGATCGACACAGAGTCATATAGCCTCAGAAGGGATTTCTTATCAGCCCCCCAACTAAATCCACAAACAACCTTTAAAATATTCATAGATTGTTTAACATTAAACTTTAGGGCATTTATGTGGCTAGCCCATGTTAATTTATGGTCAATAGTCATCCCCAGAAATTTAACTTCACTCTCGTAAGGAAGGATGGACCCTTTTAAACTAAGTGTGGGAACCTCTTCCACACGCCGGCACCTGGTGAATCTTACTGCAACTGTTTTGGAAGAGGAGAATTTGAAACCATTCTCATCAGCCCACTTGGTAATAGCATTAATAGACCTTTGCAAATGTTTACATACAGACAAGGAATCATATCCTGTGCAGTATATTGCAAGGTCATCGACAAAAAGCGAGCATTTGACAGGGGGCGAGATTTTTTCAATCACACTATTTATTGCCACTGAAAAAAGTGTTACACTTAAAACGCTTCCTTGAGGAACTCCTTCCTCCTGCATAAAAGGTTGGGAGAAGGAGTTTCCCACTCTTACCTTAAAAAGTCTGTCTGATAAAAAGGAATATAGAAACCTGACCATTCTTCCACATATGCCCATCTTGTGCAATTGTTTCATGATGCCAATTCTCCAGGTAGTGTCATATGCTTTCTCCAAGTCAAAAAATATGCCAATGGTCTGACACTTTTTGGCGAATCCTTGCTGGATTTGGTTGGTCAGCCTCAGCAAGGGATCAAGGGTGGAGCGGTTTTTTCTGAAACCAAATTGAAATGGCGATAGTAATCCTTTGGTCTCCAGGTGCCAAACCAGTCTAGTATTTATCATTTTCTCCATCAGCTTACATACACAGCTGGTAAGAGCTATTGGTCTACAGCTGGTGGCTTGGGAAGCATCTTTATTAGGCTTTTTAACAGGGACAACTATGGATATTTTCCAGTTCCTTGGGTAAAATTCCAGTTTCCCATATTTTGTTTATAATCTTCAGTAAATATTTTTTGGCATCATCTGGGAGGTGTTTCAGCATTTCATATATGATTGTATCCTCACCTGGAGCTGTGGATTCACTTGAGGAGAGCGCCTCACGAAGTTCTCTTAGGGAAAATTTGTAGTTGTATGGTTCAGATTTTCCCGAATCAAACTTCAGACACATTTCAGAATTCCTAATTCTTTGAAATTCTGGAGAATAATTGTTAGGGCTGGAAACTTTAGAAAAGTGTTTTCCTAGCTCATTGGCAACTTCAGTGGGCTCTGTGATTAGAGTGTCATTTTTAATGAGGGCAATGGTGACGCTACAAATTTTCCGCTCAGTTTCCTTATTTTGCGCCACACCACTCTTAGTGGGGTCTTGGAGTTTATTCCATTAATATAGTAAAGCCAACATTCTCTTTTGGCTTTCTTATAAAAGCGCCGCTGCTTGGCTAAAGCACGTTTGTAGATTAATTTAGACTGAGGGGAGCCACTAGTTTTGTAACGTCTGTAGCATTTCCTAGTCACTTTTCTCAGAATACCACATGTCTTATTCCACCAGGGAACTGCAGGTCTACGAGGTTTGCCTTTTGTTTTTGGAATCGAGCTTTCAGCACTCTTCAAAGTAGATTCAATAAAGTAATCATAGGCATCTAGATGAGAATGAAAGGACTCAAACTCCCTATCTAGATTGACACCCTTACTAAATTTATCCCAGTCTGCGTCCTCTACCTTCCACTTAGGTAAAACTTCAGATGGAGCATTCAGAGCATATTTCAAATGGATCGGGTAGTGATCACTTCCATTTAAATCTTCATTAACAGACCAATTAAAATCAAGGTGGATACTAGTTGAAGAAATACTAAGGTCCAGTGCAGAGAAATGATTATCGTGAATGTTGTGGAAAGTCATTGACCCATTATTATACAGGGTAACATCATTCCTGTCAATAAGGTCTTCGATTAATTTCCCTTTACTATCTAAAAACCGACTTCCCCAAAGGGGGTTGTGGGCATTAAAATCACCTAGGAGAAGTAAAGGAGCTGGAAGTTGGTCAATTAACAACTGAATATCTCCAATGTTAAAATCAAGGTCTGGTGGAAGGTATAAGGAGCAGATTGTTATCCTCTTTTCCAAAATGACTGAAATAGCGACAGCTTGTAGTGTTGTATTTAATTGTATTGTGGAGTGCTGTAGAGATTTATTAATAATAATTGCAGCACCTCCATGGGCACGATCACCAATTGGGGGATATGATTTAAATATTGAATAATTTAGTCCAGAATTATAAGCAGAGTTGCCTAACATTGTTTCCTGTAGGCATATAATCCCTGGATTGAATTCATGCATTAAAACTTTAAGGTCTTCTGTACGGGCTCTGAGACCTTTACAGTTCCACTGAAGAATATCGAGCAAGAATGCTAAGGTGGTAAAATGTGCTACTTCCCACTCCTTGGAGGGGAAGTACTGTTCCTAGGGTGGAGTGGGAAATTCTCCTTTATAAGAGATTGTTTTCTTAATCCCTTTTCATCTGAATTGGTGTTCAGGGTCTTTGGTTGATCTTCATATTTTTTATTATGAACCTGATGTTCAGAATTATTGCTGTGGTTTTGTGCACCACTAATCCTATTTGTCTTAGGGCGGCAAGACTGAATTGAACTCAGATGTTTTTGTTCTGAAACTACTTTTGGAACCACCTTTCTAGGAGGAGAGATGTCTTCCAAAACACTGAACCCATTTGAAGTTTTTATTATAAAATTATCATTATTTGGGGAACTATTTCTTGTGCGTTTCTTGGTAGTTGCAACCGTAGTTTTATTATTATTTTTGTTTGTGGCTGTGGCGATTGATGGCTCTGAACTAGCTCTATCTAATTGGGATTGTTCCTTTAGCTTATTTTGGTTTGAAGTATTTTCAGAATATTTTCCTGAATTATTGGCTGATTTTGGCACCCTTATTTTTGGAGATGAATCGACAGCTGTGGATGTGGTGGAAGATAAATTTTCTGTGCTTTTGGAAGTACAATTTTTGCTATTGGACTTCAAAGCACTTGCCGACGAAAGTTTCTCACCAGTTTGGAGATTTTCATTATTATTTATGGTTCGAGAAATACCAGGTTTGTGATATCTTCCATTAGACACAGTTATTGGTGGCCTTACATTGTTGGAAGTTTTCATAAGTTTTATTACAGAAGCATACGTAGTGTTGGCACTTTTGTTTGCCCCCATTACCGTGCGCTTTGCTTCACTAATGCTAATATGTTCATTATCTGCCACTGCCAACACTTCCTGTTCAAATTTATATCTGGGACAAGCCCTAGAGTTTGGTGTGTGATCACCCTTGCAAAGAAAACAGTATCGGGCTGCTTTGCAATCATCAAAATTATCGTGCTCTGCAGAGCACACAGGACATCTTTTATTGTTATCGCAAGAGTTTTGAATGTGGCCATATTCAAAACATTTGCGACACTGTCTAGGACTTCTTTTATATTTTTTAACCTGCATCCTCTCATGGCCAACAATGATGGTATCAGGTAGGTAATTGGAGGAGAAGGTTAAAAGGATAGCTGCATCACCACCCAGTTTTTTTACATGAGATACACAAGGAGGGCATTGATGGAGAATCTCTTCCTCTTTAAAAACATGCAAATCTTTTGAGTAAACTACTCCTTTCAGTGTATTAAAAAATCTGTGAGATGAAATAGATTCAATATTTCCACTTTCAGGAGGTTTAAAGTTAGCTAACAGAACTGCTTGAGTCTCATTTCCAGCTTTTATTAGAAGGTTCTTTCCATACCGTTTCAAATTTCCAATGGGAATGGAACCAACCTTGCTCTCAATGCAGTCAGCAGCTTTTATCAAATTTTTCCCTCCCTCCTTGTAGATAGCAACATGCCATAAAGGGGGAGGAAGAGCTCTGGTACATGGGACTGGTCCATGTTCTTCAGCCTTTGGAACAGTCAAATGGCTCATCATTCAAGTTTTTCACTGAAAACACTTTCGTGCTGACAACCGAGTCATTCAGAATGTGGCCATGGAGTCTTTGTTGTGCCTCACTAGCTTCCAAGGGAGAGGAAAATTTGATACAAGCACAAAATGACTGCTTATCTTTTTCTAGAATTAATTTAATTCTTTCCACTTTGCCGAATTGCTTCACTACACTGTATAAACATTCGTAATCTAATGATAAGTTTACATTAGTGCAATAAAGGACCCTATTATTTGAATCAAATCCACCAGATTTATTAACACCCTGGTGTCTCAGTGTTTGGTTCTGTCCAACAGCCAAGCCCGTATCCATGTTCATGCCAGAAGTCGTTGCCAGTGCCGTTAAGTCATCGGATCCAGGGGAGGGAGAACTAAAAGCCAAATCCATAAGTTTAAACCAGTCCACATGCAAAGGTCCAAAAAGTGCACACCCGACACCCAAGAGCCCCCGCACAGACCCCGACAGCATATCAAAAAGGACAAACTGGGCAGCTCTACTGCTCAGCTTCCCCACCCCAACACACTCCCAAAGCCCACGAAGCATGCACACATCAGACCACCACACACAAAATGGTTCATCCACCCACCCAAAACTGCTTGGTCATATCAAGAAAGTATCGTAGATCAGTCAGGTATTCGCATTTTCCACCAGTGGCACAAGTGAGAGTTGACTCCCAACAGTCCACCCCATACCCTACCCTTTCAGGATAGCACCAGTACGCTTGCAGTGGCCCAGGTATAAGCCAATCCGCCTGCTGGGAGTTCTGCCCCCACTAATGGGGACTGACTCCCCACTCCAACCGTACTCGTGGGCTTCCGGACAAAAGCCAGGAGTCCCACCTCCAAAAACCAGCCCCCCCTGGATTCCGATGGGCTGATCCCCAGAGATGGTTCCGCCCTCAAGATAGCAGTGGGAAAAATCCCATCACCATCTCTTAGGTCCAAACTATCTCGGGTGGCGACTCAACCACCACAACTCCCACAATTAGCTTCGAATGCTAACCCCTTCCAAAAAACGATCCCTTCTCAGACTCACCTAAGCAGTAAAATTTTGCGAATGTGGAAATGTCCACGCCATTTAAACCAAAAACTATGTAGGATGATTCGTCAGGACCCGGGCCCAAAGGCCAGGGTCCCTTAGCCCCTCACCTCGTCAAGGCGTCCTACTCGAGGGGAAATGTTATAGTGAGGGACATGTTTTGTAGGATTATTTTGCAATAAGGAAATTAATATTGGGAAATGATCACTGGTGTGCAAGTCATCAACTTTATTCCAATCCAATCTGTCAACTATGCTTGTTGTACATAAAGTTAAGTCTACTGAGGAAAATGTTCCATGTGCTTTTGAAAAATGTGCTAATTTCGTCATCATTTATACAGCACAAGTCGTTGGAATCCATGAACTCTTCTATTTTACTACCTATTCTATTTGAGTTTGTACAATGACAGTCCCATATTGGGTTGTGAGCGTTAAAATCACCTACTATTAATGTAGGTTCCTTGGTATTGTTAAGTAAATCTTTAAGTTTATCAATGTCGTAACTTTTATTAGGTTGGTTATATAAGTTATAAATTATGTAATTATCATTTTTATTCATATTTTAATACTTGATATTTGCGTCAGTAAAATTTACAGGTACTCTGTCATAACATACTTTATTATGTACATACCGGTATATAGCAGTACCTAAATTTCCTTCTTTTTCTCTAGATGAAGATGCTAAGGTATATTTACCTATTGTTGATATTGTTTTGTTGACATGTTGTAAACATAATATCATAGGTTCGTATTCTTTTAGTAATCGTTGTATTTCTCCCAGATGTAATCTGGTCTGTAGACCATTTACGTTCCTTTGTATGATATAGCTATTGAAAATATTTTATTATAGCGGTCGAGTTTTACTCTCTTTTTTTGTATTATCAATTTGGATTTTTTCTAATAATTTACTCACGACATTCATTTGTTTTTCCTTATAATATACTAAGTGCTCGACACACATGCAACCTTTTTCATGGGTACTCAATTCTGTGGTTTCTTTTTTTCTATATTTCATAAAGTTTCTTATAATGTTTGTTAAACCGTCTTTTGTTATGTTTTTGTTATTGTTGCACAATGCAATGAAACAATCATTACATCCACAAGAGTTGTCATGTATATTTCTTTCTTTATTCATTCTTGTTGTACCAATTATTGGTGATGGAGTAATCTCTTCTCCTTTGACATATTCAATATTGTCTAAGGTACGATTGTCTTCCACTTCTTCGGTATTTTGGATATCAGTATCCATTGGTTTCACCATTATTTTAGGAGACAATGGTATATGCTTAACTTTGATTTAACTGTTGTTTCTCTAACAATTGTTGGTTTCTTTGTTTTGGGTGGTGTTCTTTCCAATGGCCTTTTTTTATCTTTAATTTCCAGTCTGTCAGGTCCCTCCTCTGTTACTTCAGTAGTAGCGCCCTCCTGTGTTCCTATTTGCATCAATATTTCAAATGAATCTGATAAAATGTTATCCATATCATTTGTACCAGTTTCTTTATTCTTTACCATTTTAATTTTTTTCCCTTGTGCATTAATTTCTTCTTGTGATTTACTTTTCTGTGTTTCGTTATTTCTATTTCTATGCATTTTTGTTTCCTTACTGGTTCCTGTTATTAAAGAATATGTATGTTTCTTAGATGGATCTTGCATTCCTCTCACTTTTAATTCCAATTTAGCCTCTTTGATAGACATCCCTGTTCGTTCTTGTAACATTTTCAATTCTGAATTGTATGTGTAGTACACACACTCCTTGGACCTAGCATGATGATCCTGTCCACAGTTTATACATTTTGGTTCACTACATTTCCATTGTGTGGCGTGTTGGTCAGATCCACAATAAGCACATACAGGTTCATTACGACAATTTTTCTTTGTTTGTCCATACTTACTACAATTTTGACA
>JANJGK010000032.1:32458696-32466196 GCA_039081455.1 Macrobrachium rosenbergii
TGATAAACAGAGGGTCAGACACACCTCTGTCAGACGGCCACATTTAGGACAGGCTACATTAGTCATCTTTGTTTTCCTTCTTATTGCTCTCATTCTTACGAGGTGACGTCGATGACCACGGCCACTGCGGATCCACATTATGAGAGTTAACAAAACCATGAATGAGAAAAATGTACTGTCAGCGGGAATACTGACTGGACAAGCGTTTTCAAAACAGCATTCTTCGCGCAGATCACTCTACATCAACATCATTTCTAATAAAATTTGAAAGTGGAAACCGATTTAATTAGACCTCTCCCGTTACAGGCAGTTACTGTGCCACAACTTTGTACAACTTTGATTGCAAAATGCAATTAACGTACTATTAACCGACCAACACCTTGTTGAAAGACACGTCGAGTTTCGAGAAAATTACACACACTGCAAATACCTTGCGTAGAAGCTTCTGAACAGTCCGGCTGACAACAAAGAGGCATTTAGAGGAAAAAACTTTAAAGTTGACTCATCACCAGCTGTGGTCTTTTCTTATCTGACTCCTTTAATTTCACATAATATTTTGATTAGCTGGTTCATTTTTGTTCTTTGCCTCTTACGTTGACGGTTTCGGTGTGAGATCAAAATGTGTCATAGCAATTACAATAATCAAAATTGATAAAGTCAGCGTCGTCCCCAAAAAATATCCTAGTACTGTACTACTATGTTCACTGGTATTTGCAAGAGAAACTAAAACCATAACCAGGTTACACTTTAAAACCTAACAACAAATAAGTGATTTCTGTGCCGAAAATAAATACATTATCTACGTGAATGATATACACCTCAACCAAATGTATTCGCAGAAATGCATTGACCACCTGCTGAAAAGTCTTCAGAGACTATGGCATAGTAGTAAGCAGAAGTTGCAAAATATTCCTGCAGGGCATAAGGACTGTTTCACTAAAATCGGTCATCCAGCTCTTTCATGGTAAAAGAACCCCAAACAGGGCGATGCTAGACTGTCCAAGGGAGGGAAAACAGAGGTACAGAATTCCTAAGCTATTTTACAGAAAGAATGGAACAGTCATTGCTGGTGATGTTTTTGAGTATGTAGCAACATTCTCTCCTAAGAAGGCTGAGGAATTACCATTGTCAAATGCATCGATACTATATGTAAACTATATGAAATTTCAAAAGATTAGGAAGTGCTACTGTATAACTGATTCTGTGATAGAAAACTAAATATCACTCCAAGGAAGAATAATGAACTGTCATTGTGAAATGAAACGACATGGCATTTCAAGAAGGGATTAGGACTTCTTACTGTATATTGAATTTATTGATTAGAGACCAAAAAAGTTTAGGAACTGTCCATGTGTAGTACATTTAAACAGAAAGTGAATGACACTGCTTGGGATTAAGAATTGCCTTTATATAATGCAATCAGTGATGTGAAACTTCGCTAAGCTCGAAAGGAAGCTTCACAAGTTATCACCGAGCAACAAATTCAAGCTAAATGATAATCTATTATAGTAATTTCCTTGGCTGACTTTCTGTGTGTGTCCCTCCCCTCCTCTCCCCCTTCTTCCTCCTGTCCCTTCCCCCTCCCCTCCCCCTCCTCCTTTCCCATTCCTCTAATGTCCCCCTCCCCCTTCCCTCTTCCCTCTTCCAAAATTTATGATGAAATGTGTTGCAACTGAATACTATTAACAATGTTCATAGGTTTGTAAGGACAGTTTTTTTTTTCATATAAAATTAATGTACAGATTTTTCAAATTAAAATATAACTTGCTTGACCTTCAGAATTTATGAAATGTTTAATTAATCTCATGTGGTAACTATGAACCACCTGCATTATGAGGATCACAGTAAATACTACTGTTATACAACTGGTCTTTAAAGGGCCCCATAGACGATATGTTCACCCGACCAGGTCATCTGAATCGGAAGTAAACAATGTCTATGGTGTTCTCCTCCCACCAAAAGTGGGCGGAGTCCGTCGGCCTCTCCAAACAGCTAGTAACCTGTCGTTGCCAGGTTCATGGCTTCTGTTTCAGTCCAGGTGGCCCGAAACCTCCACGTCTATGGCGTCATCTCAAGATTTACTTCAGTTTCAACTAAACGGTGAAAGGGAAGCATGGCAGGAGAAGGATGGAAAACAAACAAACAAACATACATATTTGTGTATTAGTACTGTTGTTTAAGTTACATTGTTATTTTCCATACAAACAATAAGAGCCTGGGATATTTAATATTTCAATTTTCCTCAAATAAATTAAAAATTGTGTACAAAAGAGTTGAAAAATGTACTCTTACTTGGCTACTAAACTTAGGTTTAAGGGCCTATTCTTCTTTAATTGATCATAGACCTACTGTATACTAGACTATACACCACTAGACTATGCAAGATGCTGCGTATGCAGCAGCTACTTTTTACCTTTGTAAACTCGTGTTGCATAACTTAAATAATTGCTTTACATGTCTCTGGGATTATATGCCCCAAAGGAACAACTTGTGGCACTGAAGCGAAGTGTGTCCAGCAACCTCTCGTACAATGATATTGGTTGTCTAAAGCAAGTGTGTTTTTTATTTCTATAAGAAGGGAGACCATACATACTAATTCCATTTCCGTCTGCTCATCCATTCTCGGGTAATTAAACCAGTCACCAGGGTAAAAGTTTCAATTCATTAAAAAAACACTCATGAGACAATTCATTTCTCTCCCTCAACCATAGTTTATTCCAGGTAATCCTTTTTTGCTGGGGTTTTCCAATTTCTGCTGCAAGAGCGCAGCCTATAGCTTAATCACTGAGAGGAGCAGACATTTCTTCACTCTACCACATTTCGACAAACTTAAGTGAATCCGAACGTCTTTGGGCAACTTGGATACCGGAGTTAGAATGAAACCTGATCCGCCAGTCGTATCGTCTATGGGGCCCTTAAGATTTAAGAAGACGTTAAAATCCAATGGGCATTTCTTCTGGAAGTGAAAGAAATGATTCCAAAGACAAGTTCTGGATTTCTTCCCTGAAGGGAAGGAAGCAGATCTGACAGGAATCCATTTAGGAGCTGAAGACGGCTTCACAGGATCCTGTAGTTGTTAGGACGTCTTTCAAGAATATTTTAATAAAACTGTCCACAAATTTTCAACATCAAGTGACCCAACAGTATATAATAAAATATTTTTTGGCTAAGCACTACTGGTGATGGTCCAGAACTGCCAATGGAATCAGCATTGGTTTAAAACCCATCTTCAGTTGTTCTTGCACCTACACCAAGGTATGGTCAGTTGTTAGTACAGTATATGACCAGAAGGTAAACAGGGTTGGTGCTGCCCATAGACTATTGATGAATATTATTAGTAGGGTTAATTTGGGTATGGGTATGATATGGATATGGGTATGGTATGGATATGAGTATGGTATGGATACGAGTATGGGTACATATATGTTCAAGTATACAGTATGGGTATGGGTATGGATATATGTTACAGATATGGGTATGGTAAAAGTATAGGTATGTGTATAAGTATGGGTATGGTACAGATGTGGGTATGGTACAGATATGGGAAGTAGCAAATGCTGGCAATAGCAAGCATCTGCCAATCTAAAAATTAAATAGAACCTCATATTTCAATGCATTATTCACATCTTTTACCAGAAAATCCAATGAAAAAATGACAACAGTTCTGAGGAGGAAACCAAGCGAAGAAACCAAGCGACATGAACAATGACCATCGATACCAAATTGACTAGGCTTGCTACAACCTATAGTTATTAATAAAAATTTGTTTACAAAAAAGTACAAAAAAATGAGAGACAGTAATAATATTAATCCAGTATCAATAACTGATACCCCACTAGCAATGATGACAACGCAAAATTCTATTGAAACTAAACACTTCTCTTGCATGAAAAAAGTTCCCCTAAAGGCTGTATGAGCACGCACGCACACACATACACACATATATAAAGTAATTCTTCAATTATCGGGATTAACAGAGCCCAGGTTCCATCGGATAATGGTGACATCCAAATATTGGCAAGTAAAAAAAATCAACTTTGCACCCTTCCTCACCTAACCCTGTCAAGTATCACATAACTGCAAACACTCAGTATGCTTATAAACAACAACCATCACACTTTAAACAGAAAACTTTATGTAATTACCCACCTTTTCCCCATATCTGTAATAAACTATACTGCAGAAACACACACTGAAAACAATGCAACCACTTCTTTTTCTCTCCCTAGTAAATAACACAGTTTAGTAGGCAGGTAGCCTACCTGCTTACCATGGTTTTATGACCATTAATGCATTTTTATACAGCAACTTCCTTATCAGTTGTTACCATATTGTATTACCATACGCAAGATAAAAATGTGTAGGCTATGTGTGAACTAAAGACCTAGGGTAGCCCGAGTGTTACACTCATAGCACCCATTTGTAAAGGTCAAATAGGCTATTACAACTGTACTTTAACGTAAAGGTAATGGTAATGAAAGTGTTATTTTACTTACAGAATCCATATATACTGTATTATTACACTGATATGTTATCGTTATATGTAGAAAATTTTAATAAATCGTCCCGCTATTTGTAAATTTTACGTTCTCAGAATCTGCTGACCCTCCTTCAGAAAGAATTGGTACATTTTTTTTTTTTTACTTGCTAAAAGAAACGAATGTATTAATGGAATTATTATTATTTCTATTTTTGTACAAATGTCAAACGGGTATACAAAGGTAAACTAACACTACATTAATGTAAAATTACTCAAATAGCAAAACAGCATTTTCCCAATTCATTTCTTTACCGATGTAAAGATACCTCAGTCGTCCACCTCTCTCTCTCTCTCTCTCTCTCTCTCTCTCTCTCTCTCTCTCTCTCTCTCTCTCTCTCTCTCTCTCTCTCTCTCTCTCTCTCTCAGTACTGTACATATCCTTTCATGAAATATGAATTGCTGCTGTATCATAAACATAAAAATACAAAACTAATGGTCCTGGAAGTTCAAAAGGCCATCGAATGAGTGCATGCAAATGTAGGTGCGTGATGTCATATTTTTTTCCTGTCTGATTTACTGTACCATATTTCATTACAAGTTAGTTGACTAAGTATGATTACCACATACATAATAGTACACAATGGAATATTTTATCACTTTTGACGTTTCGTCTCTAAACACTTGAAAAACATTCAAAATCCTAATCTCATAAGTAGGTACCACAAAACTAATCAGGCTGAAGCAACATGCGTGTTGTCCCATCCACCAACACTCCGTTTTTTTTTTGTTTTTTTTTTTTATTTAATGTACCGTACTTCATTACACGAGTAGTTGACTGCAAGTATGATTTTTCTCACATATAACAATACACAAAAGAATACTTTATCATTGTTATTTCATCTCTAATCACCGTAAAAATATTTAAAATGCGAATTTCATACGTAGGCAAGAGAAAAACATGCAGGCCCTTTGGCGCAGCTGATTCGGCGTGGCCGATTCGACGTCAGGGAAATAATTGATGTATTGGGCGTGGCCGTTAAGGCGTCAGAACACTTCGATCGGCGTGGCCGATTCGACGTCAGGGAAATAATTAATGTATTGGGCATGGCCGTTAAGGCGTCAGAGCACTTCGATCGGCGTGGCCGATTCGACGTCAGGGAAATAATTGGTGTATTGGGCGTGGCCGTTAAGGCGTCAGAACACTTCGATCGGCGTGGCCGATTCGACGCCAGGGAAATAATTAGTGTATTGGGCATGGCCGTTAAGGCGTCAGAACACTTCGATCGGCGTGGCCGATTCGACGACAGAGAAATAATTGGATTATTGGGCGTGGCCGTTAAGGCGTCAGAACACTTCGACGTCACTTGCTGTCTCTAACATTTTATTAAGATATATTTTTCATGCAGGGGAGGGAAGCCAGAACAGGCCGGAGGTCCAAAAAGAGGATGAAAAGGGTACAAACAATTTAGACCCAGCTTCTAATATGACTTTTTTGTCATTCTTAGAATCAAATATTATGCCATTTTATAAACTGATGAAATAACGTAAATTAAAAACTTGAATTGCAAAAATTAATATGAAAAATTGTCAAAAACCTAGTCAATCTATTTAACCTTAGAAATTACTTTTTCATTTTGTAATTAAGAGCAACACCCCTGAGGAATTCAACAGGATCTAATGATTCGACTCCCAATATGACTTTCTTTATTCGTCCATCAGCATCTCTAAATTTTTTTACCTTTGGGGGCCGGATATCCAGCTGTCGACTTTTCGAGATATGCGTGACGTCCTTTCTGTTAGGCATCAATAATTTTCCAGATTGTGGGATTGTGCTTTCCAAGCTCATAATTATTGCAAACGTCGATTGACCGCTTCGGTGTGATTATTGGTCTGACCTTCACTGTTTGGAGTTCGTTCGTAAGGGTTCCATGTTTCGGGAGTGAAAATTTGGTTCATGCTTGCGTTTCCACGCCTATTCTATTCAGTCGTCCAACCTAAGTGTCCTCAAACCAGTGAAACAAGGCTATTAGTTCGTCAGGAAGAACTGCTGGTAATGTATCCATGTATTCATCTATCTTTTCTAATGGAACGAAAACGAGTGCTATGATCATATTAGCCCATAAAGCAAAGTCAGAATCAGTTTTATAACGATTTGACAAACCCAATGGAACAAGATGTCTGTGTGCATGTTTTGGCCTACATGGAAAAAAGCAACCCTTATACAAACGGTGGGAAATGCATCTTGCATAGCACGAATGGCAGCTTGTTCACTCACAAATTACTGGAGTCGGTCTCAAATTAGGTTCTTTGGTTTTAAGCAACGCACATAAACGAAATTAAGTTACTCTTAGTTTGTTAGGAAGCAAAGCATAAACTATGGGAATAACTCCTTAACGCTTCTCAGCCGATATAGCATACACCTGATGAAAACGACTAAGGGCGATCGTGAAAGTCCCGTCAGCAAAACAAATTCCTGAGCAGACTAAATGTTGCAGCCAGCTAATTCTTCCAAATACTAATATCCTATTATTGCTTTCCCAAGTATCTCCCAATAGGAATTTCTCTTCTACACCGAGTTGGGGAACATAAAATGTATAGGACTTCGGTACAACTAAATGCTCCAAATCAGTTGGGTTAGCTGGTGCCTTGTTCAATTATTTTCTATTCCTTGCTATAAGTTTCCGCATTGCAGGCAAGTCTGGAGCTAAGGCTAAACTAGCCTGAGATGTGCCAGCCAAACATTCATTCACCACAACGCTTGCTGGCTCGAGAACTTCAGCACTTCTTTTTTCAACACTTGTTTCTATCTTTTCAACCTCTATCTTTGCAGCAGATGCCTCGTGGCTGTGTTTATTCAACTGGCGAATACTTTTTCCTTCCTTCATATGCAATCTCACTTTACATCGATCTTTATGTTCACGTCTCCAAAACTTTACTTCAGAATCACTTTTGCTCGTTGCGTCAAAAATAAAAAGGTCTCCACAGTGTATCATTTTCCTCCTTCACGTTTTGATAAAATA
>JANJGK010000032.1:32471196-32478696 GCA_039081455.1 Macrobrachium rosenbergii
ACTGCCTCGCATACCAGTGTGTTCTACCCACACATTGATTGATTTGTGGCTATTAAAACTGGCATAGAAATCTAGGTTATCGATGCCGTAATAATATTAAATAAGAAATTATAGATAAGTTTAAAAGGATTCTCATATAAATATCTAATATATATATATATATATATATATATATATATATATATATATATATATATATATGTATATATATATATATATATATATATATATATATATATATATATATATATATATATATATATATATATATATATATATATATATTAAAACCGTATCTGTAAAACATAATACTCGATTGTGTGTAACTTACATTTGGACCTTAAACCTTACCCAAGTCTGAGCAACCAATCCCAGAACACGCATTTCCCCCTTCCTTTTCTGTTTTTCCAAATCGTGTTCCGCAACGATTAATTGTAAGTTATCTGGCTTCAAAAATACTATGGTCTCGAAGTATAATGATTAAATGGCTACCCAAATTGTCGCGTAGTATAATGATTAAATGGTTACCCAAAACTATGTTAAGTGTATGGGATTTCGCTCTCAAGCCAGGAATATTTGAAGCGAATAAGTACTCAATCCTCCCCCCAACCCCCTCTTAAAAATGACCTCTTCATATCAACGAAATCTAATCACTGATTCCGAGTGACGAATACCACTTTTGGCAAAGCGTTCTAAAAAAAAAAAAAATCCACACCTAAGTTTTAAAGAAATCCTGATCACAAACAAACCGAACCCAAACAATCCACATTTCGGAGACAATTCATATTACTACCTTTGTATTCGTATTTTGTATCTTTATCGCCCTGAGCTGAAAAATATTAAGAAACACGATAGATATCAAAGGTTATAACAAGCAGAGTCTAATAAAAGATAAGTCTGTTTACTTGCTGCGAAAAAGTAGCACGAGCCGCGCAATGACGTCATCTAGTCCGCAAAATGCTGGGTCCGTTACATGAAACCGAGTCGGTCACCAACCAGCCAGTGATGTGTGCAGAACTCTGGCAGCGGCAATCAAACATGCCTAGCAATTGTGCTGTTAGTGGCTGCACATCCAATTACGAAAACAATCTATCTGCCTTCAATCCCTGTCCTACTAGACTGGTTTCATTTGTGTTTAACACAACTTTAAACCTGACTGAATTCTTCACTATGAACATTATAATAGTTTGCTACTAACTTTATGATGAAAGATATCAAAGTCTCACTGTCACTCTTATTTAACATAATGCCCACTTACACATTATACTCGGTGTTATTTCATCCCTCTCTGCAACAACTTCACAAGTTATGTAGCCATATCAGTGCTAATTATTACACTACAGAAGGTAAGCTGCAAAATCTACAAAAAAAAAAAAAAAGACATGGGGATAGAAGCTTACAGTTCAAAGGTTAATTATATAATTAAATGCCAAATTAGGCCTACATTATAATGCGTAAGGTGCTTTGTTCATTTCTCTCTCTTATTTCTACTCATTACTGCAGTAACTTCTGATGAATTACTAAGTAATTACTTCAGTCTAAACATAATAATAATAATAATAATAATACACAGTCGTTTATAAGGTTACACAGCAATTTACTGATAGAGTACAATGTAAACTGGCCACTCCTCACCAATATTATTAATTTTAAGTAAGCAAGAATAGACAGAAACATTGCGTATATATTTTAATCATACTATTTATATTATTTTTTCTTGAAATACGAATGATATAACTGAAATTAATAAAGTTAGTGTGACTGAGAAGTGGACAAAATAACAAATAAACATAAGTCCCCCATTAATCACTCCGTTTTCTATAATTTAGGATACTCGGAGCTCCGTGACGTCACCACCTGTGCGCGAACAGACTTGCCTTTTATTAGACTTTGATAAGTACAACTCTGAACGTTTTTAACGCTTACTGGGAGGCCAATAAATAATTTAAGCATTAACTTCAACCTCTACTCCTTTAATTTACTTAAAAAAAATATATGAAATATATGTCTATTTAAAAAATATTATGAAATATGTCTATACTATAGCTTAAAGTTACTGCAAAATTGTATACGTCTACAATTCGCACAGAAATGAAAGCAAGCTGACGCTATTGGGCCAAACGCCAACCCAGTGCAAAAAATGAGTTTTAATATAAGGGAGGAACGAGACCGCAGCATGTCCCGTCACAGGGAAGAAACAAAGAAACATTCTTCATACAGCAGCTATATAATGTTCAAACAGGCTAAGCCCGACCTAAAAAAACAAAAAACAATTTAAAAAAAATCGCGCAATCACAGTGTTTATTCACCGAGGGCAAACTTGCAAATCGGTGCATTTGAATCCTGAGGGAATGGCTATCATCATGAGATAATACTGTCAATATGTTCACCATTCGCAATTAAAGACTACCTCAAGAGCTCCGGAGCTTATCTCTTGCCGTATTTTTTCGGGAGTTTTGCCCTCTTTTGGTACAGATATATTATAACATTTATATATAAAAAATACGTTAAAGAAACTTCAAAAATCACCTAGAAAATGGGAAAAATATTGTTGAATAAAACCTTTTTGACCAATTTAATATATTCATACAATCAAATCCATTGAAAATGTTCACACAACAGTAAAACAGTAATGCGTGTTTAAATGTCAATTGAGTATATTTTTGTTCTTAATTCGTAATCTCGGGGTGCACTTCGATTGTAATTTCACGCTTTACAAATTGACAATTTAGTAAAAGTTGCAGGATACAATCTCAAGAACATAGCGTTTGTGAGGAAATATCTTAATGAGAGTTCTGTTTAGAATCTTGTCATCAACTGTGCCATAAACCGTCTGCATTATTATAACTCGGTGTACTAAAAGTTGCCCATGTGCAGCTCAAGAAACTGCGGAAAATCATGAACAGAGCTGCTAGACTAATAAAAGGTGTTGCTTCTGTTGATTCGCGGGACAGGATAGGATTACCCTTCTTAATTTGCACTGGCTTCCGGTGAAGGCCAGAATATTATTCAAGTTTATATATATATATATATATATATATATATATATATATATATATATATATATATATGTATGTATATATATATATATATATATGTATATATATATATATATATATATATATATATATATATATATATATATATATATATATATACTGTAATATATAATATAATTGTGTGTTTTGACTCGAAGATGTTAAGACCTGCTCTCGATATTTGAGGGACCGATTGCAGATTATGCGACCAATAAATCGACCTGATACGAGACTATTTATAGTTACAGATGAAACTTTCAAGTTTGTACAGCGGCGCTTTTCCTGTCTGTGGCTCCAGAGCCTTTTAATACGCAGCTCCTAGATTATATAACAAGCTTCCTCTTGAACTGGAGCAGATTGAGGATGTTAAGTCTTTCAAATATGAAAGTATGTGGAGTATGTACTGTAGTGTGAACAAATACATCTAATGAATAAACTATAAATTTGATGATGGAGGTCGTGCGAGCGCTTTCGAAGCGGTGCGGGACCTGGATAAGCCGTTAACAAGGAACAAGTATTTGCCAGGAATAAAAAGTTAATGACTATTACATTATTGTTCCATTAACCACTTGAAACTAGTTTACGAGTGATTCAATCCAACTTGTCAAAACCATTCGCAAGTGTCACCTAAATGTTAACGTGCCAATACCAATTTGCAGAACCAAATGAATATCAGCAAACACTCAACATATCTGGGGGACAAAAATAACAGCCATAGAAACTGATGTGTAAGGCTACGGGGCCTGATCTTGCTCCATATTAACTCTGGACGTACATTTATATTTGATGTTCTAACCCTAATAATTCGAGATCCCCACAGCATAAACCATAACTCTAAAGAAAATCTGTTAATATTAAAGTCATAATATAAATAATTCACGGGAGTCGATTGTTAGCTGGTAATAATGTAGACGGTTGACTTTATATGTAACGTCAGTCGCTTGACTGACGTCGCCTTTCCAAGTTAACCAATCACAGGGAATCACGCGGGGGGGGGGGGATTCCGGTGCGCAATGGGCGGTCCCCCCAGCCCTCCTCTCTCTAGCTCAAGCCTCACTGACGAGCTCTAACCCTCAGCAGCGTTGCTAATTAGCATATAATCATTAATAATTTTTATTATTGCATAAATAACGTTATCAATTGAGCTATTTGATAAGTTTTTTCTTAATTCTTATAAAATACGGACATTCATTACATTATTGAACAAAGCCATTGAAATAGCCTGAGTTTAGGTTTCCGGGCCAAAATTTGACACAATCGTCTGGTCGTAGTTGAGGAAGAGGGTGGGGGATGGAGGGAAAATTGAGGAATTGGGGAAGAGGGAGGAGGAAGGCGGGAAACTGGAATGGAAATACATCAACTTTGGATTTGAGATATATATACAGTATAATATACATACATAAAGCAGGTTATGATCACTACTTAAAAGTTCAGGGAAAACTACGAGACGGCAGACGCCGACTTCTCCCCTCGTTAGGATAAAAAAAAAAGTATACCTTAGTTTTACCAGACCTCTGAGCTGATTAACAGCTCTCTAGGATGAGCTTTGCATTAACATTTTGGGGAGGTGGGGGGCGGTTCCATTGGGGGATAGTGGCGCCAGAGAACCTCTAGCGGTGCACTATGGGCATAATAAAATTTGTAGCGTTCCCTTGGACCCCCAGCTGCAACCACTATTATGGTTTTAACTACACCGTTCATATTCTCTTCCCATCTTACTTCCCATGACCCATCCCTTAACGGCACCAACTTTTGCTAAGTATAAATATATAGTTTATTTGTGAATCCTGAAAGAAATTTTTAATATATTCTTTTTTTATTTGCTGGGATGGGCAGCAAATTTAAAGGAGTCTTTGATACACAACTTTTGACACGGATTAGGCTATGTCCATTATCACATAAAACGGTTAATAATCACTTTCTATGCCACACATATACAGTATATACCAATTGTATTAGGGTGACCAACAGTTTTTGGGGCAATTTTTGTTCAGGTGCAGGGTAAAGTAACCATGCATCCGTGGAGGCCCTGTTATGGTGAAGGGGCTTGCACATAGGACTATTTCCTCCGCGACTCCGTAACCAAAGGACGATGCTCACTATGGCAGAACGGGCGCCCTTTTAAGTACTAGTCTAGCCCCTTGGAGATGAATGTCAAAACATACACACATTACAACATAGGAGGCAATAAATATTTCGGACGGCGTGTTACCGGCCACCGTTGTAGCCTACTTAAGTCGGAAGACCCAGACCTGCTTCGATGAGAACTATGAGAAGGAAGGCCGATCATCAGTGGTTTAATATACAGCACCCATATACTGGAAGCGACAAATATGACTCGGTAAAAGTGTGTTGTCAGTGCCGTGATAATGAAAACCTTCTCATTTGATATAATGGCAATGAGTGCAAAATGGGAGCCGCAGCCTCGCGGCTACAGACGCTTCAGCCATTGCATTGACAATGCACCTTAACACTTAGGCCAACGTAAATCAAAACCAATGAAGTAACTACGGCGTCATAGATAAAGCTTACCACAGCATACCGACGCTCACCACGAAGGTTTCCCATCAGCAGCAGTCACGACGCACTCGATAAATCACAAATATAATCATTCGCTAAACACATTAAGCCAATTCACTTAGACACGCGCGTTCATACCGGTATCTTCGACGGCTTTGAAGGCGCGCCGCGCTCTGATAACAGCGTCGTGTCCTCCCCGCCCCCCAAACCCCAGATGTCACGCCTACTAGACGCTAGTGCAGGCTTATTGGTGATTATATGATCAACAAGCGAGTGGTTGTTAAGGGTAGTTACGAAGACATCTTCTCCGTAATCTTATCTTTCTCCTTTAAAATAAAATGAAATTCACGCATGTTATGAATGTGGGACAAGCCAAGAATGTATCCAAAATGGATACGAAAGTATCATTTGGATACACTCTGACAAAAAGTATCCAAATGATACGTTTTTACGACGCTGACCAAAATTATACGGAATGGTAGAAATTGGCAAAAATTGGATAGTACTAAAATTGGATACTACTACCGCGATTTTTCCTGAAATTGGATACATTTTTCTATGCTTTCCTTTTTTCATATTTCATTTAACCCTCAAATGCTTTTTTATCGTACTGGCTAGGATGATTTTAACCCACTACTCATAATCGTTTAAAATACTGCCTTTTCTGGATATGATTAATACCCAAGATTGCTTACCGAATGTAAAATAAGACAGAGGATCATCATATAGACATTATTTTCTCAAGCAAAGGGCTGATGCTTGCTTGTTATAAATTTCTTTGACTGGCGACCAGCGAAGGTTTAAACCTTGTTTGATACGTGTATGTTTCACGCACGAGATGGGTAATCGCTTGATGCATACATGTTATTTTTTATGGGTTATTCAGTATGGAAATTGTGTGGTGACATTTATTGTGTCAGTAAATGTAATAAATTTTATTGAGAATTTTTGTCGCTACAAAACTGGCTAAAAAAAGTTCAAGTTACAAACATGCGGATGGTTACTTTCTTTGTCTTACGTTACTTATTATACCTATATTTTGGTGAAACGCGTATATTGTAAAGAAGGTGATACATCGGTGCATTACACTGCATTACAAGGCTGAAAGGAATGAATATTTGACCTTTATTGAACGATGAAGAATGGAACGCTTGTGACCCAGTAGCAGCAAGGGCAATTACTATCGAAAGTCTAGTTCTTCTCTTTGCTAAATTTCCCGGGGCTTTAATTATGATCACGTACTCCTGCATGGGGAACACTCATTTTTTAGATAAAATAAGCCATAACCCCACTGAATTTTGGTGTCCAGTCAAGAAAATGAAATGCAGTGATGGTACACCTGCCTATGCTCCCTTAACGCTCCCAATTCATGTCGGATTTGTTAGTCCTGCCGCACTCCTCTCTCTCTCTCTCTCTCTCTCTCTCTCTCTCTCTCTCTCTCTCTCTCTCTCTCTCTGCTGTAGTGGAGAGAATTTTCTCCCGTATCAAACTGATAAAAACTGGTAATAAGAACAAGCTAACACAGTAACTAAATGGCCTTGAATTATTAGCCTTAGCCAAAGGGAATGGAGGGGATTGATTATTCACTGGCATGAATGGAAGCCTCATAATGATTCTATGACTGACTCGGCTAAAGCTGCTTTCAAGCAGATTAATATTTCACCATACGTCAAACTACTTGTTCACTATTTTTCGTTTGATCGTAACCACAGAAACCCTGGCAATCGGGTGACAGTTTAAATTACTGCATATAATAGAAATATTTTTGCATTTTGCCCTTTTAAGTTGCATTTTTTGTGATGTCGGTTCCATTTAGAAATGTTTAAATACTCTCATTTGAACGATCACGTTGTTGTTTATTATAATCAGTAATATTTATTAAGACCGCTATGTATTTCAAAATCACATTCTTGATGCACTAAAGGTAAAACTTTTCAATCAG
>JANJGK010000032.1:32481196-32486196 GCA_039081455.1 Macrobrachium rosenbergii
GTCTGACTTGGTACTTCAGAACGTGTAATTGCCGTACCTCAGCTCCAGCCAGTTTTCGTACACATCCCATTTTGAGACCAAAATGAAAATCAGTTATATAATGAAATTAATAACGCTTGGGCGTTCTTTCCTCAAAGTCTTCGTTTAAATACAAACTAACTCGAATTCGCTTTTTGATGCGAAGGAAGCGTAAATAAAGGAAACCTTTCCTTTTTGTACAAGATGCAAGTACAGCAGTTGGCTTGGAAGCTTCGATCGATGGTTTTTAGTGGGAGTCATCAGACTTATGACTTCTTAGAGGGAGAGGTGAGGAGCCGGCCTGTCGTCAATTCCATCAGTCGTACATTTATTGGTTCAAAGTAATTAAGTTCGCGTACCGTGTTGCGTTTGTATTAATTAGTTGTTCCCTGTAGTAATTTTATTTAGTGATTTTCGTACGTTTCAAAGAATTCCTTGATTAGAGGCGTTCCTTGGACACCGACGTTTGTGAATTTTAATGGCGAGCATTTTCGGGCTTTTCCTTTCCGTTGATTTGTTATTCTTGTAAACTGACTAGGTTTGTTTTCGGTAGGAAACAGGATAATGCGACTGCAAATGAGATTATATCCACGTCATTTTATTTTATCGTCTGGCAATGTATTTAGATACAGGTTATGATCGACTTCATAGTGTGGACTTGACGTCAGTCTAGGATAGCGTTTCTTAAATCAAGATGCTAATGAAATATTCTGGGAGTATATATGAAAGTTTTTCTGTTTTCTTTTTTATTTGTGAGCGACCGAGAAGGGTCAATATCAAGCTGGGGTCAATTAAATAAATTACGGTTATCTGGATGTGACAGGGATAATAGATTGAGAATTGTTGTACTTGATTATTCATAAGGTTTTTCGAGGTTCTCGTTGATGCGATATATATATACATATACATTATATATATATATATATATATATATATATATATATATATATATATATATATATATATATATATATATATATATATATATATATATATATTAAATTCTGGCGTCAAATTATTGTCCCTGGTTTAGAGAATATGTCGAACAAAATGAATAAAATTTTCTCTACATGAAGGAAGCTTCTAACGAGCCACAACTTCTATTTTAGATGTTTTGTGGTTGTGAGCTACATACGGACAGTAGTTTAGGTTGCACGTTCATTTGGCCACTGCCAAAGAAAAAATGATGGCCCAAAAATATTTTCACTGTTTTCTAGTAGAGATCCATGATATGTAGGAGTTCCAGTGAAACGTACGGAACCTGACATACGTGATCCTTACTTTAAGAGGCTCCGATAAATGACCTCTAAAATTTTCACGCCATTGATGAAAGTTTGTGATAGTTAATCTTAAACTTTTGAGTTATTTGGAGATTGTAGTAAATGATGGTGAATAATGTTCCTTTCAATGCTGAGAGGCTGAGGTGAATAATTTGTAAAAATTTCCAGCTGATACATAGAAATTAATAAATGATCATAACATTTACATTTGGATGCATATCCTAGAAGCGCACATCAACATTTTCTGACAAGTAGATGCACGATTCATAAGATTTTCCTTGTGTTGCACACTTTGATCCGTTAATATTTCCTTGTGATGTACAGATGATATGATACAAGATCCATAACATTTTCAGACATACACGATCCATAAAATGTTCCCAAAGCAGGGGTATTGAAATGGCTCCATAAAATGTTCCCAAAGCAGGGGTATTGAAATGGCTCCATAAAATGTTCCCAAAGCAGGGGTATTGAAATGGCTCCATAAAATGTTCCCAAAGCAGGGGTATTGAAATGGCTCCATAAAATGTTCCCAAAGCAGGGGTATTGAAATGACCCCGCGCGCCGGCGTGATTAGCATGTGATACATGGATGGGTCTGGAAGTCGTCCTTGTGGCACGCTCAGCTTGTGATACTGCTGCTGCTGCTGCTGCTGCTGCTGCTGCTGCATGGCTCTCCAAGTGAAGTTGTCCTTTTGGTTTTGTATATATGCATGTGGTGCATTGTTCTAGAAACTACCCTTGTGTTTTTGTATGCATGTGATACATGGTTCTCGAAATTACCCTCGTGTTTATTGTGTGCATGTGATACATGGTTCTAGAAATTACCCTCGTGTGTTTGTATGGATATATGGTTTTCGAAGCTGCCTATTTGTTTATGTATGCGTGTGATACATGGTTCTCGAAGTCGTGCGAGCGTTTTAGTGTTATTGACATGCATGAGCCCGAAAATTTTCATGCATTGAGTAGAAGTTTGATGGTTGGGCCTTGAAATTTTCATTGTGTCGTAGCAAATGTCCGATACATGCTTCTGGGAATCATTGTTCTTGCTTCATATTGAGCATGTGTTGGTCTAGAAGTTGTTCCTGTGACTTCGTTTGCATATAAGCATATGGGTCTCGAAATTTGCGACGTATTACGGATATGACACGATGGCCTTTAGATATTATCCTTTGTCGTCGAAGCAGGGATTTGTTATGTCTTGATTCTTTACATAGTAGAGCGGCGCAGGTGTTTAATGATCTAAGGGGTTGTGTATCTTTATGTCCTTTCCTGCTTATCTGATGCAGTGGTATAGCAGTACCAAGGGTGCTTTCTTGCTTTGTTAGCTTGTATCACAATGCATCCGATTGTGTGGAAGTGCAGCCTACTATACACGCACGGGTCAGATGAGATGATCGAAGGTTAAGTGAATGCTCTATCCCATGCATCCTGGGATAGAAAGGAACCGAAATGGCACAGAACTTAGGCCCAACTCACATGGACCACGCCACAAAGTGGCCAGCTCCTGCACAGTCAACAATTGCATGGAAGCTTCCGTGAGCAACACACATTGGCCACAGACCAAAAACCAAGGTCTAGAGAATACTCTAGATCTTGCTTCTGTCGCGATGGGTGGCCAGTTCCAAATGCAAGGTCCAAAGAAAGGGACTCAGGGAGGTCTGTCCACGCGCAGGCAAATTGGGGTGAGCCAGGCTAGGGGGTGGGGGTGGGTGTAATTTGTGGCCCTAAGTACTCCAGTGATTTGGCAGTCGTGTCGCTGCTGAATCACCATCGTGGTTAATGGGGTCGTTTGGTCTAGGTGTAGTTTTAAAACGGGGTGGCGTGGGCGTGGGCGTGGGCGTCGGTCTAAAACAGTTTTTCTTCCTCTGTAGGATTTGTGTAAATGTTTTGTTCAGGTGTGATGTGGTTGGTTCTGTGTGGGTTGTCCTGTCGTGGTTGAATTCTTGCTTTCGTGAATTTTGTATAAGATCGTTTTCACACCATACGACTAGTAATAAAACGATATCCTGGCACAATACTACGTTTCAGACATGAGTACGTGATAGGAAGACCGTTAGATAGCTCTTAAGATGGACACTAGGAATTAATATTAAATAAAGCTCCTGAGTCAAATACGGTAGACAGTAGGAATTTTTTTATTTTATTATAAAAATAACTATCTGCATATACAATATTATATGTAATCATGCAATAGTACTAACAACTAATACCAAGTTAATCAGGCCATTTGGTAAATTTTGTGATCATATGTGAACATAAAAGAATTTTAATGACGTTTAAGTTTAAGTACTAAAGTTATGTACAAAATCATCTAAACAAATGCTAACACAAGGTACACAAAAATAACAATATATACACAAAAACCATTCACATCGTAACTGCTGTTATGCTGTTGCCAAAGTCTACAAAAAAAGAACTAGTTCCAATCAAGGATGGAGAAAACATTTCCACCCTCTCAACCATCACATATCTAATTATACTGATACATTTCACAATACAAACCATTCAACATAAGACTTACGTCAACAAAAATATATATTTTTTTCTTTTTTTTACCAAACGTTGCCATTTCTTCCTTCTTACCTCAACCAGACCTCTATTCAGTTTCGGTTAATTATGTAGCGTAGTAAAACACCGCAATAAATGTACTGTTACTTACATTAGAAAGTATATTAAATGTATTTTGCTGGAAGAAATTACAAAAATTACTCCCATATCTTGTTTTTATTAACCATTTATTATGGTTCCACTTCCCTTTAACACACTGAGTGGTCTCATTCTTATTTGATTTTTTGTATCTAGGCATTCGAACCCCATATATATATCCTGTGATGATTATAACGGCCACATTTCTGTCCTGCTTTGACTTAAATTGGATGTCAAACAGGAGGATGTTCAGAAATCTCTCCTTAGTCTGCAACACTAAACACTGTAGCACTGTTTTCATATAATCAACTACTATTTGTACTCGGGGACAGATAGGCTAAGGGCTACCGTAACCCCCCTCCCCGCCTTGGGGATTTTGGGCCAGTAGTATTTTTGGATACCCCTTGGTGTGCCATTTATGAATCTGCTTGTCTGCACTCAGATTAGCCGTGGGTAAGGGTGTGGGGCCATCTCAAAATCAGGGGTGTATTTGTACGTTTTGAACCTTGAATTTTAGGGGTAGGAGAAATATGAATCTCGAGCACTTCATTACTTCTAATCAGAGGACAACAAATTATGGTTCAAAATAATCGGCTTTATATCCTCTTTCAATTAAAATAAAAAATATGCAAATTAGCCCAAGAAGCAGGTCACCAGAGGTTAAAAAGGTCAAGGAAAACGAATGCATTTTGTAATGTTATCTACATTTTAAAAATACGGAAACTGAGGCATATTAAACAGTTTTTCATGATTTATACTGAGAAAAAAAAATGGTTTACAATTATATTGATATAAGTAGTATGCCCAAAAGTACTTTCTTTAGCTCATTCTTAAAGGTGCTGTAGTGTAGAGCATGTTTGGCCAGTCGTGGTGAAAACTGTTCTAATGGATACTTATCAATATTTATGCGCTTATACAATTTATTCCTCCATGCCTAAAAGTTTGCTAATCCACCTTCATCCTGTGTCAAACACCACTGTCACTAACCCTCCTCCTCCTCCTTATCCTGGTCCTCCCTAAACCATGTTACATTGCGTGGAATTAACATGGTTTA
>JANJGK010000032.1:32491196-32531196 GCA_039081455.1 Macrobrachium rosenbergii
CGTGAGCGCAGGCTTTCAGTGACTGTGAGATCAGTTCCTGTGTGATATTCGCATTTAAATATGACTTGATGCGATTACTGACGTGGCATTCTTTTGTTCATGGAGGGTATGCATCATTCCCCGAAGGATCCTCTGTATAGTCTTGACAGCGATTCATCCTCTATTCTTTTCCATGAGTGACTCTCTTCACCAACTAACCTTTCGGTATACATGAATTTTTGTTCATTGCAGAAGTTTTTTTAGCAAATTGAAAGCATGGAAAAAAATTGAGCAGAGCGCAAGCACTCTTAATAGTTATAAATAGAATATTAGAAAAAAATAGCAATTTCTAATTTCTATGAAACTTACTAATATGTCAGGTAGAAAAATTGTTTGTGTTTTTCCTCCAGTCTTTGATATGATGGTCACTATTTGGGAATTGCAATGAATGTTCATATAGAAATTATTTTTCATTTCTAATTTTTCTATTTTGCTCCTTTTCATCTTTCAAAAAATATTACCAGCTAATTGAAATTGATACGCTTTTCGTCGCGAATTAAAGCAATTTTGAGAATAAAAAATATGCTGATATTTTTGCTTTACCAGATCACATAAGCCATTTGCAAATAAATTTCAATATTAATAATAAAACATTGATTACTCCCAAAGAAAAAGCCTTAATTATAATAATGGCTTCCTACCAGAAGACAGAGCTGGTGGGGTTTGCTCCCACGGTGTGCCTTGCCATTTGATTATAGCTGATTAGATTCTGTGATTTCTCAGTTTATAAAAATAATTCCTCGAACAGTTTTGCAGAAAGATTTGAATTGGCCCTGAGATGCCTAAAATGACAGCTGTCACACACTAGCCAAAATAGAGCAATGGAGTGGTCAATTTGCTCTTAACTCCTCGCTCATAGTTGCTGAATGGCGACGATTTTTCTACGCCGTTGTCATATCCGCTTTAAAAGCCTTTAGTGTTTTAGAGAAGATGAGCTGACGTAATATTTTTTTATAAGTATTGTTTAGATTTCTTGACATGAGAATAAGTTCTTACCACTATATAGATTATGCATTTCTCTTTAAGATAAATAAGAAATTTCTTTCATTACTTTTCATCATTTAATAAATTTACATTTAATATCACCTTCGTAAATGTAATTGGAGTTGACCATCCACAGGTAAATTACTTTCATCCATCATTATTATTCTAGGTAAATATTTATGGTCACCAATTGTGATTACCATTCATAACCCAAGATGTTTTAACGGCACGCTTCTAGCCAATAAAAGATATTTATTCATCTTTAATTTTACAGCAGTTAATTCTGAGAAACGCTCAGCTCACTAATAACTAGGCCTTTTTTTGTGAATGCATGCAGATTCATTCCAAAAATTCTTGCTAAGAATGTTAGAATCCCCCCCCCACCTCTCTCTCTCTCTCTCTCTCTCTCTCTCTCTCTCTCTCTCTCTGAATTTTCAGTAACATTTGCTGAAGTAAGTGAAACTACCATTTAACAAAGATTATGTCAACTGATAAGCGATGACTCCATTTCTCTTGTGATGGAGATCCTTGACCTTTATCGTTAATTTTTAAGTTCTGCTGTGAAGTAAACAACTCGTTACCATGTTGCTTAAAGCAACAGTGTTATAGGAATGCCATCCTATGCACAACAAATTCTGATAGTTTACAAATGAATTGTACTGCTCATTAAAGCGCATATTGTCTCTCATGAACAAAGCATTGCAGAGAGGCACCGTTAAAAACTTCATCAAAATGACTTCGTTACGTAACGCCGGTAACGGTCAGGGAGATTATGAATAATTTTCTGTAACAGCCAGATGGAAATTTATCGCAAATACGGGCCAGTTACTTTTAGCATCAGTGAAGTAAAGCTCTTAACAGATTTGAGATGAATGTTTAAAAAAAAAAAAAAAAACTTCTTGTCAAAAGTGCTTGAACAGTTTTTCTTGCCTTCTTCTCGTAAAACAAATTCTATTCCATACCTTATTTTCATTTTCTTCTTGTTACATGTACATTTTTTCAAAATTCAGATGTTTTGTAGGTTAGCAACATTCTAGTTCTTTTATTATTATTATTATTATTATTATTATTATTATTATTATTATTATTATTATTATTATTAATAGTAGTAGTAGTAGTAGTAGTAGTAGTAGTAGTAGTAGTAGTAGTAGTAGTAGTAGTAGTAATATGAGAAAATATCGACAGTAGCATGAGTCCTAAAATGTAATAAGAAATCTACAGTTATGTGCACATATATATTTAAAAATAAAACTGCAGAAAGTTTTTGATAATCCTTACGATTCTCTTTATCAATATGACACGTAGAAAAAAAGATGCTAACAAAGTAAACACGTGAAACAAGGGAAGTTACCTGAAAACCAAAGAAACTGGTCGTTAAAAAGAGGCAAAGCTGTGGTTGTCTGAAGATAGACCTGCTAGTCTCCTCGACCGTCTAAATAACTCTAAGTGGTAGCCTACACCTTTATGAGGCGATTGTTCTGAACGGAGAACACAACGGAGCATGCAACGCTTATATACGTTGTCGAATAACGCCTTTACTTTCATATCAACTGATATCAAAGTGTTTGAACTTGGTATGATAGTGTCGTTTTCTCCTACGGGTTACTCTTGAAACAAGGGGCCGTGCTGTCATAATACTGTCTTATTTTATTGTTTGTTTTATCTTTCGAAAAAGGCCTGTTGAACACTGCATTTTTACAGAATAATCGCTGAAGTTTTCCTGCCGGAGTTTTCAAACAAATGAACCAAACTTAGCAAGTCATGTTGGGGTTTTCCGCTATCAGTTTTTGCGATATTTCGCCCAATATATACTGTATGATTCTTGAAGTCATTTTGTTAATGAGGTGGTTCCACAAGGAATTACCTCCAGATCTTCCGGAAGTGTTTCATACCCCTTTACGCCATGTTTGCCGTTCATTCAAGTTGACTAACCACCTGGTACTCAGTTGAAAAGTTACGATTTCTGAAAATCTGTTTCATTTGAGGAGGAAGCATAAAAATTTGTCAAAATTTAGCCAACCCGTCATGGAACTCTTTTCTAACGGGATGAATCTTTTCAGTAAAAAACTTATATTTAATTTTTTTTATGCCGTTCTCCAGAAAAATGTAGCTTTGAAATTTATTTGAGTTCGAAAATAGAATTATTTGAAGTAAAGACGAGTGCCTTATAAAGAAAATTTACTTCCTAAGAAGAAACTCTCTAACAGTTACTTGTATTGTAAAACCTTTTGATTATTCGTCTCTATAGGGAGATCCTTTCAGGAACACTCTTGGCACCAGAGGGAAGATATTGTCTTCTATGCTCTGTAACTTTTCGCCTCCTTCCTTCTGCTTTAAGGTCATTGACGGCGGAAAGATTCATCGATGTCCTTTATGCAGCAGTTGTGGCTGGTTATGCACCTGTACTGAATGTCTTATCAACATTTCCCTCCCATTTCATACAAAATGGTGCTTTACGTCTTTACGTTGATTTTGTTCTCTCTCCCTCCGAAAAAAACAGGGAAAAGCCAACATCTAGAATTACTCTAAAAAGAAAGGAAGTTATGTAAAGAAAAGAAAGATGGCGTATAGCTACAAGAAATACTGTTAAGCGGGAAATTTTAAAATAAAAAAAAATGTTTAATAAAAAGGTAAAAAAAAAAGGTCAATTAATGATCCGGAAACATTAGAGAAATGGTAATATATGTTAATGTTAAATGACAGAAGGGCAAAGTAACAACACCGAAATACTGAAAAAATAGGCCACAAAATTCCATTGTTTTCACTCTGATAAGCTGAGACTTACCTCGTCGACACCCTTCGTTTCTAGTCATATGATGAACATTATGACGGAGGGCAGATCGCTCACGTCCGTCATTTTCCTATCTTCATCTATCTCTCCTTCTCTCCTCCCGACAAACTATTACCAAAATGAGTCTACTAACAACCAGATACCCTATTCACTGCTTGGCTAAACAGAGGAAAATTAGATTTTCAAGAACCGTCCAGTGCCATTCCTTCCATTTCTGGTTACGGGATGGAACACTGGTTAATTCAGATGTTTATGTTAATGAACTGTCACTTGCGCTGAGAGAGAGAGAGAGAGAGAGAGAGAGAGAGAGAGAGAGAGAGAGAGAGAGAGAGAGAGAGAGAGAGAGAGAGAGAGATGGGAGGAAGAGGATTTAGTCTTCTTAAAAGGTGAGTCAACTTTGTCAAAGCATTCGCAGACAGAGATTCCATTGGTGTATTTCTAAACAAACTTAGAGACCTTACCTTACAGACCTTACAATTCGTTCGGGTTGCCCCAGGTCCCTCAGTGTGAGGCACCTTTGATGTCTACCAGAGAGTTGCTGACGCATCTTCCGGTATATTTTGCATCTTCCAGTCTTGGATGGTCTGGGATGCATCTTAGATATTTGTCGAGCTTATTCTTAAACACATCTACGCTCACTCCTGTTATGTTCCTCAGATGAGCTGGTAGCGCATTGAATAGACGCTGCATTATCGATGCTGGTGCGTGGTGGATTAATGTCCTGTGTGCTTTCCTTAATTTTCCTGGTATAGTTTTTGGCACTATTAATCTACCTCTGCTTGCTCTTTTTGATAATTTTAGTTCCATGATGTTTTCGGTAATTCCTTCTATCTGTTTCCATGCTTGAATTACCATGTAACGTTCTCTTCTCCTTTCAAGACTATATAAATTTAAGAATTGTAGTCTTTCCCAGTAGTCAAGGTCCTTAACTTCTTCTATTCTAGCTGTAAATGACCTTTGTACACTCTCTATTTGTGCAATATCCTTTTGGTAGTGTGGGTACCATATTATATTGCAATATTCAAGTGGACTACGTACGTACGTTTTATAAAGCATAATCATGTGTTCAGCTTTTCTAGTTTTGAAGTGCCGGAACAACATTCCCATTTTTGCTTTGCATTTTGCCAATAGAATTGCTATTTGATCATTGCATAACATATTCCTATTCAACATCACACCAAGGTCTTTAACTGCTTCCTTGTTTGTGATTGTCTCATTATTAGGTCCTTTATATGCATATAGCATTCCTACTTTATCACCATAGTTCATTGATTCAAATTTATCAGAGTTAAATACCATCCTATTTATCTCTGCCCATTTATATATTTTGTTTAGGTCTCTTTGTAGCGAGTTCCTATCTTCATCACAAGCAATTTCTCTACTTATTCTTGTGTCATCTGCGAAACTTCTTACTACTGAGTCCTTAACATTACTGTCTATGTCTGCAATCATAATCACAAACAGCAATGCAGCTAACACCGTACCCTGTGGTACACCGGATATTACCGTAGCTTCATCCGATTTCTCATCGTTTGCAATCACTATCTGTTTTCTATTTTGCAAAAATTCTTTTATCCATCTTCCTACTTTGTCAACAATGTTATGTTTTCTAATTTTTTTCGCTAATATATTATGATCTACCTTGTCAAAAGCTTTTGCAAAGTCTAGGTAAACCACATCTGTATCTTTTTCATTTATCATATTTTTATATATGCTTTCATGATGGACTAACAGTTGGGTTTGTGTACTTTTTCCGGGTACAAAACCATGTTGTCCTATATTGAACAATCTATTTTTCATTAAATGTTTCATTATATTTTTTTTCATTACCCTTTCATATACTTTCATAATATGAGATGTCAGACTCACAGGCCTATAATTACTTGCCTCTAGTCTTGAACCACTTTTGAAAGTAGGAGTAATATATGCTAATTTATGCTCATCATAAATCTTGCCTGTATCTATACTTTGCCTTAATAATATTGCTAGCGGCTTTGCGATTGAATGAACCACTTTCTTTAACAATATGGCAGGTACTCCATCTGGTCCTGCTGCTGATCCATTTTTAATTTCATTAATAGCCTGCACAATATCGGCTTCTGTAATATCTATATCTGATAAGTATTCAGTATTTTCATCTCTTATTTCTGTATCATTATCTTCATTGTCAATTCTAGGTGTAAATTCACTCTTATATCTTTCTGCTAATATGTTACATATTTCCTTTTATTCATTCGTTAATCGCCCTTCAATTCTTAGAGGGCCTATTTCTACTCTTATTTTATTCATCTTTTTTGCATATGAATAAAAAATTTTAGGGTTTTGCTTGATATTTTGTAGTGTCATTTCTTCTAGGTTCCATTTTTCATTTTCTTTTGATTGTATAATCTTTTGTTCTGCATTTTCTATCTTACTTTTTAGTTCCATCACTTTCCATGCATTCTTTTCTTTTGCAAGAGCTTTTTTCCACTTTCTAATTTTCTGGAACAAGATCCTTCTGTCTCTTGGAATTCGTGACTGATGCTTACTTTTTTTCTTCGGTATATATTTTTCCACTATTTCCTCTAATATTTTATATAATATATCGGTATTTACCTGTATATCATCACTTACAAATACGTTTTCCCATTCTTTGTTTAATTCTTCATTTATTTTTGACCAATTTATATTCTTACTATAGAAATTGTATTTTCCATATCCTTCCCATTTTTTCGTCTCTTGCTTTTCTTTGTTTTCGTATGTTCTGGAACGGACTGTTAATTCTATGACATTATGGTCCGAAATACTCGTGTTATATACTATTATTTCTTTAACATAGTTCACCTCATTCACAAATACTAGGTCTAAAATATTATCCTTTCTTGTTGGTAGGTGATTTATTTGCTGAATGTTATGTTCTAGTAGCATATCTAATAGCTTTTCAAATTGCCTCTTATCTTCTGCACTACTATTGCTCTCTTTTTTATATGTATAAATACAACCACAGTCTCCTATTCGTTCTTTCCATTCTACAAAAGGAAAGTTAAAGTCTCCGGTTAGGAGTATAGTCCAGTCCTTGTGATTTCTACATATTTCATCCAGTTTTTCAATTATTATGTCAAACTCTTTAGTATTAGGGGGTCTATATATTACAATGTTCACTAATTTTTCAGATTCAAATTCTACCGCTATTAATTCACATTCTGTGTTACTATATTTCTCACAGATTTTTCCTTGATTGGCATCTCTCCCATATATCGCGGTTCCCCCTTGATTTCTATTTTTTCTATCTGATCTATAAGTTTGGAAACCCTTTATCTGGTCATCATTACCAGTCTCTTGGGAATACCAGGTTTCACTTATATTCAATATTTATATTTTTTCATTTTGGGTTAGTTCTTCTAAGAACTCTATCTTTCTTTTTGAGTTACTCGAAACTAGACCCTGCGCGTTCATCACTATGATTGTTTGCATATTATCTCCATTATCTAATATGGGTAATAATAAGGATTTTCCCATGTCTCTTTCCTGTTCTGATATGTTGATCTTTTTTTCATTTCCAGAAATTCGTACATTAAAAAATCCAACTTTTCCATTATATTTGTTCTTCCAGCTTCATATTTATTCACTTTGTGCATAAACCTGCACTTATATCCATATCTGCACCATCCCCTTGCATCATAGATACATTGCTTGTTCCTTGTGCTATATCTAGGTGCTGATGGCTCATATCGTGGTGCTGACTTTTCATAATGTGTTGTTGACTTGCTTTTTGCCTTCATCACATGATCTTTGTTCTTTTCTTTATTAGAGAGAGAGAGAGAGAGAGAGAGAGAGAGAGAGAGTGCATTTTCTAAGAATTTATAGCTTATTTGGGTGTTTTTTTTTTATTATTATTAAGAAAAAATCAAGGTATGGAGGTTTTTGCGAAATTCATAATAAAATTTCACTTTATGAACGTGAGCCATTTCGTGCAATTAATTATTATCAAAATAATAAATGAAGCAGTGAAACATGACAGGTTCATCCAGAAAGTGACGATAAGAGAATAATAAAAAGAACAGCAGAGACAAAATGCTTTTTAATACATGAACATAAACACAGTTCAGGATATATATATATATATATATATATATATATATATATATATATATATATATATATATATATATATATATATATATATATATATATATATATATATATATATATATATATATATATATATATATATATATATGGATGACTGTACGTCAGTGAAACCTCATAGGGCTCTATCGTTTTGATGGTCGGCATGTTGGCGGAGCGTGGAAATAACATATCTACTTTTTTTATCTCTCCTCTTCTTTCTTTCACTTTCTCCCCCATAGCTGCAACCTACAATAGTCGACTAACAACTAAGTACCTATTTCACATCTGAGGTGAACTGAGGCATCGTGGATTCTAGGGAACGCCCCAGTTCGTCCCCCCTCGTCCGGTTCCATATTCCAATATAAGTCCCTCAGTTTGTGAGTTGAGCAGGTTTACTGCTGTGCCTCGAGGCCAGAGAGAGAGAGAGAGTTATGATGAGGGAGTAAGCATGAGCGTAAGCGTATAAGCAGCTCGATTACTTTGAGACTTTCTCTCCTCACAAGATGAATAAAGTATGACGTGATGCAGAAAGGGCATGAGAAAGGGACCCCTAATGCATGAAGTGAAGATATTAACTTTGAAGACGCTATGTAGCAATGCAGTCGGGAATCTAATTACTAACCTGTTATTTCCCACAACACACAAAAGGTAACAAGAAGCTTTCCGTCTGAGTCGCCTCTTTCTACATAATCTCATTATGCTGTGAATGTTTCATTTCAGGAATTAATAAGCTTTCAAAATTCCTTTTCCTTGACTTTAGCCCTGTCCCCCAGCGTCTTTAGACGTGTAAAAAAAATTTTTAGCGACTAATTACACCATCATGTGTTTGTGACTTTTCTGACTCGACTACACAGGCATTTGTTTGTTATATTTTTTTACCACTGAAAGAAAAGAATTTCAAAGGCTCTGGGTATAAGGTGCCCCGAGTTTAAGAGTGTCCCGTCCCCAAACCTGCCACAACACCACCACCTCCTTGTGGTTCTGATGACAACCCTTGGTTGGCTAAATGTTGCTAATGAAAACTTGAGGTGCTGCTCAACGTATTCTATTATACAAAGCTGTACGTGGCGTTTATATATCATCCATTCTCCCAGAAAGCCAAATAAACAGGAAAAGAATTATACAGGGACAGCTGCTTTCAGTCGCAGTTAGAGTGTTTCTTTGGCATAAGAAACAGAGCCACAGTTCAGTTATTGTTCTCTTATCGTGGACGCACTCATCGCCATCAGAAAATTATTCGGACGAGAGTTGCGTCCAGGCTTACGAAGCCTCTTTTCAACAAAACGGGAGAAAAAAAAAAGGATAGGAAGGAATATATTTTCTTATTTCAAAATCAATGCCATTAGCATGCAGTGCAGCTAAATTGCCATGTTATAGACAGTTATCACTTCAGTGAAGGAAAGAAGTTTTAATAATGGAGTGAGAGACCAAGAAACCATTGCTGCCAGTAAAAAATCGAGTTTTCTGTACAGCGTATAATACAGCATAAAACTATTAAAGTAACTGCAACCTCGCAACGCTCAGTTACTCCCCAGATGCGGCCGAGGGAAGATGTGTTTCCTGCTTCCGGTAAGCACTGCCAGGCGCGCGATCCACGGCTAACCTTAAATAAAATAAAACTTCTAAGGCTAGAGGGCTGCAGTTCGGTACGTTTGATGATTGGAAGGTAAATGATCAACGTAACAATTTGTAGACCTCTGGCCTCAGTAGTTTTCAAGATCTGAGGGCGGACGGACAAAACAAAGCCTTCACAATAGTTTTCTTTTACAGGAAACTAAAAAGGCAAAATTTTCGACAGCTTTCAACTGGTTTGTTTGTAGTGTGTGTGTGTTTGTATTTCAAGCCATTATAACAGGTAAAATTTGCACGGGGAAAGTAATGCCACGTATTCTTAAATTTGCTAGTTCCAGTCAACTCGGAATTATCACAGTCTTCAATTTCAACACTCGAATTCATCCCGTGTAGACGAATAAGGGTACAAGAAAAAAATTTACCTTAGTTTTACCAGACCACTGAGCTGATTAACAGCTCTCCTAGGGCTGGCCCGAAGGATTAGACTTATTTTACGTGGCTAAGAACCAATTGGTTACTTAGCAACGGGACCTACAGCTTATTGTGGAATTCGAACCACATTATAGTGAGAAATGAATTTATATCACCAGAAATAAATTCCTCTAACTCTTCATCAGCCGGCCGCGGGAATTGAACTCCGGCCCATCGAGTGACAGTCTGAAGCTCAACCGAGTCGGCCAACAAAGGGCTTTATGAATGGTGGTGATAGCCTGGGTGAGAACTGCCGAAACTGAACACGGGAACCGAATGTTGTACCACTCTGTTAATATATTCAAGTACCGGAATGAACTTGTTGATATTTTTCAAAAATATTAGATTTAATTAACTTACTCTTTTCGGAAATAAGCGATTTAATATAACAATTCATGATTAGTTTTGTGCAAAACATTTCCATAGCCCATTTTGAAACTTAAATTGAAAGTTACAATTGACAGTGTGCATCGGGCCACTTTCAGATCAAAATGTTACTCTTGTCAATCGTGATCATTCAGAAGTAAATGTTTGCAGCATCATAGAATGTATTTAGTCACCAGTCCTTTATTGATGAAAATCAATTTACCCCGTAAGAGTTCGTTAATAGAATTTGTAATGCGCAAATTCTTTCCCTCTTCTGCTCTTTCTTTGACATATGTATAAAAAATAAATGGGGAAGTCAACTAAGCTTTCATCGGGAGAACTACAGATGTTAAAAGAGTAGTGATACTTCCATTTTTTCAGTGTTGCAGATTATAGACACTTTTTACATTCTATTTCGAGGATAAAATCGCAAAACTAAATTGTTTAAACCAGCAATGTTACTGAAATATTATTTATACAAGCACGCTTTATGGTTTATGAATGTCTTGCAGTAACTGGTTATATTTGTATAGTTGTCGTTTAAACTAGATTTACTTATTTCTGGAATCATTCTCACCAAAGTTTATTTTCATGGATATGGCCACTCCGTTCAGACTTCATTAATAAGTCATCTGTCAGTTGATCCGACAGGGAAATCTTGTCTTCAATAACCTTTGTGCCGTGGCAACACAGCAGACTATGTCGGCAGATGACTGGTTTAATTCCAGCTTATTTAAATATACTCAAAGTAATTTGAATTCCCACTAAACCACTTATATGTAGGACACGGGATAATAGAAAAAATAATCCAGGGACTTCAATAATAAATAAATCCTGTAGTAACGACAACTGAGAATATGAAATGAGTACTAAAATACAAATGCAACCGTTACAAAAGACCTCTCTTCGATATTGCTGTCGCCTCAGTAAAAGGTCGTATCTGACTGTAGGTGAGTTACAAATGTTTATTTTCCAGCGTTTATGTGTCAATTGTTCTTTGCAAGTCCTTTCTGTCGGTATATTGAAGTTCCACCTTCCATTTCGGTAAATATCCAACTCACTAGACTTTGGAATCAGACTCAAACTGTTTTTGGCCCATTGTGTGATGATGGTGTACGATAATTCCTGAAGTCCTGATCAGGTTCTTATAAATAAATTACCTTCTTTCATCTGGGTGCACCCAACGCAAGGTTGACGCAAAACGTTACATCTGAATAAAAAAAAAAAAAAAAGATAAACAGAAGAAATACAAAGAAAAAAGACAAAATTTAAATTCTCACTTGTACAGCTATGCTCAAATCTGATGCAACATGATTCTTTTTGTATCATCCAGAATCTCAGACTCAACGTAACGTTGCCAAGCAGTGTTATTTATTTTTTTCCAATGTCATACATGTTGATAAGTTTGCGAATTAACAGGTAGCACTATTTCCCTTATGGTTATTTAAATATGACCCCTTTTATGCATTAGTATAATTCGTAATCTCTGTGATTTGAACAGATTGTTTTTTCACATTGCTTAGCGCAAACCACGATGTGATAAGGTTATCGGTGCCGTCAATGACAGCACGCTAATATGCTCCTCGGGCTGGTCAACGTAACTACCTCTGCAGCATCATAACAGTAGACCTAATAAGCTCAACATTCATAACAACATTTTCAAAACAGGAATAGGAATTACAACAAGTTTTCTTTGAATGTTGAAGTTTTAGGCTGTGTTCAAGCTGCCTGTATGTTGCAAAAGGATTTATAGGCCCCCCCCCAAAAAAAAAAGGATCTAGGCCTTCTGAGATGTAATCTCTGTTACTAAAGATTTTATTTTTAGAGATTACCTGTTCTTTGAGGAGTAAAAGATGATGATGATTTTAATTGTATGGAGAAGATGACTATTAATTGAAATACCTATTAGTATTAATGTCAAGGCCTATGGAACACTTGTTTTTTAACTGATTTAAGATATTATTTTCTTAAAAGTTCTTCTGCTCGCTTTTGGTGTATAATTTATTCATTCATAAGGTAACTTGAAGTGCACGAATGTGCAGATAACTTCATATGCTTTCTGGCCAGAAATTGTTGATACAGAGATGTGAATGCTAAGTGTAATGCATTTATAGTAAGTAAAGAAATCTAACAGACCTAGGCCTAAGAATAAAATCTCGGCTTTAATAAAAGAATAATTGCATAGGCAGATATTTGCCAGTAAGCCATAATTTTTGAAGTGGTTAAGAAAATATATCTTAAATAATTTTATTTTTAAGAAAATCAAAATTTTCTTCTAACAAATATAAAATAAATAGCTTCAAGATAATTTCATTGTCACTACTCACTGTAGACCTATGCTACAGCAGGTGGTTCAATGTTGTGCTGCTAATGGTTGTATCACACGCTCCGCTCACCCGTTCATATCGGTGGAAGCATTCTACTTCTGTATTTACTTATTTACATTTTTTCAGCACTGAGGCATAAAAGCAATTAAATAGGGCGATTTCAAATGTTATGGTTGCATTAGGAGCAATATTAATGTTATGACAATTTTCTTCGTTTTTATTTAACATTTGAACTGAGGTTTAATGATGACTTTTTTTGTCAGATGTATCGACGATGAGTGAACGAAAGTTTTGGAAATGTTTCGTAAATGTTTTGTAAAAATTTGGCTACACGTGGTATTTTCTTACAGTTTTGAAATATATGACAGATTTCACTCTTATGGCCACATTGTATGCAATAATCGTGTTTTCACATTGAAATAATACATGGAGCATGTTAGGTTGAACGAAATCCTATGCAGCCATGCAGCATCAGTTCTGAGCATAGCTGTAAATATAAATATAGGTCCCTATGCACCGCTAAAGCAACTGTTATCATGTTAGATTCTTTTCATAGCGTAAAGGTGAAACCATATCGGAATCATTTAGGAACTTACTAATTGTAGGAAAGGATCGTTTCCCTTAATTAAGAAGAAACTTCGGTCTTTCAGGGACCTCCCTTCAGTTACGCAGGTCAAAGCAGATTCTAATTTCCCATCAAGGACCTTGTCAGAGAAAGGAGTTTCCACTCGTTTGCGAAAGTTACTGAGTGAAGGATGTGAAAGGGATTTTATTTTTTTTTTTGGGGGGGGGAGCATCAACTGTCAATGGCCTCCCTGCAATTAAGGTCGTTGCTTCTATCATCGCTAAAGTGATGGCGTTATTGATTAGTTGAGGAAACATTTTTCTAATTTCCTTAGCGGCTTCAGTTGAAATTTCTAATAAGTTTTTCTGTTGTCATCTTTTTCTGTGGTTTAGCCTTGACGACGATTGAGTGACTGGGCTCGTTTCCTAAAGAACGACTGTGTCTCTGTTGACCTAAAGGTTGAATTTTGTACTTGGTGGTCAGCACATTGACGTTGGTTGTGGCTAAGGTGACCAAAGAGCCATCCAAAAATAAAAAAAAAATAAATAAATGAAAATAAGTAATTAAAAATAGTGGAACCTCGACAATGCAATCGTCAGACTGCCGTGTTGGAAATGATCAGGCAATGAAGAAATGCCAAAAAAACATGGACGCAATACACGACAAGTAAAAACTACGCAGAAGTTTCTTCAGCGCAATCGAGTTTTCTGTACAGCGTATAAGCAAGGCCACCGAAAATAGATCTACCTTCCGGTGGTCTCGGTATAATGCTGTATGAGCCTCGGTCCATGAATCTTTAAGCATTGCCCGGTGGTGGCTTGTCCTATGTCATTGCCAGATGCACGATCATAGCCAACTTTAACCTTAAATAAAATAAAAACTACTAAGGCTAGAAGGCTGCAATTTGGTATTAGATGACTGGATGGTGGATGGTCAACATTCCAATTTGCAGCCCTCTAGCCTCATTAGTTTTTAAGATCTGAGGACGGATGGACAGGCAAAGCCGGCACAATAATTTTCTTTTGCATAAACTAAAAAAAAATGGGGGCGGAGGTGAGGTGCTAACGAAAAGAAACGATGGAAATGAAAACAAACTCCATCTGCTATGATCTCTTCCCCCCCCTCCCCGCCCATCCCCCATACCACGAATGCACCAGTTAGAAGCGTCCGGAAAAAGATAAATTCCATTGGACAAAGTTTTCGAGAGAAAAAATAATATATACCCTATTTGGGCTTGCATTTCTCACCACCATTTTTACATGGTTCTTTTGTCATATTTCGGATAAAGTTTACATATTTCTAATCGACGTCTGTATAATTCGTGATTTGTACTACATAGTCCTAGCTGACAACTAAATTTACGTGTTATACTTAATATTTGCTGAGAGGAAGATATCTGTATCGTTATACAGAAAGTTTCAACATTCTTTTATCTGCCTGTCTGTCTGTCTGTGTCTTAGATGCAGAGAAAAATCTAAAGGATTTGAATTGTTGACAGAATTCATTGCTTTTATCGGAAGATCAAAAATAACGTTGATCTACCTGGCTTGTCCGTTATCGTAAAGCTTCATTGAGATTCTGGGTACCATTTTTTGTTTAAGTGTACTTCTCTCTCTCTCTCTCTCTCTCTCTCTCTCTCTCTCTCTCTCTCTCTCTCTCTCTTGTAGGTACTTGGCCAAAATATTACTGTATCCTTCTATTGAGAAGTGACACGCGTGCTCATCAGTGTTCTAGTGTGGAAGCTTATGCCTTTTTGCATATTTTTAAAATTCCATTATTCATTCATTATTTGGTCCCAGTACTTAGACTATGGCTTAGACCTGGGACTCCATTTCATTTTAATCCTTCGGGCCAGCCCTATGAGACCTGTTAATCAGCTCAGTGGTCTGGTTAAACCATTTTATTAATAATAAAAATCCTCATCAGTGAACCATAATAAGTTTCATGTACTTAGAAAATAAACACTTCTTATTTTGGATTCTCTTTAATGCGCAAAACAATAAAATTAAAGGAAGTTTATTGATTGACTTTTATCCTGGGAAGGACGTGCGTATATATATATATATATATATATATATGTTGTATGAAGGTATTTCATCAGAAATTCCTCCAGGTGTTTGGTTATAAGGACTGTGTTTGGAACTCAGTCAGAGTTTGGTTATGACATCTTCAGTTTCTCCATGGCTGTAGGATAAGACTGTTTTTGGAAGATCAGACCAATGTTCTGCAGGATTTCAGACAAACTCCATAGTGGTTTTTCTTGTATTTCGTATAAAGACTTATTTACAAAAGAATACAATTGGTCTGCACGGGATGATCTCCCATGTCGATCTAATATCTAAGCTGTCACACTTTTACATAGCAAGACTAAGATGCACACACACGAACAAACATATGACCTCGTTCCCAAGAACTTCCCACGGCTACGTGACATTTGCCTCCAGCTCTGAGCAAAAGGAGAACGCTGAGTTTATGCAAACGGATGCTAATGTATGATGACGCACTGTCTTAAAGCACTACACAGGTACTTATTGATGACGTTTGCGTCTGGTTTGACCAAACGGAGATTTCACAATAGCCTTCCTTTCATGTGCGATAGAGATATATATGTTGGGAATTATCTTAGATTTACTAAGAAACGTAGTTTCTTTAAATGTGGCATAAATGAAATATGACATTTGCTCGGCCACGTAAAACACAATAGGAACGAAATCATCAAAACAGGCATTCACTAGCTAAGCATAAATCCTCAGAAAGCAAAAGAAAATATACGCTTCCAAATATCATTATACTCAAAATGTGAATGAGACATATAGTAATTACTGAAGACAGCAAATACTGAAATATGTTGCATATTTGTGAACACAAGTCTTACTAAAATGTAGCAAAGTGAGAAAAAAAGGTAAGTTATATAACTCAAATATTGATTATACTGACAACGCTAATGATTAACATATAAATCATATATAGATAATGCAATCCGGATAAATCAAATAAAATAATGCAATTCAGAAATGATAATGCAATCCTGAAATGATAATGCAATTCGTATACGAAGTAAAAACATTTGTGCACAGATTATATGAATACACTTGCAATGATAGAGATTGAAATCAATGCTTAAAAAATGTATCCAAAGGTAATAACCATATGGTAGGTTTATATAAACAAACAGTTATCCTGATAGATTAATCAGTATGGACAACCAAAATGCAAAATGTTGAATGAACAACATGCTACTACACGCAACTGATACATACATATGTAGTATAGGTTATTAAAGAAATAAATGTAGATAAATGATAACACCAGAAATGTTCAGCTCTTCCTCACATACATTACCAACGAAAATAGAACCTTTTCAGTCTTTCTCTGTGTACTCGAGCTTTAATGAAAAAATGGCCAGTAATTCCATTACTGAACTCGGAACATATAATTGCGCCAGTCCAACGTTGACCTTTGAGAAACAGTAGATTTCGTAATGGTCTCCTTCATCTCTCGTACTTTTTTCCAAAACATTACGCTGACGATTACGCCTACGGCTCCCAGGAACATACCAACGGCAATTAATGTGTAGAGGAGAAGAAAATCATGGTGATCAGAAGAATGGCTCGCAGGAGACAGCAAGTCTAATGATGCAATAGCGTTTTCGATGGGCCTGCTGTAGGGAATTGTTAGACCTTGCAGCCTAGTGTTTCCCCACGATGTGTTGATGAAGAAGTTGCGGCCTCTGATGATGGATGTGCTAGCTCGGATGAAGAGTGACGACGTTGTTGCAGTGCAGCCATCATTAACGACGAACATGTGTCCTGTTGTCCTAGTACCATCTGGGCAAGTGACGATGTATGGTTCTGCAGAGAAGACGAATGACGTGCCATTCACGAGCCTGTGACGAAACTGATTGTCACGATACCGTACTAAACCAGCCAAACAATGTTCATGTGTATCGGGAGAGGTTCTGTTAAGTACCAAGTCCAATTCGCATGAATTCAATGACGTAATGTTTAAGAATTCAAACAAATCGATCCTGCACACTACATTATTCATAACATCATGGCAATCATTTAACAGTGCTTGGTCTTGGACTACCGTAAAAGCTTCTTTATTGGCGGAAACCAATACTAGAGCTGACAGATTATTAATAATAGGTGTCGAGACGTTAGATACATACGTGGGAAAAGGCGAAATTTTATACGCTTTCCACGCGTCTGATGGGTTGAAAGGAATGTCGATTACGATCTTATCAAGGTCAACTTTAACTGTAATCAAGCTGTAATAAAACTCAACTTTATGGAAATCTACTACTGGAACATAGCGCATTTTATCGTGAGCATTATTGATAATCTGAGTAAGATCTTTAATCGGTAACAAATGAGGAGACAACACGCCTTTAGCAGCAAGTGTTATAGCTTCCACGTAATCTTTTGATTTTTCGATAAAGCTTGAAACTCTCGAGTATACATGATTAATTTTAGCGTGATAATACATCAAAGTTGCTAACAAAACTTGAGTGTCATGAATCTGATTGAAACGTCGTGACTGTTCATTTACTTTACTGATTACGCTGTTCAAAGCTTGAATTTGTTTGTTTAGTTCTCCTGCTAATACCTCTTGTTGATGTTCCAGATTTTCGATTTTAACCCCGTGATCGCGAAGTTTTAAACGATTTGAAATCCCTAACCCAAGACCTGCTACGGAACCAACCAAATTTAATGCCGCTAGAACAAGTGGGTTACGCCTTTCTGTAACGTCATGAGGTATTGACCACATTAGCAAATCACGAGCCAAGATTTCAGCTTCGCTTGTTTTATTCCTTAATTCCCAGAAAAGCATATTAATTGTGTCACTGACTTGATTCGGCGACGTTGGATCACTGCTAGCTAAGAATGATTTATGCAAGTCTGCCAGAGATTGATAAAAAAGAGTCAATTCTGATTTCAAAGTTATGACTTCATTTTCGCTAGTAAAAATGGCGTTCATATTGACTTCTAAAACTATATTACTGCCAGTTAGAAAGAAATTATTCATTTCCTCTGCTATAGAACCATGATGTAAAGTTATTTCAGAACTCTTCCCAGCTACGATAAACATTGAGAGGAATAGTGCATGGTATAATTTGACAAGCTTCATGTTGGAGCCTGTAAAAGAAAATAACTTGTAAATAATGAAACAAAAACATCGCATCATCCAAATGTGTAAAAATTCACACAATAATTAACTTTTTCATAACAAACCATTGTCTTAAGCTCTCACATGAGAGATAGATACTGTTCGACCATCGGTTGAATCGGACTGATTCCGAATTTTAAGTCGGTTACCTATTAAAACTTCTATAACTATGAAAGGACCTTCAAACTTAGGCAACAATTTCCAATTTAGCCCTTTTCTAACATAGACTTGTACATATACTATATCTCCTTCTTGGTAAGGCTTTGTGACCTTAGCTTTTTTATCATGTGCATTCTTCATTAACACTTGAGCCTGTAAGAGGTTTTGATAAAGTGTTTGATATCTACTTCGGCTAACATCTATTATATCCTTCAACGGATCTGATAAACTAGATGTCGGGGATAATATGTGAAAAGGTGACCTAGCAGGTATCCCATATACAGCTTCATGGGGAGACATACGGATTGAAGTATGATAATTGTTATTTAGGGTACTGGACACCGTGGATATTGCAATATCCCAGTTTGGGTCCATACCGCCTATGTTTACACGCAGTATGTCTAGCACCTTTCTATTAACCCGTTCTACCAATCCATTAGATTCAGGATGGTATATCATCGTATTGACTTTCTTTATTTGCAGAATTTCGCACAATGAGTTAAGGAAGTGATTATTGAATTCTCCACCTGAGTCAGAGATTATTATATTTGGAATTCCATGTCTGCATATATAGCACTCGTAAAACTTCCTAGCGCACTCAATGGCTGTTTTACTTTTTAGTGGTATTAATTCAGTATACCGTGTAAGGGCGTCAATGATAACCAAGAGGTTTTTATTCCCCCGGTCTGTCTCGTAAAAACCTGTCAATAAATCAAGGTGTACCCTTTCAAAAGGTTTGCTAGGCACGGGATAAGTTCCGAGACCTACAGGATTCTTAGTATGGCCCTTGTGACGGAAACATATATCACAGTTTTTAATATATGTCTTAATATCTTTTAACATAGTAGACCAGTAAAATAATGACTTGGCCTTTTGAGAGGTTATTTCGAACCCAGGATGACCATGCAGAGGATGGTTGTGAAGCCATTTCAGAACGATTGGGATTAATGTGATAGGTACAACCACCTGGTCGTTAGTTAACTGTGTTGAACTCCTGGTTCTCCTAGCCACGGATCGGCATAGAATGTTATCCTTAATCAAGAAATATTGATTCGTATATTTCACATATTCCTTATCATCTGGATTCCTATTTAATGCATCTATTATTACTCTTAATTTCTGATCTTTCATTTGTTCTTGTCGTACTGAATCTAGATTCCATTCTATATCTGTAATATTCTCTGTTGCTTGGGCTAACGATTGACCATTTTCGATAGCAATTTTCATAGCTTGCGAAGGAATTGGAATTTCTTCTAGATCAGCGAAAGGTATTGAGTGTGTTGGTACTGGGTTACGAGATAGCGCATCTGCGATTACGTTTGCTTTACCGGGTAAGTATCCAATTTTAGCTCCAAAGTCCTGGATAATCATGTGCCACCGAGTTCTTTTAGGACTATGATTGAAACCTTTAAAAAAGTCAGTAAGGGGCTTGTGATCAGTTAGAACCTTGACACTATACCCATAGATTATATATTTAAAATGTACCAACGAATTAGCAATGGCGAGGCATTCCTTGTCTATTACTGCATATTTCTTCTCTGACATTTTTAATTTGCGAGAATAAAAAGCAATGGGGAAAAACTTATTGTCATGCCACTGGAGTAACACACCTCCTACTCCTTGATCTGATGCGTCGGTTGCAATAATAAACTCTTTAGTAAAATCGGGAAACTTTAAAATAGGAGCAGAACTGATTTTTTCTTTCAAGGTATCAAAAGCAATTTGATGTTGGGATTCCCATTTGAAAGTTACGTCCTTCCTTATGAGATCAGTTAAAGGAGCTGCTATTACTGAATAATCTCGGATAAACCGACGATAATAACCCGAAACCCCGAGAAATTGCTGTATGGCTTTAACATTAGTAGGAACGGGAAATTTACTAATAGCAGAGATTTTATCATGGACTACTTTAAGACCTTGCCGAGATACCATGAAACCCAAATAGACTAATTCGTCTTTAAAAAACTCACATTTAGAAATTTTTACTTTTAGATGATGTTCTCTTAACCTCTGAAGGACTATTTCTAGTTTACTTAAATGCTCCTCCAAGGTGTTGGAAAATATAACTAAATCATCCATATAAGCATGGAGAATATTCCCTAGTAAATCTCCGAACACTATATTGATCATTCTAGTGAACGTAATAGGAGCACAACGTAGCCCAAATGGCATACGTAGGAATTCATAGTGAGCTCTAGCTGTACTAAAAGCAGTGTACTGGGTACTATCCTTAGCTAAGGGTATCTGGTGAAAGCCTTTAAGTAAGTCCAAGGAAGTAAAAAATTTATTCTGTCCTAATAGAGACAAAATATCATCTGTGCAAGGTACCGGGAAACGACCAGGGATAGTTTGGTCGTTAAGCTTGCGAAAGTCAACACAAATCCTCCAGGTTTTGTCCTTTTTTGGAACTACTACCAAGGGAAAAATATAAGGGCCGTTAGATTTCTTAATAACCCCCTCTTTTAACATTTTATCTACCTCAACATTGATTTCATTCAGAAATTTGGCCGGTAGACGATATGAAGGCACGTAAATGACCTGGTCTTTATCCTTTAAACGAATTTGATGTTCGATGACTTCCGTTTTGCCTAAAGCTCCAGTACTAGTAGAAAAAACATCACTATATTTGGATAAAAGATAAAAAAATTTCTTGCTTATATCCCTGTCTAAGATGTCTGCTTCGATCTTGCCTTTAATTACCTTTAAAAGAGATTCGTCTGTTGCTGATTCAGTGGAGTTAATTTCAGCAACTGTAAGGATTCGATGTTTATATGCTTCGATATTGACAATATGTTGATTTTCATGTACTGTTAAAGCAGCATTTAAGTGATTAAAAACTTCAATGTTAACCCGATGATCAGAATTTACTGTGTATAATGCTTGCGTTACTGAAAGCCCATTGATCTTTAAGGTATCAGGAAGAATTAAAACCTCTGAGCCTGGCAATTTTCTTTTAACCTTGACCGTGAGATACGATGGTGTGTTTGGCTCGATGGTTTGTGCGAACGCAGCAAGGACGGGTGCCTGAGAGTTATGTTGGGTTGCTGTAACAATATCATCGCTTATGAGACAAGTGACTGGCTCTTCGATATACGTTATCTTCTTACTCTCTGTCTCCTTCTGATCCAAAACGGATTTCAATGTGTGTGAAGACCGATAGAATTTCCCTTTTATAAACACTCCGTGTTTTGCGGGTGTTAAAATTACGTTATGTAATGACATTGATGGATATCCCATAATAACTACTGGGTACATATTAATATTGCCAACTATGATAAAGGTATCCGTAAAAGTACGTTGCCCCAACCTGTATTGTATCTGAGATGTACCAATTACATCTAATTCATTATTGCCTATTCCTGACAAACGAACATCAGAGCGTTCGATGGGAAATCTTGAAAATAAAAGGTGATGGGTACGTAAATCCATTATATTACGTGGACTACCTGAATCAAAAAACAAGGTGAAATGCTTGTGTTCTAAGCTAACTGCATGCAAAGTGGGTCTAACTTCTTCTGAGCCAATAATAGCGTGTATTTTGCAAAAATCTACGGGACCGTGCTCTGCATGTTTGGGAGACACTACCTCGATTTCTGGAAAATTCTTGTCTTCACACATATCTTGGAGAACATTAAACTTATTATCTGATTCAAAAAGTGATGATAACCCAATATCACTCTCCTCCCCCTTTAAGCTGGCTATGTGGTGTTTGTCTGCCCGCCGGCATTCGGAAAATTCACTGACGCATTATTGTTTGGAACTGCTGAGCCTGAAGTTGGCTTTCCCGAGGAACGATTTGAATGTACTTGTTTCTGACCTGCATTACTGTTCTGCTTGTAATGTTTGTTCTTTCCCCCATGGTACTGTTGCTTTTTAGCGTCATTACCAGTGTTTTGAATGTTTGTGTTACTGTTTAAATTCTTCTTTCTTGCATTGCAATGACTATACTTATGATGCGTACTGTTATGGATTGAACAATAGCGGGACCTACACTCATTTATCACATGACCAGGTTTTTTGCAATTGTAACAAATGACTGCTGATGGATTATTAGTGACTAAGTTAACCTGTTGCGGTGATGTAGACGCATGATTTTTGTTTTCTTGCTTTGTAAAATCCTGAATCAGAGAAGGATCGAGATCTGTACACTTGGACAAGTGTTTCCGAACTTGCCTATAGATATCTAATTCTGAGCTATCTGATTGTAATTTTTCATCAAAACACTTAACCAAAGGTTCAGGTAACATTGCTGTTACAAGTGTTAAGTAGAATAATACAGGATTCTGTAGGGAAGTGGTGGGGTCGCTCCCACTTGGGGTTGGAGGAGTCATTTTCCTACTAAGTTTCCTCTCTGCACGCCTACTCTCTAAGTGATCTTGAAACCTATATGAATAAACACGGTCGCTACGTAACCTCATAAATCTAAACCAGGAACGCAAGTAAATAACAACCGAGATTCATATAGCCGCTAAAAAATAACATCACTTATGAAAAATGCATCATAAAATACAATAATGAAAGGTAATAAATGCACCTTCCTGAAAAAGAACAGAGTTAACAATGTGTCAGGCGTAAAAAATAAAAGGACACAAAAGTATGAAAAAAATGAGGTATCAGGAACCGCTACGTCTGCAAGGCAAAGGTATTAATCTACGGCACTGCTCACCATATATCAGCAACCTGCCACTCGAGACCCGAACACTGTAAATGAATATACCAACTGTTATAAATAATGGCTGTACTTAGCTTTTTATTGGATTCTGGTAAGTAGGTCGACGAGGTTCCTCTGCTGTCCAACTTCCGTCTGGCTAGATACACGTCATCGAAGGGATGTTATTGTGGATGTTGAACTTCTTATGTTGATGAATGTTGATTGCAGAAACCCTCAGGGAACAACGTGGAGTGTTGATGTGCAATGTTGCGTAGATTTGTGTAGATTTCTCTCTCTCTCTCTGCCATGCGTTGGGGTAGATGTGTTGTGAAGGTCAGATGTTTTCCTCGCTTTTTCGTTGTTGATTGTTTTCTTTCCGTCTGCTTGTAACCATGTTTATGAAGATGACAATTGTCTATGGTTTTTTGGGCATCTCGCCGTATCGGAGCTTCCGTTTACCAATGTAGACGCCATGTAGAGGTGCTGCCAGAAAGCTCTGTTATGACCGCTGTTGTGTGTGCTGCCACCACTGTTGTATGAAGGTATTTCATCAGAAATTCCTCCAGGTGTTTGGTTATAAGGACTGTGTTTGGAACTCAGTCAGAGTTTGGTTATGACATCTTCAGTTTCTCCATGGCTGTAGAATAAGACTGTTTTTGGAAGATCAGACCAATGTTCTGCAGGATTTCAGACAAACTCCATAGTGGTTTTTCTTGTATTTCGTATAAAGACTTATTTACAAAAGAATACAATTGGTCTGCACGGGATGATCTCCCATGTCGATCTAATATCTAAGCTGTCACACTTTTACATAGCAAGACTAAGATGCACACACATGAACAAACATATGACCTCGTTCCCAAGAACTTCCCACGGCTACGTGACATTTGCCTCCAGCTCTGAGCAAAAGGAGAACGCTGAGTTTATGCAAACGGATGCTAATGTATGATGACGCACTGTCTTAAAGCACTACACAGGTACTTATTGATGACGTTTGCGTCTGGTTTGACCAAACGGAGATTTCACAATAGCCTTCCTTTCATGTGCGATAGAAATATATATGTTGGGAATTATCTTAGATTTACTAAGAAACGTAGTTTCTTTAAATGTGGCATAAATGAAATATGACATATATATATATATATATATATATATATATATATATATATATATATATATATATATATATATATATATATATATATATATATATATATATATATATATATATATATATATATATATATATATATATATATATATGTGTGTGTGTGTGTGTATGTGTATGTGTATGTGTATATATATATATATATATATATATATATATATATATATATATATATATATATATATATATATATATATATATATATATATATATATATATATATATATATATATATATATATATATTAATGGATTCACCGTCACCAAATGTCGCAAATTGGAGAAATTTTTGAAAAAATGATGGAAGGCCAAATTAGACCTAGAATTTCTGCAGTGTTCCTGAAAGAATAATGATAAACTAATCTTTATATAACAAAAAGATTTTATAGAGAAGCAGTTCTTGAAATTTTAAACGTGGAAGTTGTAACAAAACAAAAGCTTGTTTTGCAACATTTCTCAATTTTCCAGAAACTGTATCCTAAAGTCTCTTCTATGCTTACTATTATGGACTTGTTTATTTTTAATAACCTAATGACCAAAGAGATTAACTGCTATGTAGAGAAAGTCCAGAGAACCCATGAAAATAAGTTATGAACTAAATTAGGTATAAGCATACCCACTTTTCACAAAGATAGCAAGGTTGTTTTTAAATACTCTGATCACGAAAAGGGAGAAGTTCCTTCTATATCTGGGTATCGATTTTTGCTTAACAAATTATAAACCATCTTTTTACGACTTTTATAGCTCTTTTGAAATACTCTTCTCTAAGCTTAGGTGTTTATATCTAAATTAAAACAACGATAAATTTCAAACAGATTTATCCATATTTGCTCACGACCAGTACAGAAGGGCCAAACCAAAATGGACACTTTTTTTCTTTAAAGAGACGATTGGGAATACTTAATACACTTGAAAAGAATACCTCTCTCGTCATAATGAAACCAGATAAGGGAAAATGTGCTGTCTTGATGAACACACCTGAGTACATTAACAAAATGGAAGATATCCTTAAAGATACATCCAAATTCCAATTAATTGTTGATAAAAACTATCGTTTGATTTTAAAAATGAAAAGAGAATCAATCTTTTCTTGAGATCTTTGAAGGGCAGGGGTGTTGTTGGTGGCGGGGTCCAGTTTTGGAGTCATGTATGGACTGCCAAAAATTCACAAACCTAATATCCCCCTGTGGCCCATTCTGTCATCATATACCACACATTATTACAAAATAGCTAAATTCCTAGTCACCCTGCTTGAACCACTTGCAAGGAATCCAGATAACTTGTCTAACTCCTTAAAATTTTAAGAAACTATCATACAACAAGATTCTGACTTGTACGTGGCTAGTTTAGACGTTGAATCCCATTCACCAACTTCCCTGTGAATGAAACCATACAAATAGTTATTGATCAGTTGTTCCCCACTCCTGACTCTACTTTTAATCATTTTAATTCCTTAGATTTTAGAAAACTGCTGGAACTTGCTGTGCAGGACACAGCTTTCGTCTTTAATGATAAAGTACAGTATATATACAGACGGATGGTGCTGGTATGGGGAGTCCTTTGAGTTGCACTATGGCGGATATCTTTATGTGCCATCTTGAAGGATAGCTGCTGGACAGCTATCCTTCTGATTTTAAATCCCTTTACCATAGACGCTATGTTGACGACGCCGTTTTCCTTTACAAACACCCACACCTTTTTAGATTATGCAAATAAATAGTTTGCAGAACAACATGAACTCTACACTAGAAAAAGAAAATAATAATAAACTACACTTTTTAGACACTGTAGTTTCCCGATCTTCTGAAGATTTCAAAGTTAGTATTTATAAAAAACTTACTTTTACAGGTTTAGGCCTCAGTTTTTATAGCTCCTGTGCATTTAATTTCAAGCTAACTTCCTTAACCGCCCTTATCCATAAAGCCCTTTCCCTTTCTTCTGATTGGTCCTCCTTCCATAACGAAATTTCCTTCTTACAAAAATGTTTTCAACAAAATTGTTTCCTCTTGTATTTATTCCAACATCAAGTAAAGGACATCTTAAATAACCATTTTAGCCCTCCCTCCCCTTCTTTCGATGTTCCCAAATTAGGATACTACTTTTCCTTTCCTTTTGTACATAATGGCAATTTTTTATGCCATCTGAAACAAATTTTAACCAAACACTTCCCAGCAGTAAAGGTCAAAATAATTTTGAATAACCCCAAAAGTCTTGGTAGTCTTTTTAGACACAAGGCGCGACTCCCTCCTTTGATGCAGCTGGGCGTGCTGCATAAGTATACTTGCTGTTGCAGTCCGCAACAGATTTGTGTCGGAAGTACACGCCTGTTGCTCAAAGTGAGGGCAGATTGCCACAGCAGATTGAGCTAGCAATGCCTGAAATATCTAACATTAGAAATCATTCATTAATTTGTAAAAACCCAATAGACTATCAAAACTTTTAAATAGTGACCACCTCCTTAATATTTTAGAATCCTTGGTCATGAAGAAAATTGTTCTATTACTCAATAATTAATCATTTAACTTCTATCCCTTTATTCATAGCCTAGTACCCCTCCCCTATTCTTGTTTACTTCCTGACCTAGTTTACTCTTATTAAACTTTCATCCTCTGGACTTTACTACTGAAAGTAATCTATTTCTTGTTTTGTCATTGTAATTTTTCAGTCTTTAAAGCATTTTCATTTTGTAAGCTCTGATGTAAATTTTAATTCGTGTTTTCATTTTTATAATTCTTTATCCGAAAAGATGGGATATGGGTGATCCCGGAACGCAGCTAATAATAAATATGTCATTGATGAGCTGATCGTTCTTCCTATCCATACATCTTACTATGAGATTGTTTGGCTTAGCCTCCCCTGAAATAAGAATATATAAATTATATATATATATATATATGAAATTTTTTATCACACCGTGATTTATATACAATCATGAAGCTACAAATGTCGTTTAATATCAAATTCACGCTACCTCGTGAGTATCTCCGATGGAGAATTATCACCGAAGGGGAATTTATATAAGTGATAAATGAACAGGTACCACTGGACGCGAACCCTTGACATGGACCCATTCAACGACACCAGTAGACGTTACCACCGCGCCATCAAGAGAGGTATAAATCATTACCGAGTCTGCTGTACTGTCACGACGGGGAAATTGTACTTAGCCTCGGCAATGACCCACCTCCGCCATGATAGTTCGTTGGTACGTTTGGTACACGCAGCTCTTATTATGAAATTTTTTATCACACCGTGATTTATATACAATCATGAAGCTACAAATGTCGTTTAATATCAAATTCACGCTACCTCGAGAGTATCTCCGATGGAGAATTATCACCGAAGGGGAATTTATATAAGTGATAAATGAACAGGTACCACTGGGACGCGAACCCTTGACATGGACCCATTCAACGACACCAGTAGACGTTACCACCGCGCCATCAAGAGAGGTATAAATCATTACCGAGTCTGCTGTACTGTTTTTTCCCCGTCGTGAGCGGGGAAATTGTACTTAGCCTCGGCAATGACCCACCTCCGCCATGATAGTTCGTTGGTACGTTTGGTACACGCAGCTCTTATTATGAAATTTTTTATCACACCGTGATTTATATACAATCATGAAGCTACAAATGTCGTTTAATATCAAATTCACGCTACCTCGAGAGTATCTCCGATGGAGAATTATCACCGAAGGGGAATTTATATAAGTGATAAATGAACAGGTACCGCTGGGACGCGAACCCTTGACATGGACCCATTCAACGACACCAGTAGACGTTACCACCGCGCCATCAAGAGAGGTATAAATCATTACCGAGTCTGCTGTACTGTTTTTTCCCCGTCGTGAGCGGGGAAATTGTACTTAGCCTCGGCAATGACCCACCTCCGCCATGATAGTTCGTTGGTACGTTTGGTACACGCAGCTCTTATTATGAAATTTTTTATCACACCGTGATTTATATACAATCATGAAGCTACAAATGTCGTTTAATATCAAATTCACGCTACCTCGAGAGTATCTCCGATGGAGAATTATCACCGAAGGGGAATTTATATAAGTGATAAATGAACAGGTACCACTAGGACGCGAACCCTTGACATGGACCCATTCAACGACACCAGTAGACGTTACCACCGCGCCATCAAGAGAGGTATAAATCATTACCGAGTCTGCTGTACTGTTTTTTCCCCCGTCGTGAGCGGGGAAATTGTACTTAGCCTCGGCAATGACCCACCTCCGCCATGATAGTTCGTTGGTACGTTTGGTACACGCAGCTCTTATTATGAAATTTTTTATCACACCGTGATTTATATACAATCATGAAGCTACAAATGTCGTTTAACATCAAATTCACGCTACCTCGAGAGTATCTCCGATGGAGAATTAGCACCGAAGGGGAATTTATATAAGTGATAAATGAACAGGTACCGCTGGGACGTGAACCCTTGACATGGATCCATTCAACGACACCAGTAGACGTTACCACAGCGCCATCAAGAGAGGTATAAATCATTACCGAGTCTGCTGTACTGTTTTTTCCCCGTCGTGAGCGGGGAAATTGTACTTAGCCTCGGCAATGACCCACCTCCGCCATGATAGTTCGTTGGTACGTTTGGTACACGCAGCTCTTATTATGAAATTTTTTATCACACCGTGATTTATATACAATCATGAAGCTACAAATGTCGTTTAATATCAAATTCACGCTACCTGGAGAGTATCTCCGATGGAGAATTATCACCGAAGGGGAATTTATATAAGTGATAAATGAACAGGTACCACTGGGACGCGAACCCTTGACATGGACCCATTCAACGACACCAGTAGACGTTACCACCGCGCCATCAAGAGAGGTATAAATCATTACCGAGTCTGCTGTACTGTTTTTCCCCGTCGTGAGCGGGGAAATTGTACTTAGCCTCGGCAATGACCCACCTCCGCCATGATAGTTCGTTGGTACGTTTGGTACACGCAGCTCTTATTATGAAATTTTTTATCACACCGTGATTTATATACAATCATGAAGCTACAAATGTCGTTTAATAACAAATTCACGCTACCTCGAGAGTATCTCCGATGGAGAATTATCACTGAAGGGGAATTTATATAAGTGATAAATGAACAGGTACCACTGGGACGCGAACCCTTGACATGGACCCATTCAACGACACCAGTAGACGTTACCACCGCGCCATCAAGAGAGGTATAAATCATTACCGAGTCTGCTGTACTGTTTTTTCCCCGTCGGTGTGATAAAAAAATTCATAATAAGAGCTGCGTGTACCAAACGTACCAACGAACTATCATGGCGGAGGTGGGTCATTGCCGAGGCTAAGTACAATTTCCCCGTCGTGACAGTACAGCAGACTCGGTAATGATTTATACCTCTCTTGATGGCGCTGTGGTAACGTCTACTGGTGTCGTTGAATGGGTCCATGTCAAGGGTTCGCGTCCCAGCGGTACCTGTTCATTTATCACTTATATAAATTCCCCTTCGGTGATAATTCTCCATCGGAGATACTCTCGAGGTAGCGTGAATTTGATATTAAACAACATTTGTAGCTTCATGATTGTATATAAATCACGGTGTGATAAAAAATTTCATAATAAGAGCTGCGTGTACCAAACATACCAACGAACTATCATGGCGGAGGTGGGTCATTGCCGAGGCTAAGTACAATTTCCCCGCTCACGACGGGGAAAAAACAGTACAGCAGACTCGGTAATGATTTATACCTCTCTTGATGGCGCGGTGGTAACGTCTACTGGTGTCGTTGAATGGGTCCATGTCAAGGGTTCGCGTCCCAGTGGTACCTGTTCATTTATCACTTATATAAATTCCCCTTCGGTGATAATTCTCCATCGGAGATACTCTCGAGGTAGCGTGAATTTCATATTAAACGACATTTGTAGCTTCATGATTGTATATATATATATATAAATATATATATATATATATATATATATATATATATATATATATATATATATATATATATATATATATATATATATATATATATATATATATATATATATATATATATATATATATATATATATATATATATATATATATATATATATATATATATATATATATATATAAATATATATATATCTATATATGCGTGTGTGTGTGGGAAAGAGAGAAGGAAAGAAAGAGAAGTATAGGATAGAGGCAAGCAGAAATTATCACTTTAACCAAAAGGTCATCACCAAGCTGTCAGATATATCGTTGCTAATCAGGAATGTCCCTGGAAATAAATAAATTAACAAATCTTTACCGGAATATTGTCTTATTACAACATCCTGCCAGCACGTATCAATTCCTTCTCTCTCTCTCTCTCTCTCTCTCTCTCTCTCTCTCTCTCTCTCTCTCTCTCTCTCTCTTCTTCTTCTTCTTCTTCTTCTTCTTTATGGCCTTATTGTAGAAGGCGTTCGTGGGAAGTTCCATTTTATCGCCAAATTTACTTTCGCCTTTTCCCATCCATGGTCCAGACACGACCATTTGTCAGTCTGTTAGTTTCACCCCATCACCACTGGGGGTTATTATCGCATCAAAAGATGGGCGAACAAAAAGCCCCCCTTTTTTAAATTCACAAACATACTGGAGCATACGCACTACACGCACACACACAAACACACACACACATATATATACTAATATATATATATATATATATATATATATATATATATATATATATATATATATATATATATATATATATATATATATATATATATATATATATATGTATATATATATATATATAAATAAATATATATATATATATATATATATATATATATATATATATATATATATATATATATATATATATATATATATATATATATATATATATATATATATATATATATATATATATATATATATATATGTGTGTGTGTGTGTGTGTGTGTGTGTGTGTGTGTTATTTATATTGAAGTTAATGGCATTGTTCGCTGACACTATCTTGTTATCAAGATTTTGAATCACTTACTACTTGTTTTTTTCTCTCTCCATTGGCAAGCTTCTTATGAGTAAGGAAAAATTATTTGAGATTTTTTCTATTTACTTTTTCTTTTTTTAGTCTGTGTGCCTTGATATTCGTCTGTTTCTATAGAAATTTAATTACTCTATATTTTACGTGTACAGAGAGATACTATATCGCCTGAAGGAAGAGCAGATTGAATGTGAAAATAATGAAGACGGCTCATATTTCTTAGAATTCCTTTTCAGAAAGCTATTTAAACAACAGCAAAATTATTTCTTCTTACTGCCTTCGGGAGTGTATCAAAACAAAGGTTATCATACTTAGTTTCTCTGTCACCATTCCAACATTACCTTGCCTTCAGTGTGATGTATATTTCAGTTCTCTCTCTCTCTCTCTCTCTCTCTCTCTCTCTCTCTCTCTCTCTCTCTCTCTCTCTCTCTCTCTCTACTGTTTATCTGTTTTCAGTGTATAATGGATCTTTATAGTTATGGTGAGTTGGCATATATCTACAATATTTAACCCTCTCCCTCTCTGTCTCTCCCTCGTCGTCGATGTATAGATTTATCTCAAACAACTCCTTATACATTCCTGTGAATTCGTAGATGGAAAGGACCACATCATTATTCAAATCTCAAAAGTTTTGATATGATTTGTTTTCTGTTCATTGTTTTGGAATATGCTAAATATCGATTGATTTTTTTTTTACTTAAAATTAAAAGTTTCCATTCAAAGTGATATATATAAAACAAACGATACAGTTCATTATTTTAGAAAGTATATTGGCTATATCTTCTCAGTATCACATGAAATCATAAATATATTCTAAGAAAACAAAAGCTAAAACCAGACTAAATCCTGAGAGAATGACAGCAGGAAACTCTCGTCGCATAGTATCATTGCTCATATTCTTGTATCACATCCCAGGATAAATGGAAAATCGAAGTATGAAATTGCCCTGACCTTGCCTGATGTGACCTACTGCACCATGTGGTATTGCTCTGAAAGACCACTGCGGAACTGAGATACACTGCGTTAAAAGATACAGAAGAGCATCTGTCCCTCAGGTCCTGAAACATTTTGTAAAAAAAAAAAAAAAAAAAAAAAAAAAAAATGATGAGGTAGCTTCGCAAATCGCTTCATACAGTAAACAGGAATAAAAATGTATTTAGATTATAAATAAAAGTTTAGCTTCAAAAACATATTAGGAGATAGATTTTGCATCGACGCCTTTATACTGAGATGACATATTTATTTTATTAAGCAATATATCTCTTTCTCTGCCTAACTGTTCGCGTGATGACTGCAAGTTTGTTTTCCTAATAAAATCATTCAAAGCAAATAAATGAATTCCTACAAATTTGTCGATATCTTTTCATGCACTCGGAAAAATATCTCTAGTAGGAAACTGCATCTCAATATCAATCATTCCAATACACGGCTGAAGATAGGAAAATGTTTACTTACTCTTTGGTCAAAGTTTACCTAATGGAATGGCAAATGTAAAAACAAAATTTTTAGCCAAAAGAGAAACATTCTGTTACTTTGCTTTACCTCAAAATTTTTCCAGAAAAAATGGATACACTTTTTTGTTGTGAAAGGCAGAAAAAAGTAGGTCCATCAACCAAACATCCCCGTTATGCGATTTTGAAGAGGTCAGCCCAATGTGACGTCAACGTCGTAACCCCATTACAGACAAGGCACCCTCGCCCCCACAAAAAGTAAGATAAAGGAGAATTATAGTTTTGTATGTTTAATTCTCTTCATCGTACGGAATTTCTCTCTCAGGGAGAACAAAGTCGAAAATTATTTGATCGTGCAGTAACCGGGTCACATTCATCAGCGGCAGCAGGTGTTGGGTACATTAAAATCCCAGAAACACTTGACATAAAGCTGAGGTGAGGCCTGTAAACGTAATGGCTTGGCGAGGAACAAAGAATGTCGAAAAGGAAAATGGCAAAACAGTCTCTACTTTAAGCTAACTTTGTCTGCCCCAAATACATTCATTTTACTTTGGCCACAGCAAATTTCTGGGGAACACTCCTGTCCACAGAACCTCAATGGAAAGCTGATAATTTTGTATAGAGGTTCTTTATCCATAGCTAATATCACTTCACACGTCTCTCTCTCTCTCTCTCTCTCTCTCTCTCTCTCTCTCTCTCTCTCTCTCTCTCTCTCTCTCTTATATATATATATATATATATATATATATATATATATATATATATATATATATATATATATATATATATATATATATATATATATATATGTGTGTGTGTGTGTGTGTGTGTGTGTACAATTTTTTATAAGTCGTCACCGAAGTGAGACCAACGCAAATCTCATATCCTGAAGAAGGAAGGGGACCCCATGTGATATCTGGGCAAAGACTGGGTGGAATTCATCTGACGTCTGTGCACAGCCCAGAAGAGCTCTGGCCAGAAAGAACCTGATAACATCTTGCAATAACTGCTGGGCTCTATCGAAACCTCAGGCGGAATGAATTTCAAAATAGTTCCTTTCAGTTCCTCTTATCGCTCACGTTTCACTTTGCTTTGTGATTCTCATCAATTCTAATTACCTGTGTGAAGAAGCATAAAGTGAGATCTTACCTCATATCGTTGGCTTGATTAACCAACTAAAATAAATAGGTTTTGTCGTTGCTCTTGACAACTACTGTCGACAGTAATTATTGTATTTTCTCTCCTAATTATATTAAGAGCAGAACATTGACAAACATGTTCATTATGAAAATTACACTGATAACGCATATAATCCTTATGGTAAAGACTGCATGAAGAATTAGCATACAACCAAGAAATTGATGAATTCAGTTCTAAGTGGCAAAACGCCATTGTTACTGATTTTACGGCCAGTAGTTCCTATTCCAGAATACCACAATAATAATTTCTATGTTCTTTTTGCAAGACACCCTGCAGTGAAATCAGAGAGATGATGCAGAGTGAGACCCAGATCTTAGATTAGGTTTCGTAAGGATATTTCAGTCAGAAGTTAATTCAGGGTGTGATGGCGCAATTATCACTGTGGGTTAGCATATAAGATTTCTGTTTATATTGAAATGCGTGTTTAATTAACTAATTGTCATGCATCTCTCTCTCTCTCTCTCTCTCTCTCTCTCTCTCTCTCTCTCTCTCTCTCTCTCTCTTTATTGTGCAAAGAGACTTTTACTAAATATTTTGTTCCACAAGCAACTTGGTCAATTATAAAAGGCTGGAAAGAGAAGTATAACTGATGCGTAAATGGTTGATATTGTCCTGGAGTAAACTCAATAAAAAAATATCCAAAAAGTTTTCATCTGGATTCTTTTGTAAAGGTAATTACGATTTATGTTATTCAATTCTTTTCTAAGCTTGACTTTAATCAGAACAATTTTATCCTATTAACATGTACCAATTACTTTGGAACTCCACCGGTACAGCGGTCTCCATGCATTAGTTTCTTCATTTATTCCTTTTTTAATAGATTTCCACTCCCTTTAATTCATATTCTCTTCGAATGACTCCTTTCCGCATTTCATAATTTTTCCCTCGCGATTGAGCAGTAGCACTTTATCAAATCATTTTTAGAACTTTATGTTTTATTATGCATTTTTTTCGGTAGCTTTATACCAGAGTGTCTTCGTCTTCTTGTTTTATCATTATTGAACTTTGAGTTCCTCTTTCCATGTCATTATTGCATAACTTCGTTCCCGAGAAAAGTTTAATGTTGAATGTTTATTTTAGAAATGAGCGAAGTTTTGCCTTTTGCGCACTCAAAGTGTTACAAAGACAAAAAAACAAGCCTCAAGGGTTTCATCTCGAGTAAGATCAACTTCACTTGGAGAGAGAGAGAGAGAGAGAGAGAGAGAGAGAGAGAGAGAGAGAGAGAGAGAGAGAGAGAGAGAGAGAGAGAGAAGAGAAGTTGCTATTTAATCCGTGAACGTTACGTTCAGTGCTGATATTTGATCTGTGGCTAAACCGAATTTTATAATATTTTTCTTACTGTTAATGATTCTGCTTGGCAACACAGAAGCCTTGTATATCTTGATTCAAAGAAAACCTCGATTTCGCAGGGTCACTGCAGTTTCTACAACCCATGACCGAGTAACCAGAATTCAGGTTTTGACTGACCGGTGAAACTTCGGATGTGGGGATTTGAGCCAATTAAACCCGGATCTCGCCAAAGGCGAAGGAAGGGAAGGGCAGGGAACGGCCTCACTTGGGTAGATTGGATATCTGGATTTCTAAAGCAAATGGGTGAAAAATATGAGAAATTCTTATTCGGTGTTTTTGTTAGTTATTCTACGTTCGTGATATGGTATTTTTCCGAAGTACCATTTCCAAATGAAAATGGTTTGTTCGTACTCTATTTAATTAATATCTAGAGGACGGGGAATTTCTATGGCACACATTAAATTCAACACCGAAATAAAATTCTCGCAAATATTTTTATTTAAATAATGGCTACCCAGAAATGATAATGATTAACCAGTTAAAGAAACCTTTGAACGAGCCCTTCGTAAGAAAACCTTTCACAAGCACAAAAAATCAAAGTAAGATATGAAGATGGAATTACCGAAAATAATAGGCCAGTTTGTCCCCCAGATTAATGTATGACTAGTTTTATGTAATAGCCTTAAAATTTCGGCTAAAAGGTGTGCTTACATAGTTTACCTGCTTAAATGTGCAGCGTATAGAAACTAATGTTTAGGATCTAGCAGTGGGTTCCTCGCTATCAGCGGTTCATAACATGCAGGAAAAAGCTACAAGAAAAGGAACAAATATTGTCTTACTAGACCCCTCCAGTCAGCCGTGAGGAAGCAATCCGGGAACATATGATACACAAATAAACTTATAAGAATTTTTCAACGTTCCTGAAGGAAATGGTCTATTCGTGATCCGAATTGTAGACAATCTCCTTATCAAGTCCTCTAGGCCAATTTGAAACTAAGATACGTCGAGTTTTCCTTGAAACTGTTGTAGCTGTATCTAATTTCATATTGCCAATGTACATATTTTATGTACTGAACCTTGTAACTTAAATTGCTATGTATTGTTACCATAGATATTGTATATTAAGATTATTTTTTAATGTTGGTCATTCTGGCATGTTATTGGTTGTAAGTATTTTTTAATGCGTTTCATTATTGATCACATTTTTGTAATTCTTAACTTATAATGGTGTGCATCTAATTTCATATTGCCAATGTACATATTTTATGTACTGAACCTTATAAGTTAAATTGCTATGTATTGTTACCATAGATATTGTATATTAAGATTATTTTTTTAATGTTGGTAATTTTGGCATGTTATTGGTTGTAAGTATTTTTTAATGCGTTTCATTATTGATCACACGTTTATAATTCTTAACTTATAATGGTGTGGTACTCTGCTTTTTTGACTGCTCGCCTTTGTGTTGATATATGGTTAATTTTGACTGCTTCTTAAAACTATAAAACAAGAATATTTTCGGCTGATGAAAGGTTCTGTTAATGGCTGCTGAGGAGCAAAAGCCCGTGCCAGCACAAGGCCCCGAATGAACGAATGATGATGGGAAAGATTAGACACCCAAAAGCTTTCAGGGAATAACAAGATGAAAATGGAGGATGGATATTGTTATTGAGGATCCTACAATTAATCAATTGTTTACGATTTCCGTAGAAAGAGTAAAATACTACTAAAACTTCATTAGAATACAAACGAATACTTTGAAAAAGATAAAGGATCTTCGGCTCCTGTTCTCCTCCTGCTGAAATGCAGGGAAGTAGTTTGCCGTGCAGCAAACTTAATAGAAGAACGTAGCAAATCAAGCGGTTTATAAAACACCTCTGCAACCAGAGGTTTTAAGGTTTCGTCGAGTCGTGACGACGGGACGAAACCTCAAAACCCTTCGAAGCGGAAAGAGGCAAATGTTTCAATGGAAGATCGAAAGACCAGTTTGCTCCCTGGAAGGAAATTTAATGATAAACACTTTTTATAAGACACTCATCATTTGGAAGTCGTTTGGAAGTCGTTTGCGTGAGTGATTGCTTTTAGGAATCACTCACGCTCTCAAAGTTTTTTTTTTTTTTTGAGATAAGCCTTTAAGGAAGTACCCATCTTTTTAAAGTCATTTCGTTTTAAACTTTTAACTGGAAACTTCTTGGTGTTCTGGTGAGAGTTGTCACAGAATAAATAGCCTGTTAAAAATGCCTTACTCTCATAAGAGGCTTATTTTTCATTTCAATTATGTTTCCGAAATTCCCATCCTTTCAATTTTTTCATTCTAACGAATTTTTTTTTCGTCTTTAATTTTTTTGGAATTTTTGACTGTAGAATAAAAGTGCCTGTGAAATACTCATGATTTTCAGAGCATGATTTTGTCCATTTGTACTTTCTTTGTTGAACAAAATTTGGTTCTGACTGATTCGTTAACAAGAAGTAAAGTTTTACATAACTACGTCAGGCCGCTTCCATCCAAATGAAAGCTTAGACAATATATGGAGAGTGTCTACAGTGCTTTCTTGTAACCCTAGCCTAGTATAGGGCTGCGAGGGGAGTGCCAGACCTTGCACCTTCACTCTGAGCCATTCTCAAGCAAACTATATACATATGTAAGACATACATATAGAGAGAGAGAGAGAGAGAGAGAGAGAGAGAGAGAGAGAGAGAGAGAGAGAGAGAGAGAGAGAGAGAGAGAGAGAGAGAGAGATCCTTGGTAGATTTACATAGATCTTTCTTTACAAATACCTTGTGATAACGCACCTGAATTTACTAGTGAACTTTTAAGAAAATTATGTGAATTTTACGAGATAAATAAACATCAAATAACAGCATATAAACCGAGTTCAAATGGAGCAGTAGAAAGAACAAATCGTAAAATAAAGGATATCCTGAAAACTTTAGTTAAACCTAATACAGAAGACTGGGATTTAGCTTTGGAGGACGTACTGTTTACTATAAACAATACTATAAATGAAACAGTAGGAGAATCACTGCACTATTTATTATACTGGTATCAAAAACGGCTACCTAATACCTTACTAGATGATGCAACACCGCCCCGACATACTTATAATTTTGATGACTATATTGCATGGAAAACTAGACGTACTTATGAAACGATCAAACAGACGAGGACTAGACTTAACGAGCATCAAAAAGTTCAAGCAAGGTACTATGACAAAAATACGACTAAACCAGACATTATAGTAGGTGCTCAGGTATATGTTCAGAATCATATTTCAGAAGGTCCTAATGTAAAAGTTTCTCCTAAATTTCATGGTCCTTATAGAGTATTAGAAGTGTTAAAATTAAATAAGCTTAGAATTATTAATGAGAGTGATCTAAAAGAAATTTTACTGTTGTTTGACCATAACGCAATCACTTTTATAAACAAGATGAAAATTCATATCCAAAGACCTTATAATGTGAAAGTGAAACACGTTTCAGGGAAAAACAATGTAGTTGCAGATTATTTATCCCGTCTGGGACAAAGAATCTCCTGAGGGGAGGAATCTTATGTTGTTCCCTACTTTATGTATGAAATATGTTAGAATTATATTTTTTTTCAGAATGTTGTTGCAATTTGCTTTGCTAATTGTTATATGCTTTTCTGTATACAGGAGATATTCTATGTAATAAGATTGAAATGTCGTTTGTACAGATGTCTGTGTTAAACTTCACTATTATAATAATGTATTATAATTTCTATAATAAGGTGAGTAAGGAAGGTTACATCAGACAAACGCACGTGACTGCGGCCGATTGTCACATGTGAGTAGGGGTATGCTTGCAGCATCCCAAAGTCTCACAGAGCGTAGAAATCACGTATCTGTTGCTATGAGTCAACCTTTGAACGCATTTAGCTCTGGTTAATGGTTTAGTCCCTTACGTACTAGAATATTCTGTGGGGGTTTTAATTTGGCGATATCGAGTAAAAGATTCATTTTGTTCCAAGGGGCAGTGCTGCGTTGAACACTAAAAAGTCAATCCCTCTCTCTCTCTTTTGTATTAGTTTGTAACGTAAAGTACATATTTGTTGGTCATTTTTTGGTGTTGATTGTGAAGTTGTATTATTGTGTAGCGGCCGCTGCGGCATTTAAGGTAAAAATTTAAAACCATGTTTTTTTGTGAGTGTTGTTTAGATCAATCTATGTTTTGTGAGTATTTGTGATTTAGTGATTGATGGACCAGTCACATAAAGGTGAAAAGCATTGATACTACTTTGGTGATTTTGATATATTTGCATTTTTTCATATTTTATGTTTTTGTTTATTTTGTCATGGTTTTGTTCAAATTGCTTGTTTTTTTTATTTTATTTTATTTCAAAACTTGATAATTTTGCTTTGATAATTTAACATTTTGTTTCATAACTAGATTCAAGAATTAATTAAAATTATATTTCCAAAATTATTGCAACTTGATAATAGTAAACTTTGTTTCATTTGCTGACCATCAGTGGGAAGGTTGATTATTTTTGTAAACAAATCAGAGAGAGTTTTGCTCCTTTAGTTTTTTTTGAAGTGATTCGAATCGAGAAGAAAGATTTGCAGCGGGATACAGAATTTAATAGAGCGATGTCCTTTAATATACTATATTATATTTTATGTTTAACTATTGAGACCTCACATTGTTGATAAG
>JANJGK010000032.1:32533696-32606957 GCA_039081455.1 Macrobrachium rosenbergii
AGGCTGAGATTCATCTGATATTTGGCCGGAAAGAATGGCAACATCTTACCATGACAATGAGGCTCTGTCAAAACCTCGAGTGGAAGGAATTTCAGTTCCTCTTACCACTCATGGTGCACTGACGAAGAAGAAGAACAACTGAGTTCTTTTCTTTGCTTTGTAATACTTATCAACTTCTGATTACTTTCTCAAAGAAGCAGAATACTTATATTTTGCAATTACAATTAACAAACTCATTAATGAGCGAATTCTTAACACACCTCGTTAGCTTAATTGCATTTTTCAAAACAGAATTAAGCGTCTTGGCGCTGCTGTTGTCAATTATATTTACTGTATTCTCCCTCATAATTCTAATAAGAGTAGCACATTGATGCACATTTTAAATAAGAAATGTAACGAAGTTAACTACTATATTCCATGAGCTAAAGACAATATGAGGATATGAGATTTAACCTTGAAATTAGAACAAAATGGAGTCGCATTTGAAGAATCAAATGTCCAAAGTTCACCGATGTCCAACCTTTGTTCTAAGTGGCAAAGTGCCTTTGTTACTACTTTTATGGATAATTGATCTTTTTACAATTATATCACAGCAAGAATTTGTATTTTGTTTTTACAAAACACCAGGCACTGAAATAAGAGATAATGGTGGAGGGTGAATTGGGTTTTAAAAGAAGCTTCAGTCAGAAGTTAGTTTAGGCTGTGATGGCGTAGTTGCCACTTTGGCTTAGCATATCAGAATTCTGCTGTTTTATTGAAATATATAATTTGGTAACTCATTGTACTATATTTCTATCTGTCTTTCTTTATTAGTGTGCAAAGTGTCTTTATCTATGCTTTTTTGTTTTACAAGCAGTTGGAATCAGTTATAGAGAGCTAGAAAGAGAAATCTCATCGATGAGTAAATGGCTGAAACTGTCCTGGAAAATACTCGATAAAAATCCAAATAGTTTTCTTCTGGATTCTTCTGTGAAGGTTATTACGATTAATAGCCTATAGTTCAGTTCCATACTGTGTTAGACTAATTACATCAGTTTTATACTTTTGAGCTTGCTTCGAACGAAACCAGTAGGCTACTGCTGGCAGTTGCTAGGGCAAGTTTTCATGCATTCATGTCTTTATGCATTTCATAATTTATTCCTCTAGGGATGTGATTTCATTCTTATAATGTCTGATATTCATTGTTATGCATTATATCTCACGTTTTATAATGTGCTGTGAGTTTTTGCATTTATATAAAATCATCATCAGCAATGAAGGCGACTTATTCGCCTTTTCTCTCGTGTAAATAATGACATGATTACCAAAAGCTTTTCCCGTGAAGAAACTGACGTTGCAATATTTGTTTCCCCGTCACAGGGAGCTTATAACGTATTCGCTTTACTGTTTACAACTATCGTTAATGCCATCATTGTTCTTATTTATTTTTCCGTCTTTTCACGCGTGTGGTTTTACTCCCTTGGCTCTTTCTCCGTTTTGTCTCCGTCAGTAAAGGGAGATTACCGAGTCAGAATGCCAGTTTAGTAGAGATCTCATTGTTATCTATAATGCAACGGGACGCTTGTCGATTCTTTATGCCGATTGCAACGTCCTGCATAACTAAGTATTTCTTACGAGTGTTTATTAAAAGGTTCCTGTGCCTTCAGAAATAACAGAGGGGAAGGCTTTTGCACTTTAGGAGAAATGGTAAACAGTAGCAAAGTTTAACATTTCTTCACATTTATATTGATGTTTCCATTCCTGATTCAGTAAAGGATCATATATTATATTTACTAATATGATGATATGAGAAACAATTTCTGTAAAACAAACATCGGTTTTTGTGAACACATAAAAAAGGTTCAGTTATTTTTAATATCTTATATAGACTTGACATACTCCAATTAATTCCGATTATGTTAGAAAATAAGGCTGTAAAATATTCTTTATGATAAAACTATGTCAACAAAAAAAAGCCTGAAACTTTTGCAAAAATAAATTTCTCATTTACTGTAGGAAAGTTGAATCTCTGGTGATAAAACCGATCATTGTTTCATGCTTTACGCTATACTGCAAATTTATTCTATGAAAAATATAGCAATAATATGAGTGTTCAATAAAATAGTAACTGGAAATTATACTAAAATTTTGACATAACACTCGTCAATATGCGTCAACAAATTAGCGTGGAAGAGAGAGAGAGAGAGACAGAGAGAGAGAGAGAGAGAGAGAGAGAGAGAGAGAGAGAGATTGTCTCACTGCTGGGTCGGGAAGTTGGGTAAAATTCATGGGTGTGCTAGGTAGTAAGCCTGCCCAGGTAAAACTGTTGGTCAAGTTGATAGCGCCCTTGCCTTTCAACTAAAAGACCTGAGTCAGAAATATATATATATATATATATATATATATATATATATATATATATATATATATATATATATATATTACATATATATATATATATATATACATATATATATATATATATATATATATATATATATATATATATATATACATACATACATACATACATACATACATACATATATATATATATATATATATATATATATATATATATATATATATATATATATATATATATATATATATATATATATATATATATATATATATATACATATCTACATACATACATACATATATATATATATATATATATATATATATATATATATATATATATATATATATATATATATATATATATATATATATATATATATATTATTGCGTGAGTGTGAATCTGTGATCAAAAGTGAAAACTGAAGACACTATGGTTTGAATAAACAAGTAATACAGAAAGAATTCTAAACAGTTTATGAACAGTTTCTTTGAAAGTCAATGGTATTTAGGTATTTTCTATTTGAATATTTTCTTTAGTAATAATAACAATAAAGATTTCGAAGGGACAAGTGTTTTTCCAGCAAATTACCTGTTTTTAGTCGAGTATTTCTCTGACCCATTCCTGTGAACGATGTTTCTGCTATGCTGTTAACATACCTTTTTCTCGCTTTAAGTTCAAGAAAAGATCTTTTCTTTAAGCAGTCCGCTAATGCTCTGGGGATTATGTTCGTGTATGACCTTTTCTACAAATGAAATATTTCTTTTGCGCATGAGATTTTATAATGCATTATGTATGAATATAAGAGACAATGATACATCAAGTGGCAAATATTGTAAACTTGAAAAGCAAGCAACTGAAATACAATATCTGCCATCGCAGTTGCTGAAATGGCAAGAGCCGTGAACATCAAAGGAGGAATTATTAACCATAACAGCAAATTGCCAAACGTGATATCGTACAGAGCAAGAAAGAACAACTGGTGTATATAAATTTTGTCGCTTGTGGGAATTTCCATCGACCTTTCCCCAGAAAAGACCTTTATTTTTTGTTTTTATCATATTGTGCTGCAATTCTATACACCCCGTTCAAAATTTATTATTGTTTGTATTTACTGAAAACTGAGCTTAACATTAAAAAGAACATAACCCATACTCTCCCTATCTGCCGTGACGGAAGTTCCGACCTCGATAACGCATTGCAGCTTTGTCTCTTCGTTTTTTGTCTTGAGATTCCTTTGATGTTACTAATAAAACTAAATTTTAATGGCATCACAAAATAAAAAAAATACTCTGCTTTCATCAGTCACGCAAAAGACGTAGTTTTTGCGTCTTATACAACTATCACATGAGAATATATCGTTGCCTTTCAATATCTTAAAGCCGGTAAGAATGGACCTGAATTTTTGCACGAGATCATGGCTCATATGATGACCTTGCATTATATTATTTTACCGAAAAGGTTATTTGCAGTAAAAGTTTATATCAAATGCGTCGAGTTAAATGTACATGATAAAAGAAAACCAAAGTTGCCTGTGGAAGTTATTTGATACGATAGTTTTGTAAGAATATACACACTTAATTATTTTATTAGGTGTTATCAAAGTCATTTACTTCTAGATTTGTTTCCACCCATAAAGCCTGAGTTTATAGGTCCCTCGAGACCAATCTCTACTCATTTGTAGAGTTTGAGTTCAGTGTTTTAATTTGCTTTTTGAGGTTTAAGAGTTTCCTCATAATGATTTAGGAATATAATGAATAATATTTTAGGGTGGGAATGTATTATCTATTTACCTACCGTCTGATACAATTTATTATTAAATACATCACCAAGCTGTTATTTGCAATGTGCGTTTGTCCAGGTTCGAACACAACAGTATGACGTTTTTCACTCCTAAATTAATAGAAGGCAAAAGGCCAAAATGTTTTGATAAAATTGTGAGCAAAACTCAAATATTGTAAAATGTTGACACAAATATTCAAAGACGTCCTGCGAGGCTGACTTTTTTTCTTTCAACTCTTTTTGAGTGTTGTGAATTTCTTATAATCAAAACGTAAGCTCAATTCACTACCATTTCAAACTAGAATAAAAAGAACATTTTTCGGTTTCAGTTCCGGGTAAATTCTCCTCCGGATTTTTGAATAAAATGTCAAAGAAAAAAATAATTTTTCTCTGCGTTCGCCAACAGGTCAAATATTCTAATATTTGGTGATGCATTAGGTCAGGTGATCTTTCAGTCTTTTGACTAAAAGATCACAGTTTTCTCTCTTGGCTTTAGTCTGTTATTAATCACCAATTGTCCTTCTTGCTTCCTCTCCTCCCTAACCTCAGTATCAAAATCTAACTCGTCTACATTCAGGGGAAATAATTTTTAATTAATAAATTATTTTGTCTGGAATAAAGTGACATAGTACCATTTTTTTCCAATGTTTCATCGTGAATGTTGTGAGGTCTTCATAAAACACCAATCATCACTACATCTACGAAATTCATGAAATCTGGGCGGTTTTTTCATGAAACACCAACTATCAATACATCTAGAAAATAGTAAAAAAGACATTGAACAATATTTTTGTTGAAACAATGTTGTGGAATTCTGAAACACTTCCAAAACTTGCCACTGAATATCAAAACCGGATCACCTGTATGACGTCGAATAGAAATATCTGGGGTCATTTTCTCCAGCAAATAATTTTAATGCTTGTAGGGGGAAAAATCATGGAGTTTTGAGACTAAAGTCATGTGTGGTAATAAAAAAGGAAAGTATTATATCTAGGAAGAGCATATTAATAAATTATCTTAGGTTAGAATGAAGAGGGAAGACGCACTATTGCTCGAGCTACTCTGTTTCTGAAAATCCCGTGACAAGAATGGCAGACTTTGGTTAATTATTTCAAATAATGAAGGAGACTGCGGGGAGGACGGAGGGTCCGTCAACAAAACCATAGACTGAAGCGGGGTATAATCGTAACCTGATAATTAGAACGGAAAAAAGAAAATAACCTAACAAAAGCAAAGTCATCAAAAGCGAAAAGAAGCAAAAAAAATGAACAAAGCAAATGGAATGGAAATGAAGTTTTTCCTGCAGGTATATTTGTCTTTAAGAGTCCAAAGTGAATGCCCGATGCATGTCATTATACACGAGGAAGGAGAGAGAGAGAGAGAGAGAGAGAGAGAGAGAGAGAGAGAGAGAGAGAGAGAGAGAGAGAGAGAGAGGTAATGGACGCTTGCGGTTTTGGCTGTCTTGTTTCCTCTCCCTCACTTTTTTCTTTCCTTTCTCAGACAGCTGCCTTAGCCAGTGACACCATGCGTTTGCGTTTTCCTTTTCGGACCATAAGATATTTTATCAAGTGGAAAAATTATAAATGTAATGAAAATTAGCATGAAAAATTATTGCAGCGTAATTATATAATTTTCTCAAGATATGACAACTGTGAATTTAAAGCACCCTAGGTACACTGTGCTTCACCCTTGGACAGCCTGTGCTATGATTACAATTGACATTTATTTATTTATTTATTTATTCATATTATTTACAGTGTATCGAATGTGATCCTGATGCCTCTAACGAGAGGAAAGGAGAAAGCTAGCACATTTGGCACCATCCAAGTTGGTGCAAGAAAATCCCTCAAGATCTCTTGATGGCGTCCTGGCTAAGAATCGACTGTCAAGGTGACGAAGAATTAAGTAGTGTGGCTGGAAGCAAACTAAAAATCCCACGATTATCTTTCTCAGAAGCGCACGAGAACTTTGGCGAGAATCGCTCGAGGAGTACCTCAACCGAAGTTAGCCGAGTGCCAGACTAACGAAGACTGGAATTGCCTTTCTGGAAAACAAAGAAAAAATTCTGTTGTCAGTCAATGGCTCATAAGAGAAACATCAAGCCAACTTCATTTTTTTTTTAATAAATAATTCATCATAAGAGTATCCATAAAGAACCTTGCTGGTAGAGAAACGGAAACATTATGAAACGTGAAACAGACTGAAGTGTTCCGATAATCTGAATGAAATTGGAAATGTGGTTAAAAAGAATAGTCTAGAAAATAGGTAATACGATAATATATCAGAAAAATATACACCAGTAACAAAGTAGTACTTCAAAACAAGGATTTATTGAAAACTAATAATCTGAGATAATAAACAAAGGCACTGCAAATCAATAAAAAAAAATGGTAACTGTTAACCAGGAAATAAAAAGTATAGTTTTCCATCGGCTGGAATTCGAAAAATAGGAATTTCTTCAAGAAAAGGAGATAAGAAATTAATTAAAAAGGAAAGCAAAAGGATCTCAGTGGCAGATAAAATACTGTATAAGCAAGATTCAGTTAACTGCTGAAGACGGGAAACGCTAGTTATGTTATGTTGTTGAATTGTAAACTTTGAGTTAAAATAGGAACAAAATATGGTTGGAAAATTCTTAGGGTGAATATAACATTGGCAAAGACAGTAGCTAGTAATTTAGGCTCGCATTTTGATTCGGTTTATGCAAGTAGCGTAAGCCCATCACCTGAGATCGGTCTTGTAATTCCCACTGTCGAGGTTAGGATGCTACACAGAGTCATATGTACTTACATAACACGCACAATAGTCCTTTGATTTAAACGGTTTTCATCCTATCTGACATCATCTTTTTCTGTCTCTTTTATTCTTCCTCGGTTATGTTTTCCTCCATTATTCCCACGTGACCACACCATTTGAAAACACATTGATCAGTCTACTCAGATGTGTTACAAACTATGTGCCTCAACGGCTTCCATCTTTTTTCTCATTTGCGTTAACATACAAACCTTAGTACCACAAAAGAGAGTTAGCTAACGAACACCTTCCTATATCACAAACGCTGCTGTCACAGATAATATTCTGCTATCTTCTTTGCTTCACGTACTCTCCGATTCCTTTATTCTCTATTTTCTCCATCACTATTACATTGCTCCCAAATACCTCTATGAATGAGTTACTTTCACTACTGCACCTTCCATATTAACAGTTCTTGATTTATCTCTATGGCTTTCCTAAACCACTAAGACGGGGTTCTTGTTAACGGGAACGAAAAATTTTCTCTTTTCACATGACTGCGACCTTGACATTTATTCATAGTAAAAAATCAATATAAAAAATAATTTCACTTCCTTACTCTATAATCAGTCGCTTGTGATGTCTTTACTCTTACCAGTTAACTCTACCATTTTAAACATTATTCAGTCTAGTCTTTATATACTATTTTTTTTTTTTTTTTCGTTATTTCACAAACACACCTTCAGTCTGCCCTCCTTTCCCAAGGTCTTACGTCACTTCCTTCATATAAATAAGAAACATGGTATCACGACACATCCTGTTCTTAGGCTCAGAGACATCTGTACACCAAAACAGAAAACTGATAGAGAAAATATCCTCAAACTTTTTGATAACAAACACAAAGTTCGCAACTGATGACCTTCAAGGCAAAGTGAAGGATTAGCATGGCCTTTTGTTCTTATTCAGATTGTTAACCACAAACCAATAAAAGGATAAATGTATTTAAGCCATTTTCATTCTCTTACAGCTTTTATTATGATTACTCTTGTGTAATTATTGTTCAGGAATAAAATATGGGCAATAAAGAGCCTTTTATCTCATCCGCTTGATATTATGCCAACTTTTTTTCAACCTAAGAATATTTTTAACAAAAAACCTTTTTCACATCCGAGATTTGTGAAAAACAATTTGAGTCTCACAAAGCGGAGCACAGCGTATGAATAAAGCCATTTAGTCCTTTGCATCAGGCATTCTGGGCTTCATAAGCCTTTGTTCTGCCGGCATATTTCAAAATATTCATTTCCTCTTTCATCTCTATATGCTATAGTAGCCGATTCATTTGATTAAAAGTATGATATCACATGAGTCTCGTAGATTAAGGTTTCCCATTTATTTTTTCACTTTACTTATGTAATACATGTTTCGAAAGGAGAGTGCGGAAGAAAAATTAAAATAAAACAAAAAACCTTAAGGCTGACGAGGTGAATTGTTCGGATAGTTTGCGTGGTGTGAGAAGAATAAAAAAGGTAAGAAACGCGGAGATATGTCGAAGTGGTAAAAGGTTAGTGAAGATAAAATTAAGAATTAATGTTTCAGGGTGGGACAGTCATGCAGAAAGAATGGAGGATGATAGGCTGATGAAAAGCGAGAACAATTCAATAATGCAACAATCAGAAAGGAGAGGAACACTTTGAAAGTGCTTGGTAGATGGCATGAAAAAAAGTATTGGAAAGGAAGGACTTCAGTATTCAGTAAGTGGGGCAAGACGAGGTGAAGGGAGAAGTGGACCTCCCCCGCAAGGTCACGAAATGGCTGATTTTGTGAACGTCCCGTCCACAAAAGGTTCGCCACGATTCAGCGGTCGAAGTACGAATGCTGTCAAGACCATCGTAATGAGTTTCCTTCGAAGCCATTCGCCGTTGTGGGACACTCACCACGCAAATCGTTCATGTCCCTTCGGTTCATAGACAGAAGGCAACAACGACTTTGCTTTGAGGAGAACTGTTGACACGTCGAGGTCCGGCGACCTGACGGCTTTCATCCTTGACTCGCAGAGGTCGGGAAGGAAAAACAGTCATTATCAAGAAGTTTGAAGCTTCACTAAAGGAGAAAAGTTACTTAGTAGTCAATGATTATCTCCTTCATGACTTCTTCGTTGGTTCACTGCTCAGCTCTCTCTGTCTCTCTCTCTCTCAGTATTCAAACTAGAGCTAACTCAGATGTTAATGAATTATATAAATATTTTTCATACAACAATTACTAGGCCTGCTATATTCTAAATTCGGTAGATATACATAGAAATGTTAGTAATTAAGAAGCAGTTTTCATGCATGACAATAATAACTATATTAATGATATTTAGATAAGTATGATTGCAAAATATAGGTAAAAAATGATAAAACAAGAGAGAGAGAGAGAGAGAGAGAGAGAAAGAGAGAGAGAGAGAGAGAGAGAGAGAGAGAGAGAGAGAGAGAGAGAGAGAGAGATTTTCAGTCATCCATATGGATTTGATAATAAGACATGAAGAAAGAAATCGTGCCTGAGTTCTTCCTACTTTAGTAATTTAGTCATTTCAGTCTGCGGATTTTCCTCGGATATTCCCTTTGAGAAGGAAACCTATTCCTTTAATCTCTCTCTCTCTCTCTCTCTCTCTCTCTCTCTCTCTCTCTCTCTCTCTCTCTCTCTCTCTCTCTCTGACTTTGTGATTCGACCTTTTTTAGTCGTTCTTTCACTCTCGTCGCAAGTGCAAGTATAAATTTCCAAGCCTATTACATTTTGGACATGACTGAATAAATGCATTTAGTTGTAATTCTAACCTGCTGCAACAATTAGAGTATTAAAATATTAATAATCAACATCGGTTTTGGTGCGACGATGTTCTATATTTGTACGCCCATTACGCTAAATACAGAGTAATTACATTTCCATAAATTTTCACAGCATCCAATACTGACCCCTCTGAAATTCAGTTGGAGGCCATCAAATCTATGCTTACAATGAAATTCGCAGGGAAAAAAGAAACCCTCTCATAACAGTTAACACAAATGTATAGTCGTCGGTTGGTCATATCTATCGTTACCACAAAAGCCATTCCTTTATTGCACTTCAGTATATTCTCCATCCCTTCCATACCAAATATCACCCATTGATTTTCTCTCCAGTAATTGCTTACTCATTATTACCACCATTTATGAAAAGTTAGCTTCATCCTTTAACCTGTAATGAACTTTCTAAGACTTCTTCCTGCTCTGCGACAAACCTTTCCGAGGATGAGTTTCTGCCATTCATCCGCCAAAGCTTTCCTGTTTTTATTTAATTAATGAGACTCGATCTATTTTTGTTTTGTAGGCATTCAAAGTTAGCAGTGATTTATTTTCATTAATCGGCAAAGGTATGAGGATTTACTCATAAAATAACAAATAAATTTCACTCTCTTGAATGAACTCAGTCGATCTCACATAAACTTTGCAACTGCTTCATTTCGTGTTTTATATATCATCACAAAATGATCAGGAAGCAGGCAAAATGTCTGTCCTAACAATGTTCCTGAGACAAAAAATAGATTTGTCCTCACTTGGTCCAAGTGGATTCGTCGCGTCTACAACACACTGTTTTTTTTTTTTTTTTTTTTTTTAGTTTTCTGTAAAAAGAAAACTATTGTGGTGGCTTTGTCTGTCCGTCCGCACTTTATTCTGCCCGCACTTTTTTCTGTCCGAACTTTTAACTACTGAGGCAAGAGGGCTGCAAATTGGTATGTTGATCATCCACCCTCCAATCATCAAACATATAAAATTGCAGCCCTCTAGCCTCTGTAGTTTTTTTTTTTTTTATTTAAGGTTAAAGTTAGCCATAATCGTGCTTCTAGCAACGATATAGGATAGGCCACCACCGGGGCGTGGTTAAAAGTTCATTAACCGCGGGTTCATACAGTCTTATATTTAGACCACCGAAAGATAGATGTATTTTCGGTGGCCCTGATTACACGCTGTATAGGCTGTACAGAAAACTCGAATGCGCCGAAGAAACTTAGGTGCATTTTTTTACTTGTTTCTTTTTGAATACCATTCTGGTCTAACCTGAAGTTTTAATATTTCGAAGCGTAGAGGCTACCAAGCAATGGTTACGTACAAACACACTCACACACTAGGTGAAAAGTAAACGTCTGATGCGTTTATTCATTAGTTCTCCTACAATGGCTTAAGGATAACATAATCATGACCTCTGGAATTCAATAATAAAAGGATTATAGACACAATCACGCTGCTTAACGCCATTGCAATTATTAAAAGCATCAAGTAAAACTTCTCTGGAAGGTAGGAAATGAAGTTAAGTTTATTTATCTAGCAGAGCAAGAGAAGCTACCTTTGCTTGAGTGAATCGTCCGACTTTCTTCTAATATATGTATGGCAAACTGGCATCAGCGTTAAGGAATGGTTGTCCCTCATGAAATTTGAACCTGAAACAGACGCGATCAACTGCGTTGCAGATTAAAGGAAGTGGTGGAAGTACAACACATTCCATTACTTTTACGATTTTTTTTGCATTCATTCATTGCACCGATTATTTTGCTTTCTTTTAATAATTAGAAACTTTCAAAATTAATTACTGAATGTCGAAAAGTAAATAGAATTATTAATTGCTCTAAGACCCAGGTAACTCCTCTCTCCTTCAGATGGCAATTTATTACCATCTGTTTCTACCTGCCTCGGCAATCTTCACTCATCTCTTTGCATCTCTTTATCCTCTTTGATTATTCAGTCCTTTCTTAGCAGTCTCCTGCGCGACCCCTTCAATATTTCTCTCCAGTTTTGGCGCAGCTCAGCATCTTCAGTTCTGTTCTTCTGAGCGGTTTTTCTTTTTTTTTTTCTTTTTTTTTTTTATTTTGTTCTTTTATATTTCATAGCGACCTCTCCGAAACAAGGTACATACTGTACACTCAACAGATCCCATCAAAGAAAGTTTCCTGAACTCATTTCACAATTCATGTACCGTAATATCCATGATACCCATAACAATATCACTCTATTATATTAAGCAATATATATCTCAGTCTAACTCACATGGGATAACCAACATTAGGAAAGTAAGGATAATAAAGATAGTCGAAAATCAGCATGTCTTTTGTGGAAGTAGTTTTAGTGTTCTGTAAAAGAAAACTATTGAGATGGCTTTGTTTGTCCGTCCTCACTTTTTCTGTCCGCCCTCAGATCTTAAAAACTACTGAGGCTAGAGGGCTGCAAAATTGATTGATATGTTGATCAATCCACCCTCCAATCATCAAACATACCAAATTGTAGCCCTCTAGCCTCAGTAGTTTTAATTTTATTTATGGGTAAAGTTAGCCATAATTGTGCGTCTGAAAACGACATAGGATAGGCCAACATCGGGCCGTGGTTAAAGTTTCATGGCCCACGGCTTATACAGCATTATACCGAGACCAGCAAAAGATAGATCTATTTTCGGTGGCCTCGATATAGCTGTAAAGAAAACTCGATTGCGCCGAAGAAATTTCGGCGCATTTTTTACTTGTTTTCTTTCCAAAATGATTGTTCTAATTTTTTGATTAATACAAAAACAAATAAACTTCTCCAACCAAGAAACGAAGGAGAGAAATTCCGAAGCGGAACCTCGTCGTTTCAAAAGTGCTGGATAATGAAGTGGCAGCAGTCGAAAGAGGATCACCTGAAGGGGACACCCAAAACCGCTGCAAATCCTGACGGAGATGAATGAAGGAATCTGCTCTGTTCTGGACTTCGACTCTTTTGGTGTGTCATTCATGCACGGACTTTTTATTAATGGTTAGTACGATGGACAGTATGATTTATGATTAATCCCTCTTGCACTCCACTTTTTTTCTCTCTTTTTTCTATTCTTTCTCTGATCCTTTCCTCTATTGCCCGCCCTCCATAATTTTTGTCAGAGTGTGACTTGCGATTAACTTTTATGTTATCGTATTTCATTTTATCTTATTTTCTTATTAAACTTTTTCTCTGCATTTTGTTTCTCATTTTACTTTACATTCCACAATTTTCTTCTGTTCTGCCTTTGAAATCTTTATTGTTTGTTGTTTATCTTTTTTTTTAATTTTCATACAGAAGCCTGCAGTATCTACCGCTACACAGTTAGCTTATAAGAGATATCGAAGACAGAAAGAGAGAGAGAGAGAGAGAGAGAGAGAGAGAGAGAGAGAGAGAGAGAGAGAGAGAGAGAGAGAGATCATGCTATTTTATATATATATATATATATATATATATATATATATATATATATATATATATATATATATATATATATATATATATATATATATATATATATATATATATATATATATATATATATATTTACGTTTTTCCGTGGTTTTAGTTTGAAATATGCTCTGTGAGACAGGCAGCAACGATTTAAGGTAATTTAGCCTTGTGATTCTGACTTCGTGGGTACAGGAAAACGTAAAAAAAGAGGAAAACAAAGGAGAATTTCATACGAGCATAGGGCTCTTGTTACTGAGGGAAATATTACGTAAAACACGTGGGCAAATTTAAAGGAGTGTATTTACATAAATGATATCAGTACGGGAAAGAGGAACTCAAGTAGATTACTATCCTGAAGGAGATTCCTACGGGATTGAATGAAACTGGGGGATTCCAGACACAGCCCGAGAAGCTTCCACGAAATAGGATCCCTCTGAAATGAGAGATATGCACATTATACGCCAGTAATGAAAACAGACAAAAGAATAATGAATTCGAAGCTGCACTGAGGGTGCCAAAGGAGTAATAAAGAATTAATACTGCCGATGCAAGAGGCGCACGGACATTAGACAAGGGAGATTTCTGGCTTTCTCTTTAAGAAAATATTACGAGACAAAAGCGTGACTGAAATCGGGCTCTTCCAGGGCACTTTACCTTAGCAGATTTTCCGAGGGCGCATAGAAGGCGGTCCGTGGATGACTTGCGATTTCCGAGGACGAGTTTCTTCCACGTGGTGAGATGCAAGGGCTTCCGTAAAGGGGCAAGGCGATGGGGACTCCTCGAAATTCCAAGCAATGGCGTGTGGGCTCGAGGAATACGGTCGAAGGGCACGAGGAAAAGTATACTTTGGAAAGGGCCACGTGGTTAGGATGCAAGGGCATCGATGGGGCCAGGTGTTGGGGACGTCTTCACAAGTTCACTCCATATCTTCCAGCCCGCGTGTGTGTGTCGACCTCGTGGGTTTCTGCTTTTTATCCCCTCCTATGGGGCAGGGGGGTGTCCATCACAGATGCTTTGACTCATTGCACCTGCTGCCCGCAGGGGAGGTTTTGGCCTGTAGGAGAAACACCCAAGCCAGATTACTTTTGCCTCGAAGGAAAGATCTTTATCAAAAATGGGAGCGCCTTTAATCTTTTAACCCTTGTTTTTAAGTCGATAGACAGATGGTCTATCGATCGGCCGGCTGGCAGTAAATGAAACACAACAGAAAAACCAACAACAACAAAGGAGGGGGGGGGGGAGGCAATTTGCTAGCGAATTCTTGCTAATCATAATACCTCCCCATACATGATGATGTACATACCTCCTTCGGGTGTGTACATCGATATTGAAGAATGAGCGGCAAATGCTTTACGTTACTCTACATTCTGCCTTGCAATGAACTTTATTACTAAGGATTCTATGAAGCTGTGACATTACTTTTAATAACACATTGGGACAATTTTCGTTAACAGAACGCAAAGTGATTTAAACACTTGCAAAAGAATAATTACTTTAGATTTGGTTACCCACTGGTAACTTTATAATGTGACTCGAACAATTGTGAATTAATTAAGATTATAGGACCACGTATATGAGGCTATGGCCAACAAATGAAAAGAAAGGTTATTGTTCAAGAATTAAAATACACGGTTACTTAATTTTAGATAAAATGCATGCGGTTAGTACAATCTGCCTTGAAGAGGCTGTGTAAATTAAAAACAGCGTTTACTTTTGTAAATGACATCCCCTTTTACGCGATACTGTAATGACTATACATATTCGCATTGATAATTTATCTTCGTTTTAACGTACTTTGCTTAGCCGGCCCCGCACGGATTTTGACAGCTGTATGCGGGCGAGAGTATTCGCGAGGTTTTAATTCGCTAACCTTAAACTACGCTAATTTTATGCGTCTACTGCCTACTCAATGTTATGACGGGGCGAGCAGACAAAAGATGTGGGGTAGGACAACCAGCGATCTTGGAAGGAATGGAAGGGGGAAAAGGGATAATAATAACAAAAGGAAAATTACCAAGACGTTACGAATGAAAACTTGACCGCATATGAAAGGCGGGACACGTCCCTCAGAGCTTACAAAAGGGGCATTTAAATCACAAGGGCAAGAGTTTATGACTCGCGATTCATTAAAATTAAAGATAAATAAATGACTAAAAGAAAGTAAATGATATTGGCAGAAGAACTAAGGGAAAAAGAGGGAGGGTTTTATTGTGTTAGGCGGGAATTTCTCGTCCTACGCCTATAAATTACGGCCCGGACTATCCTTTCAGTCCCAGGGCGAGGAAAGTGCACCCGAAGGGCGCGACTCCTTCAGGAGGGGCGGACACGCACGCCCGGTGCCAAGGTATGGGCGCAAGGGCGTGCCACTTCTCACTCTGTTATTCTTAATGATTTATACATTGTGTGGGGAATGGTATCCCGTATTTAATTGCCTCTTGTGGGGATAATTTAAGGGAAGATTAAATAGAAGGTGATAAGAGATAGAAGTTCCTGAGGAACGGAGGAAGATAGAGGAGGGCCTGACATCCCCTTCTGGATTAGGGGTGCCAAGACCTTCGAAAAATGAAATGGCGGCACAGGGGCCATGGGAGCTCTAGAGCTCTTTGTAAATTACCTGGAATGTCCCACGCCCGTGGTAATTTCGCCTCGAGTCTTTCTTAATGGGACAGTCGTCCTCGGCCGGGGAAGCGGAGGGCCCGCGACCGGAGGGCGGCACGGAGTACCACCTGGGCCTGCAGATGCGACAGCTGACGCAGGAGTGTTCCGTTCGGGTTCTACCATGATCCGTCGCGGCTCTTGTAGTTCATCGGCCAAGTGAGATATGGCAGAATCCTGACTTGCAATTGCGTCGACGACGGGCTGAGGCAGAGAGGAGACGGTCGGGGGTGGCGTGAGCGGCTCGCAGGTAACGTTGACCAGCTCAGGCACGGGTTGCGAGGCCGCACCTGCAGGTGAACTTCCGCGGTGGTCGGGAGGAACCGTCTCTCTGACCGACGCTGGTAGCGGTGCCAGGCCGGGGGAAGAGAGGGGGTCCTGAGTTGGATCCCGCGAATGGAGATCGGCGTAGCGCTCTGGCGCTGGCACTAGGGCAGAGTCAGGCGCTATCAGAGGTTTCTTGGGCTCGTCGGTCAGGACGGACGAGGCTTGGCCCTGCTCGGGGCATGCAAGTGGCACCGGCAGGAATTTGGCATCTCCTGAAGGGAGATTTGATTGGGGCCCTGGCACTGGCACTGAGGCAGGGCCGGGCACTGGAATTGGATCGGGAACCGATCGAGGGGGCCACTGTACATCGTACTCAGGTGGCACTGGTGGGGACTGCACGTCCTTCTGGTACCCAGGGGGCGCCAGTCTTGGCTGAGGGAGAAGCGGGGGAGGATTACTCGCGCCCGCGGAATGATTCGGGGAATGGGGACCCCTAGATTGTCGTGATTTCGGTGGGGACTGAAAGTCCTGTCCCAGGATGACGTCATAGCCTCCGGGGAGATGGCTTGCTACTGCAAGATTGCAAATTTTGGATTGGTGAGGTCTTGTGACTCTCAATTGGACCGTAGGGAGTATCATTTTAAATTGATTTATTCCCTCGATCGTGACGAGTTTTCGTCTATTGACGATAGCTCCGTAGGGAACTCTGTCCCTTCGGATGAGGGAGATTTGCGCGCCCGAGTCCTCGAAAGCAGTGACTCGGCGCGCGGGCTCGCTACCTCGTGGAGGGGCCACGTATACAGGCCCCTCGGCGGGAGGGCCTAATGACTGGGGATCTGTGACGGCCAAGGCGACGGTGGGAGTATTTACTTTATTATTGCGTGGGCAATTTGCCCATGCGGGAGAATGGCCATAAACCTTGCACGCCGTGCAAAAGGTCTGGCTAAAGTCTTTCCGCGCTGCCCCTGTGGAGGGCGCAGGCGAGTTATTTGTCGGTTTTCCGGGAGAGAGAGGAGCCGGTTTCTTGTGCCGGCACTGTTCGGAGGAATGCCCCGTTTTCTTGCAATAATGGCAAGTTAGGGGCTTGCCCGAGATCCCATTTTTGTGGGAATTTGAACCTCCGAGGAGGGACGGGGGATTTATCTTCCGCCCCATGGATCCTTCTTGAGGGTGGTGAGTTTCCCACATATCTGCTATTCGGCAACACTCGGTGAGTGTTGCTGGGGCTTTTTCCACTATATGAGTGGCGAGGGAAGGAGGGGCGTAGCGCAGGAAATGCTCGAATTTAAACCGCTCGAGTACCTCGGCGGTGTTAGTGGCTCCTTCGGAATCGAGCCATTTTGTCAACGCCCGCTCCGAATGGTACGCCCAATCGGACCAAGTCTGGCCTGCTTCTCTGGGCTGCTCTCTCCACCGTCTCCTCCACCGCTCGGGGGTAATCTCGTACGCCTTCGTAACTGCTTGGCGTACGGCTTCCCAGTTTCCCCGATCGTCTGCGGGAAGGGCGTGGTAGGCAACGAGGGCCTTTCCGCCCAGGAATTTAGTGAGAACAAGGGAGAGTTCCGCGGGGGAGAGATCGCAGCACTCCAGGACTCGTTCGGCCCTTTCAAGCCATACTACGGGTTCGGACTCGGTCCATTTTGGCATGAACGAGTGAGCTTGGCTGAGGGCACTCATCCCCGCGGCAGGGGACGGGGGGGGTGGCGGGTTGTCGTTCTAGCATCTGGAGCTCGTGGGCGCGCTGTCGCTCTCGATCTTCCCATTCTCGTTCCTCCCTTTTCTCTTGGGCGATTCTGTCTCTCTCCTCTCATTGTTCTTGGGCAATTCGTTCCCTCTCTCTCTCTGCACGTTCTTTATCCTCCCGTTGTTCTTGGGCAATTCGTTCCCTCTCCTCTCGTTGTTCTTGGGCAATTCGTTCTCTCTCTCTCTCCTCACGTTCTCTTTCATTCTCCTGCTCTTGGGCAATTCTTGCCCTCTCTCTCTCCTCACGTTCTTTGGCCTCTCGTTGCTCTTGGGCAACTCGTTCTCTCTCTCTCTCTTCACGTTCTCTTGCTCTCTCCGCCTTGGCATCGTCCACTCGCTCTTGAACCCATGCTCTCAGATCTTGCCCCGATAGTCCCATGTCCTTCCCAGCGGACATGTAGAATTTGAAATCCTCGTTTTGTTGGGCTCTGGTATTAGCCATCTTGAAATAATGGGTATATGATATGTCTGAAAAGACTCAGGTTGTCTGAAAAGACTCAATTGCAGGAATCTGAAACACTCAATTGTTCAGACTGCAGGGGAATGGATCTGTCCGAATAAGACAGTTGATTAGTAAGTCTGAGGAGACATTTTGTTAAAATTGGATGTGTCTTGGAAAGACGTGGTTGTTCTTGGCAAACGAATTCTAATATGCGTCTCGGAGGACGTAGTTGGATTTTGTCACGCTCGGACTTGGCCGGCTGTAGCGTGAAGTTAAGGAGTTGTTCTAACGAACTAGAATGATCAGTCCCGTAAGGGCTTAGATGTGTGTGAACTACACTATATAATGTCTCAAGACTTAATTTTGGGTTCCCGCAGGAATGAGAAATTCTCGCCACGTGCGACGTAGAATTTTTGTATGAGTCTCTGAGGACTGGAATTTGGAGAAATTCTCGCCACGTGCGACGTAGAATTTTAGGAGTCCCTGAGGACTGGAGTTTGGAGGAATTCTCGCCACGTGCGACGTAGAATTTTAGGAGTCTCTGAGGACTGGAATTTGGAGAAATTCTCGCCACGTGCGACGTAGAATTTTAGGAGTCTCTAAGGACTGGAATTTGGAGAAATTCTCGCCACGTACGACGTAGAATTTTAGGAGTCTCTGAGGACTGGAATTTGGAGAAATTCTCGCCACGTGCGACGTAGAATTTTAGGAGTCTCTGAGGACTGGAATTTGGAGAAATTCTCGCCACGTGCGACGTAGAATTTTAGGAGTCTCTGAGGACTGGAATTTGGAGAAATTCTCGCCACGTGCGACGTAGAATTTTTAGGAGTCACTTAGGACTTGGAATTACGATTCGTCCCTTAAGACTTAGAAATTACTAACGGGAAACCCAAAGAAAAATGTATGCTGGGAAATGAATGGGGAAAAAGAAAAAAAAATGCTACACACGCGGGCATGGGCGGGGGGGGGGGTTGCAGGTCGTTTGGCCAACACCGGAGGTATTTTTAGATTCTGTGTGAATGAACCCGTATATTTATATACCGTCTGGGATTCCGGAGAATTTCCCAGTCGTCTGAGAGGATAACAGTACAACGGCCTAGTAATTTTCCCTATAAGCGGAGTTTAAATTTCACTTTCCTAACACCTAACTCGAATTCTAACTACACTGAGAGAATTTTCAGCAATGCAAGCTGACTTCGTCGTGTCCCACGTGGGAATTTTATTCGCGCCTAAATAACAGTTCGCTAATTCGAAATGCGAAGTAAAAGTTATCACAGAGGAATTTCTTTCGCACTATTCCTCGAAGCAAGAATATGGCAAGGATTTTAACACAGAGGAATTTCGCACTATTCCTCGAAGCAAAGGATGGTTAGCACTGGTTATTTCCTAACTACCTATCCTGAAAGGCATGCATTAACGAATCTAATACGGCGGTTCTTTTCTCTCAGTGATTACATGCGTCCCTATTTCTAATTCCTAGGAACAGTCACGATTGTAAAAAGGTTTTGCTAAGATTAACACATTACTTACGTGGAATTTTCTGGATCTGTGTGCTGGTTTTACACATAAGGTTCGTAATTGTCTCGTACCCAGCTTAGCTTTGCTAATAGCTGATCTGGCACGTTGCAAATGCAATAAAGCAACACTAGGGGAACTGCAACTCCAAAACGAGATCTATGGCCAGGTCGCCATTTTTACGTTTTTCCGTGGTTTTAGTTTGAAATATGCTCTGTGAGACAGGCAGCAACGATTTAAGGTAATTTAGCCTTGTGATTCTGACTTCGTGGGTACAGGAAAACGTAAAAAAAGAGGAAAACAAAGGAGAATTTCATACGAGCATAGGGCTCTTGTTACTGAGGGAAATATTACGTAAAACACGTGGGCAAATTTAAAGGAGTGTATTTACATAAATGATATCAGTACGGGAAAGAGGAACTCAAGTAGATTACTATCCTGAAGGAGATTCCTACGGGATTGAATGAAACTGGGGGATTCCAGACACAGCCCGAGAAGCTTCCACGAAATAGGATCCCTCTGAAATGAGAGATATGCACATTATACGCCAGTAATGAAAACAGACAAAAGAATAATGAATTCGAAGCTGCACTGAGGGTGCCATAGGAGTAATAAAGAATTAATACTGCTGATGCAAGAGGTGCACGGACATTAGACAAGGGAGATTTCTGGCTTTCTCTTTAAGAAAATATTACGAGACAAAAGCGTGACTGAAATTGGGCTCTTCCAGGGCACTTTACCTTAGCAGATTTTCCGAGGGCGCGTAGAAGGCGGTCCGTGGATGACTTGCGATTTCCGAGGACGAGTTTCTTCCACGTGGTGAGATGCAAGGGCTTCCGTAAAGGGGCAAGGCGATGGGGACTCCTCGAAATTCCAAGCAATGGCGTGTGGGCTCGAGGAATACGGTCGAAGGGCACGAGGAAAAGTATACTTTGGAAAGGGCCAAGTGGTTAGGATGAAAGGGCATCGATGGGGCCAGGTGTTGGGGACGTCTTCACAAGTTCACTCCATATCTTCCAGCCCGCGTGTGTGTGTCGACCTCGTGGGTTTCTGCTTTTTATCCCCTCCTATGGGGCAGGGGGGCGTCCATCACAGATGCTTTGACTCATTGCACCTGCTGCCCGCAGGGGAGGTTTTGGCCTGTAGGAGAAACACCCAAGCCAGATTACTTTTGCCTCGAAGGAAAGATCTTTATCAAAAATGGGAGCGCCTTTAATCTTTTAACCCTTGTTTTTAAGTCGATAGACAGATGGTCTATCGATCGGCCGGCTGGCAGTAAATGAAACACAACAGAAAAACCAACAACAACAAAGGAGGGGGGGGAGGCAATTTGCTAGCGAATTCTTGCTAATCATAATAATATATATATATATATATATATATATATATATATATATATATATATATATATATATATATATATATATATATATATATATATATATATATATATATATATATATATATATATCACGTGGTCTAAAAGTGAAATACGTCGTATTTCGGAAATAGACGGAATGCGGTAGCTTTCCGGGAATCCCAGGTGGTCCCATAGTACATGGATGCAAATATGCCTGTCAGTTTTCGTGCGTTCTTTTCCAACCCCGTATTTCCGTTCCCAGTAAACTGTTGCATACAGACATCCCGGTGTTCATTTCCGATCCGTAACTTTTGCCAAACATAAAATGAGTTGACACGGATATTAGGTGGTAGATGCCAAAACTTTTGTTCTTTTCTGAACAACGGAACATTTAATGTGACGTCACGAGAACTTTTATTACGTTAAAGATTGTTGGGCAATTTTATTTGTTACTTTCTAAATCTCTTTCTGACGTTGCAGCTGCAGCAGGTGACAATTTTACCTCGATTTCCTCTGAACATTTATTTCATTTGAAATCCAAAAGACACTTCGCAATGGAAGAGAAGAGCTCAACTATATTTCGTTTTCTTCTTGAATTTTATAGCACATTATAGTAAACAAACCATGGAAAAGGGTATTTTAAAAATTAGATGAAAATATTGTTTATTGTTGTCAAAATGAATTTTTTGGCAAAAGTGAGATAGACTAACAAATTAGAATTACTGTTTAAACATTACTTTGAAGAATATTTCGCAAATGAAGGACAGAGTTTCTGACAAGAAATGAGTAATATTTTAAAATGAATGTAGTCCAGGATTACGAATCATTTCCACAACACGTGGCTTTACCTGTTGTAATCATCACCTCTCTCGGTTTTAATCTCGTGCTTTTTTATTACTATTCGGAGGACAAAGTTGTTTTTGCGCGTTCTTACAAAGACTGGGATATCAGCAAATGGAGGAAAGTGCTATGGAGTGATGAGGCTTCGTTCTTTGTTGCTAATACGAAGCGGAAGCGTGTTTGGCAGAAGGCGACGTCGGACCCACTTAACCCTAAGTACCTTGCCACTAATGTTAAGTTCCCGGCGTATGTTATGGTATGAGGTTGTTTTGGGTATGGGGGTAAGGGTTCTCTAGTGTTTTTACCCATGAATAAGACCGTTAACAAAGATTCGTATTTCACGATACTGAACGATCACTTAGAGAATTCGTTTGAACGCAGCCAGACCTCCATTTTTCAGCAAGATGGAGCTACAGCACATACCTCGAAGCAAAACATTAATTGGCTGAAAGATTGCGGTATTGACTTTATTCCCGACTGGCCAGGGAATTCTCCTGACATTACGCACGTAGAAAATTTATGGGCAATTATCAAAAGGAAGTTACAGAACGAGGATACTGCTGAGTTACAGCGAGCCTGGGACGACCTTGACGACATGCTCCTACAGACGTTGGCAGATTCTGTCCCCAAGCGACTTCAGGAGGTGCGCAAACGTCGTGGCATGCCCACCAAGTATTAGGGTAGGGGTTGGTAAATGTTAACCCTGAATTTTATTATAATTACTTTATTATTTGATTTTTCATGAATATTTACTTTGGCATAAAATGCTTTTTTCTCTCAATTTTCTGAAGCGGCAATTCCTTTTGGCGGCTACTGTATATATATATATATATATATATATATATATATATATATATATATATATATATATACATACAGTATATATATATATATATATATATATATATATATATATATATATATATATATATATATATATATATATATATATATATATATATATATATATATATATATATATATATATATATATATATATATATATATATATGTGTGTGTGTGTGTGTGTGTGTGTGTGTGTGTGTGTGTGTGTGTGTGTGTGTGTGTATACTCGTATATACTTTTAGGCCTTAGTTTTTCTCTTATACAGTTTTCGTTAAAAGCAACTACTTTAGTGGTATCAATAAGTTTCTTGCAGGTATCTTCATATCCTCGGAGCTTTTTTCCGATTCCCGTGCGCTAATTTCTGGTGAAAAATACGCAGACTTCCTTCTCCTATTTATTGGTTTTTGTCGCGACAGCTGTTTCGCCTTTATGGCATTATAAAACGACTACTGATTTACAGTCCAGCCTATTGGCCTATTTATATCATCGTGTGGGGAGAATGACCTTGAAGTCTAGGTCCTGGTTGGTCAAGGGATTAACAGATTAACCATTTCAGGGAGTTGTTTCAGGCGTAAAGAGCACATATGACAACAAAGGTAAAACTTTAAACATGTGGTTAAATAAACATTTATAATACAATACCATGTGCTGCATCACCAATTTAAAGTAATTTACTTGAGGAGGAGGATAGGAAGAGTACGTAGAGAAAGGTACGATATCAGTGTTGGTGCATAAGCAGCCATTTATTAATACATCTTTTACTCAAAAAAGCATAACAATGCAGTTGACATTTATGCTGATCTTTCCACTATGTTCCTCATTTACTATGTGCTTTTCACTTCTACGCCATTTTTAATTGTTTTAAAAGATTCGTGCACATTTGGAACAATAATGATAATTATGGAAATAAGCATTAAGAACACAGAAAATCCTTCACAAAATTAAAAGAAAATTAATGAATACATTGGTGACAAAAATATAAAAAAGAAACAACTTACACGTGTGCATCATTACACCAATTCTTCCCTTCACAACAAGATTTATTACTTTTGTGAGAGTAAACTATCTTGATGAGTAAAGAATTCGAAAGAAAATAATGTTGATTCATGATTTATGTTCACAGCGATGATGTTTTGCATTTCGAACATTTCAGAGGAAGATTTAAGGCATGGCTGATGAAGGTTAGACTTTGTAGTTTCGTTTCTTGTTTTGACTTTGATTCATATATTCAGCAATGAAGAGTTCTCAAAAATGTCTTTTTTGTCTTTACTTTGTACTGATTGGACTGTAAAGACTGCTTAGAGTCAAACTTGTAATTGGCAGGGCATGAAACGCTAATCTTCAAATTTTAAAGAAGAAACGCAAGGTTTTTGTGAGAAATATGGCGATTATTCTTTACAGGAATGTTTACGATGAAGATTATGTTAATGGACAGGAATATGAGGGAGAAGATAGTGATAATGCAGACGATGAAGTTAAATAAACAATTATGATGATATGGTAATGCTGATGACAATGTGGTTGAAGATGGTGATAAGGAGAATATTCTTCAAGAAAAAACAAATTAATCCAGTAAACCAGGTTTTTCTTTTAGATTCCCTTAAGGAGATGACAAAAACAATAACCTTTTCTAGTCCATAAATTTAGGAAAGTTAAAATTTTAAGCACTTGAATGTCTGTCGATTTTTCTGTTTGTCTGTCTCTTGATTTATAGCAGTTTCAAAATGGAAAAGAGTCACGAAATGTTTACCAAAGCAGAAGAGCAACAGCTCCTGACTGTGAGTGCTGGAGGAGGGCGAACTCAAGACTTTTCTGAGAAAGAATTTTAGAAAGTCCTCCATCCTCCTTTTCCTTCTCTTCCTCCTTCTTATTCATCCACATCTCACTTTTCCCTCTTGATACTTGTGCCATTCTTCTGCAACAATGCCTGACCTCGGGTAATGAAAACAGAATCCTCTCTCGTTTCATCAAAAGACTCTGAGCTTTCGTTGCAAAGTGCAACCCTTCATATTTTTCAGAGAGTTTTGAACTCGCCGTAGCAGAATATCAATCAATCTCTCTCTCTCTCTCTCTCTCTCTCTCTCTCTCTCTCTCTCTCTCTCTCTCTCTCTCTCTCTCTCTCTCTCTCTCTCTCTCTCATTATTCGTCTATACACAATAAAACCTGAGATTTTCCAGATAAAATATATATATAAAAAAAAATGAAGAAAAACGCGGCTATGCGACGCCACCTTCTTTGTATGTTGTCTGTCGATGATGAAATTCTGTTTGTATAATTCCTTTCAGCAAACTGAAAGTTACCAAAACAGAATAGGCAGTAAGGAAGGACAGTGACTCAATAAATTAAGATTAACAGTTTCTTCTCTTGAAGGAGATGGGCGAAGTTGGCAACAATTTCATTATCTTTCAATATTTTCATAGTTTTTTTTTTTCAAATAATGTGGCGCATAACCAGATAAGACCCACATGAACAAAGACAATAAATATAACGATAATAATGCAATTTCCCTCATATTTGAAAGACAGTATAGTCTACCCTGTTTGCTGCATGTTCACGTATATGAACTCAGAGTTCAGAATATGCAAATGCTTGACCAGGCTACGTATGGAAGTGTATTGGAATAGATAATTCCCGCATGTGTGATTGGAGAATATACCTGTTGTATTCAGCATTAAATGTTTCTTTTACTCTTTTAAACCTCCATTTTGTGCCATTATTGAAATGTAAAAGAATTATCTCTCTCTCTCTCTCTCTCTCTCTCTCTCTCTCTCTCTCTCTCTCTCTCTCTCTCTCTCTCTCCGTCAACGTTCATTTAAAATTTAAATGTCTCTGTTCCGAATACTGAATATAATCAGAATGAGTTGGTGCATTTATGGAAGTTGAAACAGCTTCTCCCACAAGGAATTATTTAGAGCCTGGATGTGTGAGGAAGATTTCCCTGTTTCAGTCATCTGTTTTTTTTTTCTTCTTCTTCTTCTTCTTCTTTTTAGATATCTGTTTGTGAGTTACTTCAGATGAAGGTTGCATTATGGCACCTGTGTCCATGGTACAGCAGATGTCATGTAGAGTTTTGGTGGAGTAACCGACATTCCTTGAGCACTATGTTTTTCAGGGGTTGTCATAACAATAACTTGCAAGATAGTTCATGATATCGATAGAAAAAGAGAAAGCGATCCATTCCAGCTGTGGTAGTCATCTTTTTCTTTGAAACTTTTCGTCCGTTGCAAAGATCAACAGTCCATGTTCCATTGTCTATTGACTACGCATATTTAACAGGAAAAAATATGAGCAATAGTTTTAAGATGTAACTTTATACAATAACATGACCAAAATTTCATCTGTTCCTTCCCAATGCAATCTACGTAAAAGTATTTTTAAGAATAAAAGAAGAAGGTATATCTTATTCAACTGATTGTCAAAATCCTTTTACGATATTCAGTGACGGATTTACTTCTGGCTATAATTCCTTATTCATATAAAAGTTTCACGTTTTGATAGTTTGCATAGAATGCAATATCCTAAATGGGAAGCGTTGCAACAGAGCATATGTTGGTATTTGTGTAGAAGCATTTGAGCAACGGAGTCGCGAGAAACAAAAATCACACGGACGGCTTCTCAGTTAAATGCCACATTTGAGAATATTGGAGAATTCCCATTGAATACAGACCTGTTTAGTCTTATCATTTTCACTCATTTTTACCTTTCGTTGTATTCCGTTGTGACATCTATGCTTCATCTTATTCGTGGACGCTATCTCAAATTGAGTGGCCATCTAGCATTTGACTGCAATAATCCTAAGTATGTGGAAAATGATGGTCAAGTATATCCCAAAATTGTTTAACACGAATGTCATGGAAAGCTTTTTATAAATAGCATTGCTTTATTTAATAATTTATATAACTTTTCATAAACAAAACAAATTGTTTTGATAAAGTGGTGCAGAATTATTTTTTTCCCCCGGATCTGACTGACGTGAAAACACCGTCACAAATGATAATTATTAGTTTATTGAACAGACTGTTTTGTTTGTTTCTAATCCCTTGCATTACCTGTTTTTACTGTCTCAATTTTCTTTTAGTTTATATTAGCGAAAAAATTCTTCTTCTAAATGTAGAAGCCAGTTGCAACAACCAACCAATGCTCTTATCCAGCTCAAGAAAAAAAGAGACAATGCAAAAGATTTTCTCTCGTTTTCCAGATTAGGTAACGAGAGAATACCGGATAGAAAGAAAAATGTTTTTTAGAGACTATAATAATAATAATAATAATAATAATAATAATAATAATAATAATAATAATAATAATAATAATAATAATAATAATAATAATAATAAACATTTATCCTTCTAATTTCTTTCTGCATCTGCCCTAACCCCTACTGCATGTTCCCCTGCCTTAATGAGTGAAACTTCCTTTGCATTAATTCTTTTGTAGAAGTTGTAAAAGTTTTGATCCGGCACACCCCTAAACAAGTAAAAACTGGGCCGTACTTTCTTCGATACAATCGAAAAACGATCTATCTTTCGGTGGTCTCGGTATAATGCTGTATGAGCTGTGGCCCATGAAACGTTAACCAGGGTCCGGTGGTGGTCTTGCCTATATCGTTGCCTGACACACAATTATGGCTAATTTCAACCTAAAATAAAATGAAAACTGCTGAGGCTAGAGGGCTGTAATATAGTAAGTTTGATGATTTTTGGGTTGATGATCAACATACCAGTTTGAGGCCCTCTAGCCTCAGTAGTTTCTGAGATCTGAGGTTGGACAGAAAATGTGCGAACGGACAGATAAAGCCGGCACAATATTTGTCTTTTATAGAAAACTAAAACGGAGCAGGAAAGAGACTCCGTGGGCAATGCTGTTATTTTCTGTGTTCCAGTTTTGTTGTATTTTTCTTTCCTCTCTGGATTTTCTGAAGGATTTTTTTTTTTATTTTAGGATTTAATAGCAAAAGGGCGACAGTGGGTGTAAAAGAGGAGAAGAAAAAAGTAATAATTGTAGAGAAGAAATAGAACAATTAATGCAAATAAATGACTGTGACACAGAGAAGAGATCTAGTGGGAATAACAGCCTTGGGTGGAAAAGAATGAGAGAGGGCATTTATAATAAGAAGCACTGTCAAGAGGGATATGTGTTTTATAAAAATCTCTAAAATGAATCGAGCATTTGAGTTTAGGAGAGGACTAAAGAATATGCATCGACAATAAATGAATAAAAAAAAACAAATAAACTAAATATCCACGAGAATTAAATATTGCATTATCTCTCCTCTCCCTTCAATTACGTCTATTTGCTTAACCCCAGTGTTCTTGATCTTGTTTTTCCTAAAAGTTTGACTAAAATGAAGAGGAAAATTAGCAGAGTACATTGTGATATCCCCATTATTTCCAGAACAGTTTCCCCTTTGTCTCATCCCTCTACGAAAAAGAAAAACTTGTCATGGAACCATTACGGGAATTCCGAAAACTTGTTTTTCAACTTGTGCCTTTTTTTTTGAGATGCAGATGAGTTCAGTGGATGCGTCAATTTGATTTGTGTGACCTGAAGGGCCGTTCTTCAATGAAAAAATTTCAGTATATTTAAATCAAGAGCTATTCAAGAAGACTTTTTTTTTGTTTTTGCACCATGATTTCTGCTAATATCCTCCGCAATATTTTGCACAGATGTAAGAGGACGCAAAGCCCATACAGTCCACACAACTGAAGAAGGGGAAGTGGACCATTGTGGGCGATATTCTAAATCAATGTTTAAAGAGATATCAGCAGAGAAGGTGTAACCTTAAGAACAAGTCACTATAATATTTTATATTTTATACTGTTGACTGGATTAATTTCAAAATTCTGAGAACTGAGAAAGGAAATCCTTTCTACATAAGTCTTTGCTGTTCTATGCAATGACTTATTTTTATTACTACGAAGAGTCGAAGAAGATTAGCTTCCTTTCTTATCGACTTTTTGCTTTATAAAGATGATTTGTCTGTCACGTTTAGTTCACAAATGTCTGAAGATTTTTTCTTAATTTGATCCACCGTAAACTTTAGTTTTGTTTCCAAAAATGAGAGAACATAAATATCTTGGTATTAGATTTTATTTAGTTTTCTTTAATTTTATAAAAAATAAACATTTGATAAATATATCAATCATATAAATTAGCAATGTAGATGTGTTTCCTTTTGCGTGCTAACAGACACTGTGAAACATAATGTGTTCTCATGCATGTGAAGGGCAACATTAAACCATAACACATTTACATTGAAAGCTTCGACCGTTCGCAACCGGCCCCTTCCTAGCCCCCTCCTAATAAAAAATGGCATCAAGAATTCTCCCCTCAAAGCGCATTCATGCAATTAATTTAATTGCAGAATGATGTCATGGTCCTCTCATGATCCAACTCACTCCGACCCTTAAACCTTTTAACGACAAATTTCCTTGAAGACGGAGGAAAAATGCTTAAACATGACGGCGTAATTAATCCGTCGAAATTCTTTTGCACAACAAAAGACGCTGAGGCAGATGGAAGAATGCCTCGGGAAACGGATTTTTAAAGCTTTTTATTCCTAAACTGAAGGCTTTTCAGTGCAATGCAATTTTGATGAGAGGGAAAAACCCAAATGGAGCGCTGCCTTGATATCACTCTGTGCCCTTCAGGAAATTTGAGGCTGGAATTTTGTGGGCTTTCCTTTATTATTTGGTTTTCTGTGCAGACTTGTCAGTATCATATGCTTAAGTGTCATATATATATATATATATATGTAACTGACAGCTTCTTAAATAAAACTGATGGATATTCATTCTTATAAGAGAACATTCTAAAGGCCGCCACTAACGTTCAGTTATACCTGCACAGTTATTTCTGCACAGCCGGTCTGCGCAAGCAAAACTGAACGTTAATGTGAGCAACCTGCGCAGTTTTTCCCGCCTGTGCAGGCGACCTGAGCAGATAGCTCATCTCAATCGATCCGCCTCCTAGTCCAGTGGAAATCCATTAAACCTTGTTTTGTCTGATAACAGATGTTTTATTGTTGATTATAGTGCTAGGGGTCTCCCTGGACATATTTAAGCCGGGTGACATTCTGACACCCTTGGGCAAAATTTTTTATAGCCAAAATTCAAAATGGCCGACACCGCCATAAGGAAAATCTTAAATTTGTGATATCTAAGCTTCTAATTGTCATAGAAGCCTGATTTTTGTGGCTAAATATATGTTTTTGAGGTAGTAGAAGACATCTAGATACTCAAATTAGACATATTTTATCTCTTTATATACATCTGAGAACATTGATACATTTTGAGGCCCTTAAATCACAGTATAATATGTCATTGGGAAATTTAACTTCAATTTTCTGGTAAAGAGGAACATTTTGTTTGTAAAATGAGGTCATTAATTAAAACTACAAAATAAAAAATAAAAAAAAGAAAAAAAAAATACAGACAGCAAAACTGCAGCATTATACATTGATAATTAACATCAGGTAACAATAGTGTGCGACAGCAACATCAAATATATTTAGTTTATGTATAATGCATTATGAAGTATTTTATTATAGGCACCAAGTCCTGTTCTATCAAGCACATAAGATGCAGTATTTATGCTGAACAATTTCAGTACTTTGAGCAGAAACATAATAATCAATCTATGAAATTTAATAAGGTATAATCTGAAAGTTGTAACAAAGTTGTTGAACCCGCACATATGCACGCAATTATATTATACACTCATAGCAAATTGCATTAACAAAAATCAATTCATCTATGCCAAATCATATTTCTAAATCCTCTAAACTTTAGGCACAAAAGCAAACAAGCAATCAATTGTCATCTTCTGGTTCACTTAGTTCATTATCTTCCTGGCTTACTGAAGTCATTCTGACTGTCTGAGGGTTTCTGCAGTCACCAGATAGATAGCAGTCACAAAATTCTGAGCAAGAGACTTGGGCTGTTCTACAGCTACAGCGGGCTGTGGAACAAGAATCACATCCGCATTTGATCATTTTTAGGACATAATTAGGTGCAACAGACACATTTGATGGCAGAGGGATCGGCTCCAGTATATTGGCTGTAGGACTCTTCATCCAGCCATACTTTAGGGGACTGAGTGCAGGTGGATCTGGTTGTAGTGCGCTTCTCCATATGGCAGCTTGAAAATGAGCTCTAAATACATGTTGCTTGAAAGCTTCACTCGTAGGGGGTAGAACTCTCAATTCAGGAGCAGAGTTTAGCCTATGGTTGGCCATCTTACCTAACCAGACCTGGTAACGCAGAGCTGTCATATCAGTTTCATTCTGGTGGCCATAGCATGATGCAATGAAGGCAACAGACTGGAGTATAACAGAGGCCTCATTCTCTGTTGTAATGCCAATTGTGTTAAGGTGTTTCTTTCCAGATTTGAGAACATTGAACACAGTTCCTTTCCCTATGCCCCACAATGCTGACACAGTATCACAGCCAGACAATACATGTGCTGGCAAGATATCTTCAATGATGTCCTCATGCTCCTTAACAGTTGCTTTGATATCAGCACATTTTCTTCCTAAACTTGTCCCCATCATGACTAGATTGCATGTAAGCTGTCTCTGCTTGTAAAAATGCAGTAGTAACACAAAAACATCTGTGTCATCAGCCACCACCCGAATATTGCTGTGCCCTGTTTCAGCCAGATGGACTACCTGCTGTGCAATGATTACATCAGCCTCTTCATGCGTCGTGCGAAGATCTTGCCGCTCCTGAACTTGTCCATCACTGACCTGCATGGGTGTCGGCAGTGAGCCTGTTACAACCAGTGCATTTCCATTTTGTGGAAGTAGGTCGTGGTGCTCTCTGATGTACAGCCAGATCAAGTTTATCAGCTGTACTTTATTCTTTGTCACAGTGAGACACACCTTCTGAGATGGAAGCGGTGTAAGAAGTGACAGGTGATGTTCCCTACTAGCATCTTTCCCAGCTCGGAATGATCTTGTGATGTCCTTAATGCTATTATCATAATACCTATCGAAGATTAGATATGTGTCAGTGGTGTTTAGCTGACGTGAGAGATAATCAAGGAAGTTCTTGATGAAGTCTTGCACAAGACCATGAGCTGGCCAGCGAACTACCCACAGTATGGCGCATCCATCCAGAACAATAACATCTGCAGGTGTGGACAAACGCTCTGACTGCTCAACTTGTAGCTTAGTCTTCAAACTGGACTTTGCTTTGGTAATCCTCATCTCCCCTGATTTGTCAAACATGGATGGTGGTGCAGAGGCTAACTCACAGCTGAGCACATCCTGCATGTTGATGTCTCTGACCTTCTGTAGACACAAAACTCTACCATATATCAAAGATGGATCATATACTGGAACATTCCCAATTTTGATTCTCTTCTTCTGTTCAGCCATGGTTACTGTAGGCTTTGCTAGTGGCTTATGAAAGCTCTCAGGCCAGCCATCCTCATAGCTTTTCATCAAATGCTTTCCCAACTTCACAGATTCGTCAATGTTGACAGAAGGTGATGCCACCCTCCCTGTGACAATGTTTACAAGGACACCAGGCTGATGGCTGTCAGAATTCAAGGGATCAATGCATGTTGTCAGCTTGTCTCTGATCTTCTCTCTGTCTATGGCATCACCTCTACTAATACTAGCTGTTCGTAACCGTGCTGCCGAAGTAAAACTACCTTTCCCACTGCCACTACAGTTAACATATTCTTTCAAATAGCAATCCTGGTCAGCCATTTTTGTTCATCTGAAATAAGACAGACAAGGAACTTAATGTATGCCACCACCATCAAACTATCAACAATTATTATGTAATTTGTAACTACTATGAAAAACATGCAAACAGTTCGATTAAGAATTTGGGCCAATTTTCGGCCTCTATCATCAAAATATGTACAATGACTTAATGAATCATAATCATGACCTGTCTTGGTGTCTCATAATTCTCCTAAAACATACATTTAGCTACAAAAATCACGTTTCCAGGTCAGTTAGAAGCTTAGATATCACAAATTTAAGATTTTCCTTATGGCGGTGTCGGCCATTTTGAATTTTGGCTATAAAAAATTTTGCCCAAGGGTTTCAGAATGTCACCCAGCTTAAATATGTCCAGGGAGACCCCTAGTACTATAATCAACAATAAAACATCTGTTATCAAGCAAAACACGCTTCTTCAAAAATCTTCAGTTTTCCACTAGACTATCCTGCCAAACGGCTGCGCATGCGCACTTCAACCTTAATGTGGAAAGGCAATTTTGTCGGCCCAGTTCGTTTTCCATCTCCGGACAGATAGTATGTAGGCCTACTAGTCAGGAACCGAATGTTCAGGTTCATTAAATTTAAAAGTGTTTATGTACGCACACACACACACGCACACACACACACACACACACACACACACACATATATATATATATATATATATATATATATATATATATATATATATATATATATATATATATTTTTACGTTTTTCCGTGGTTTTAGTTTGAAATATGCTCTGTGAGACAAGTAGCAACAATTTAAGTTAATTTAGCCTTGTGATTCTGACTTCGTGGGTACGGGAAAACGTAAAAAAAGAGGAAAACAAAGGAGAATTTCATATGAGCATAGGGCTCTGGTTACTGAGGGAAATATTACGTAAAACACGTGGGCACATTTAAAGTAGTGTATTTACATAAATGACATTAGTACGGGAAAGAGGAACTCAGTAGGTTGAATGAAACTGGGGAATTCCAGCCACAGTCCGAGAAGCTTCCACGAAATAGCATCCCTCTGAAATGAGAGATATGCACATTATACGCCAGTAATGAAAATAGACAAAAGAATAATGAATTCGAGGCTGCACTGAGGGTGCCAAAGGAGTAATAAAGAATTAATACTGCCGATGCAAGAGGCGCACGGACATTAGACAAGGGAGATTTCTGGCTTTCTCTTTAAGAAAATATTACGAGACAAAAGCGTGACTGAAATGGGGCTCTTCCAGGGCACTTTACCTTAGCAGATTTTCCGAGGGCGCGTAGAAGGCGGTGCGTGGATGACTTGCGATTTCCGAGGGCGAGTTTCTTCCACGTGGTGAGATGCAAGGGCTTCCGTAAAGCGGCAAGGCGATGGGGACTCCTCGAAACTCCAAGCAATGGCGTGTGGGCTCGAGGAATACGGTCGAGGGGCACGAGGAGAAGTATACTTTGGAAAGGGCCACGTGGTTAGGATGCAAGGGCATCGGTGGGGCCAGGTGTTGAGGACGTCTTCACAAGTTCACTCCATATCTTCCAGCCCGCGTGTGTCGAGACCTCGTGGGCTTTTTGCCTTTTATCCCCTCCTATGGGGCAGGGGGGGTGCGCCCAACACAGATGCTTTGACTCATTGCACCTGCTGCCCGCAGGGGAGGTTTTGGCCTGTAGGAGAAACGCCCAAGCCAGATTACTTTTGCCTCGAAGGAAAGATCTTTATCAAAAATGGGAGCGCCTTTAATCTTTTAAACCTTGTTTTTAAGTCGATAGACAGATGGTCTATCGATCGGCCGGCTGGCAGTAAATGAACAACCAACAACAACAAAGGAGGGGGGGGGGAGGTAATTTGCTAGCGAATTCTTGCTAATCATAATACCTCCCCATACAAGATGATGTACATACCTCCTTCGGGTGTGTACTTCGATATTCAAGAATGAGCGGCAAATGCTTTACGTTACTCTACATTCTGCCTTGCAATGAACTTTACTCCTAAGAGTTTTATGAAGCTTGGTTACTTTTAATAACACATTGGGACAATTTTCGTTAACAGAACGCAAAGTGATTTAAACACTTGCAAAAGAATAATTACTTTAGATTTGGTTACCCACTGGTAACTTTATAAAGTGACTCGAACAATTGTGAATTAATTAAGATTATAGGACCACATATATGAGGCTATGGCCAACAAATGAAAAGAAATAGTTATTGTTCAAGAATTAAAATACATGGTTACTTAATTTTAGATAAAAAGCATGCGGTTAGTACAATCTGCCTTGAAGAGGCTTTATAAATGAAAAACAGCGTTTATTTTTGTAAATGACATCCCCTTTTACACGATACTGTAATGACTATACATATTCGCATTGATAATTTATCTTCGTTTTAACGTACTTGGCTCAGCTATCGTTCAACGCGAGCTGAGGGATGACCCACACACCGGGAATTTGACAGTCTTGTGCGGGCGAGAGTATTCGCGAGGTTTTAATTCGCTAACCTTAAACTACGCTAATTTTATGCGTCTACTGCCTACTCAATGTTATGACGGGGCGAGCAGACAAAAGATGTGGGGTAGGACAAGCAGCGATCTTGGAAGGAATGGAAGGGGGAAAAGGGATAATAATAACAAAAGGAAAATTACCAAGACGTTACGAATGAAAACTTGACCGCATATGAAAGGCGGGACACGTCCCTCAGAGCTTACAAAAAGGGGCACTTAAATCACAAGGGCAAGAGTTTATGACTCGCGATTCATTAGAATTAAAGATAAATAAATGACTAAAAGAAAGTAAATGATATTGGCAGAAGAGCTAAGGGAAAAGAGTGAGGGTTTTATTGTGTTAGGCGGGAATTTATCGTCCTACGCCTATAAATTACGGCCCGGACTATCCTTTCAGTCCCAGGGCGGGAAAAGCGCACCCGAAGGGCGCGACTCCTTCAGGAGGGGCTGACACGCGCGCCCGGTGCCAAGGTATGGGCGCAAGGGCGTGCCACTTCTCACTCTGTTATTCTTAATGATTTATACATTGTGTGGGGAATGGTATCCCGTATTTTAATTTCCTCTTGTGGGGATAATTTAAGGGAAGATTAATAGGAGGTGATAAGAGATAGAAGTTCCTGAGGAACGGAGGAAGATAGAGGAGGGTCTGACATCCCCTTCTGGATTAGGGGTGCCAAGACCTTCGAAAAATGAAATGGTGGCACAAGTGCCAGGGGAGCTCTAGAGCTCTTTGTAAATTACCTGGAATGTCCCACGCCCGTGGTAATTTCGCCTCGAGTCTTTCTTAATGGGACAGTCGTCCTCGGCCGGGGAAGCGGAGGGCCCGCGACCGGAGGGCGGCACGGAGTACCACCTGGGCCTGCTGATGCGACAGCTGACGCAGGATTGTTCCGTGCGGGTTCTACCATGATCCGTCGCGGCTCTTGTAGTTCATCGGCCAAGTGAGATATGGCAGAATCCTGACTTGCAATTGCGTCGGCGACGGGCTGAGGCAGAGAGGAGGCGGTCGGGGGTGGCGTGAGCGGCTCGCAGGTAACGATGACCAGCTCAGGCACGGGTTGCGAGGCCGCACCTGCAGGTGAGCTTCCGCGGTGGTCGGGAGGAACCGTCTCTCTGACCGACGCTGGTAGCGGTGCCAGGCCGGGGGAAGAGAGGGGGTCCTGAGTTGGATCCCGTGAATGGAGATCGGCGTAGCGCTCTGGCGCTGGCACTAGGGCAGAGTCAGGCGCTATCAGAGGTTTCTTGGGCTCGTCGGTCAGGACGGACGAAGCTTGGCCCTGCTCGGGGCATGCAAGTGGCACCGGCAGGAATTTGGCATCTCCTGAAGGGAGATTTGATTGGGGCCCTGGCACTGGCACTGAGGCAGGGCCGGGCACTGGAATGGGATCGGGAACCGATCGAGGGGGCCACTGTACATTGTACTCAGGTGGCACTGGTGGGGACTGCACGTCCTCCTGGTACCCAGGGGGCGCCAGTCTTGGCTGAGGGAGAAGCGGGGGAGGATTACTCGCGCCCGCGGAATGATTCGGGGAATGTGGACCCCTAGATTGTCGTGATTTCGGTGGGGACTGAAAGTCCTGTCCCAGGATGACGTCATAGCCTCCGGGGAGATGGCTTGCTACTGCAAGATTGCACATTTTGGATTGGTGAGGTCGTGAGACTCTCAATTGGACCGTAGGGAGTATCATCTTAAATTGATTTATTCCCTCGATCGTAACGAGTTTTCGTCTATTGACGATAGCTCCGTAGGGAACTCTGTCCCTTCGGATGAGGGAGATTTGTGCGCCCGAGTCCTCGAAAGCAGTGACTCGGCGCGCGGGCTCGCTACCTCGTGGAGGGGCCACGTATACGGGCCCTTCGGCGGGAGGGCCTAATGACTGGGGATCTGTGACGGCCAAGGCGACGGTGGGAGTATTTACTTTATTATTGCGTGGGCATTTTGCCCATGCGGGAGAATGGCCATAGACCTTGCACGCCGTGCAAAAGGTCTGGCTAAAGTCTTTCCGCGCTGCCCCTGTGGAGGGCGCAGGCGAGTTATTGTCGGTTTTCCGGGAGAGAGAGGAGCCGGTTTCTTGTTCCGGCACTGTTCGAAGGAGTGCCCCGTTTTCTTGCAATAATGGCAAGTTAGGGGCTTGCCCGAGTTCCCATTTTTGTTGGAATTTGAACCTCCGAGGAGGGACGGGGGATTTATCTTCCGCCCCATGGATCCTTCTTGAGGGTGGTGAGTTTCCCACATGTCTGCTATTCGGCAACACTCGGTGAGTGTTGGTGGGGCTTTTTCCACTATATGAGTGGCGAGGGCAGGAGGGGCGTAGCGCAGGAAATGCTCGAATTTAAACCGCTCGAGTACCTCGGCGGTGTTAGTGGCTCCTTCGGAATCGAGCCATTTTGTCAACGCCCGCTCCGAATGGTACGCCCAATCGGACCAAGTCTGGCCTGCTTCTCTGGGCTGCTCTCTCCAACGTCTCCTCCACCGCTCGGGGGTAATCTCGTACGCCTTCGTAACTGCTTGGCGTACGGCTTCCCAGTTTCCCCGATCGTCTGCGGGAAGGGCGTGGTAGGCAACGAGGGCCTTTCCGCCCAGGAATTTAGTGAGAACAAGGGAGAGTTCCGCGGGGGAGAGATCGCAGCACTCCAGGACTCGTTCGGCCCTTTCAAGCCATACTTCGGGTTCGGACTCGGTCCATTTTGGCATGAACGAGTGAGCTTGGCTGAGGGCACTCATCCCCGCGGCAGGGGGCGGGGGGGTGGCGTGCTGTCGTTCTAGCACCTGGAGCTCATGGGCGCGTTCTCTCTCTCTCTCCGCCTTGGCATCGTCCACTCGCTCTTGAACCCATGCTCTCAGATCTGGCCCCGATAGTCCCATGTCCTTCCCAGCGGACATGTAGAATTTGAAATCCTCGTTTTGTTGGGCTCTGGTATTAGCCATCTTGAAATAATGGGTATATATGTCTGAGAAGACTCAGGTTGTCTGAAAAGACTCAATTGCAGGAATCTGAAACACTCAATTGTTCAGACTGCAGGAGACTGGATCTGTCCGAATAAGACAGTTGATTAGTAAGTCTGAGGAGACTTTGTTAAAATTGGATGTGTCTTGGAAAGACGTGGTTGTTCTTGGCGAACGAATTTTAATATGTGTCTCGGAAGACGTAGTTGGATTTTGTCACGCTCGGACTTGGCCGGCTGTAGCGTGAAGTTAAGGAGTTGTTCTAACGAACTAGAATGATCAGTCCCGTAAGGGCTTAGATGTGTGTGAACTACACTATATAATGTCTCAAAAGGACTTAATTTTGGGTTCCCGCAGGAATGAGAAATTCTCGCCACGTGCGACGTAGAATTTTTGTATGAGTCTCTGAGGACTGGGGTTTGGAGGAATTCTCGCCACGTGCGACGTAGAATTTTAGGAGTCTCTGAGGACTGGAATTTGGAGAAATTCTCGCCACGTGCGACGTAGAATTTTAGGAGTCCCTGAGGACTGGAATTTGGAGAAATTCTCGCCACGTGCGACGTAGAATTTTAGGAGTCTCTGAGGACTGGAATTTGGAGGAATTCTCGCCACGTACGACGTAGAATTTTAGGAGTCTCTGAGGACTGGAATTTGGAGAAATTCTCGCCACGTGCGACGTAGAATTTTAGGAGTCTCTGAGGACTGGAAATTGGAGAAATTCTCGCCACGTGCGACGTAGAATTTTAGGAGTCACGTAGGACTTGGAATTTGTGGAATTTGGAGGAATTCTCGCCACGTACGACGTAGAATTTTAGGAGTCACTTAGGACTTAGAAATTACTAACGGGAAACCGAAAGAGAAATGAATGGGGGGAAAAAAAAAAATGCTACACACGCGGGCATGGGCGGGGGTGGGGGGGTGCAGGTCGTTTGGCCAACACCGGAGGTATTTTTAGATTCTGGGTGAATGAACCCGTATATTTATATACCGTCTGGGATTCCGGAGAATTTCCCAGTCGTCTGAGAGGATAACAGTACAATGGCCTAGTAATTTTCCCTATAAGCGGAGTTTAAATTTCGCTTTCCTAACACCTAACTCGAATTCTGACTACACTGAGAGAATTGTCAGCAATGCAAGCTGACTTCGTCGTGTCCCACGTGGGAATTTTATTCGCGCCTAAATAACAGTTCGCTGATTCGAAATGCGAAGTAAAAGTTATCACAGAGGAATTTCTTTCGCACTATTCCTCGAAGCAAGGATATGGCAAAGATTTTAACACAGGAATTTTCGCACTATTCCTCGAAGCAAAAGATATGGCAAAGATTTTAACACAGAGGAATTTCGCACTATTCCTCGAAGCAAAGGATGGTTAGCACTGGTTATTTCCTAACTACCTATCCTGAAAGGCATGCATTAACGAATCTAATACGGCGGTTCTTTTCTCTCAGTGATTACATGCGTCCCTATTTCTAATTCCTAGGAACAGTCACGATTGTAAAAAGGTTTTGCTAAGATTAACACATTACTTACGTGGAATTTTCTGGATCTGTGTGCTGGTTTTACACAAAAGGTTCGTAATTGTCTCGTACCCAGCTTAGCTTTGCTAATAGCTGATCTGGCAAGTTGCAAATGCAATAAAGCAACACTAGGGGAACTGCAACTGCAAAACGAGATCTATGGCCAGGTCGCCATTTTTACGTTTTTCCGTGGTTTTAGTTTGAAATATGCTCTGTGAGACAAGTAGCAACAATTTAAGTTAATTTAGCCTTGTGATTCTGACTTCGTGGGTACGGGAAAACGTAAAAAAAGAGGAAAACAAAGGAGAATTTCATATGAGCATAGGGCTCTGGTTACTGAGGGAAATATTACGTAAAACACGTGGGCACATTTAAAGTAGTGTATTTACATAAATGACATTAGTACGGGAAAGAGGAACTCAGTAGGTTGAATGAAACTGGGGAATTCCAGCCACAGTCCGAGAAGCTTCCACGAAATAGCATCCCTCTGAAATGAGAGATATGCACATTATACGCCAGTAATGAAAATAGACAAAAGAATAATGAATTCGAGGCTGCACTGAGGGTGCCAAAGGAGTAATAAAGAATTAATACTGCCGATGCAAGAGGCGCACGGACATTAGACAAGGGAGATTTCTGGCTTTCTCTTTAAGAAAATATTACGAGACAAAAGCGTGACTGAAATGGGGCTCTTCCAGGGCACTTTACCTTAGCAGATTTTCCGAGGGCGCGTAGAAGGCGGTGCGTGGATGACTTGCGATTTCCGAGGGCGAGTTTCTTCCACGTGGTGAGATGCAAGGGCTTCCGTAAAGCGGCAAGGCGATGGGGACTCCTCGAAACTCCAAGCAATGGCGTGTGGGCTCGAGGAATACGGTCGAGGGGCACGAGGAGAAGTATACTTTGGAAAGGGCCACGTGGTTAGGATGCAAGGGCATCGGTGGGGCCAGGTGTTGAGGACGTCTTCACAAGTTCACTCCATATCTTCCAGCCCGCGTGTGTCGAGACCTCGTGGGCTTTTTGCCTTTTATCCCCTCCTATGGGGCAGGGGGGGTGCGCCCAACACAGATGCTTTGACTCATTGCACCTGCTGCCCGCAGGGGAGGTTTTGGCCTGTAGGAGAAACGCCCAAGCCAGATTACTTTTGCCTCGAAGGAAAGATCTTTATCAAAAATGGGAGCGCCTTTAATCTTTTAAACCTTGTTTTTAAGTCGATAGACAGATGGTCTATCGATCGGCCGGCTGGCAGTAAATGAACAACCAACAACAACAAAGGAGGGGGGGGGGAGGTAATTTGCTAGCGAATTCTTGCTAATCATAATAATATATATATATATATATATATATATATATATATGCATATATATACTTATATACTGTTTATGTGTGCGTGTGTAATTGTAATAGCCACAATGCCCTCTCAACTTCTCGAATTCTTCGCCAATTTTTTGGATATGTTTGTCACTACAAAGCCTGAAGATCCAAGTGCAAGAAATTTAAAGCATTTGTGATGTGCGGGAGCGGGAAACGAACCCCGTCCCATGATCACGACGAGGTCACGTTGCCGACCTGACCACCAGAAGGATAAGTCTATTGCCTCTTGTACATACATATACCGGGCGTCTTCAGATATATTTATTAGAGGTGGAATAGACCCATATGTATCTGGTTAAAGTGACCAGTAGATTCTCTATATATATTTCAGCCTAAAAACAATAAAAATGGTTGCACACTTCTTCATACAGTGGCCTAAAAGTTATAAGGAAGATTTCAAATGTGAAATTATGCTTCACCAATCTATTAAGGCCTATATTTAGCCTATATTTTCATGTGGAATCTGCGGAATAATGGTATACAAGAGTTACCATGTTTCTCCTTTCTTAATTTTATTCCAGACACAGGTCTGTAGTTTTATGGGAATTGCGAAAAATAGTAATTCCCAAATTCAGTAATATTTTACTCTATGAATTACGTCTAGTCATTCATTTAGGCCCTATAATTCGATGGAAAAAGTACATATAAAAGGGTAACCACCCTACATACATTTTGCATTTTCAGAAATATAGTTCAAGACTAAGCAAAACACTACAATGGATACATAATCTTTGTTGCTGATGAGAGTCCTTAGGTAAGTATCTCTTTGGTCGAAACCTTTTATATGTAGCTGTTTAGATATATTGTAGCGTCTGAATACTGGATGCAGGTCAGTAGCTTCAAAAAGGAACATTTTCCGATTTCAAAAAGGTTACTTGTATCACATTTGGAAGGTTCCTAATATCATATTGAAAGGTTCCAAATATCATATTTAAAAACACGCTCTCCCTCTGCAATGGCCTGCTGGCTGACAAGTCAGCTCAAAGGAAAAATGGAGTTCGGGGAATTGAATGTAAAGCATGCTGCTTGTATTCAGCGCTGCCATTCTTCATTAGGTTATTGGCAGAAATTTGTAAACCCTTAAAATAAGTTTAATCTCAGCAAAAATAAGTATAGTGATAAGAAGAACAGTAGGACCTGCAGAATTAAATCATTAAAATGCAAGTTTTGGGATTGGGATTACTGCCAGAAAGACATAGATAAGAAAACAAGAAGAAAAAAATATACGGAATGACAGAAAACAGAAAAGAAATGAGACGTTTGCTAGCAATCTTAGAATGTATAAGTGAAAATACTGAAAAGTGTTCGACATTTTTCCACCCACATTTTTTTTCTAAGCCAGAGGCAAGATTTATGATGCATTACAGAAATACAAGCAATATATACACCCTCTAAGAAAAAATCCTATTAAAATAATAATTTCTTTTCTTCTCCTGGCTCTCGTGAAGCGTTGGGGAAATGGTCTCGTGGTCAACATTTGATCATTATTGATGATGAAACGAGTCAAAAACAATTCCGCTCTGGAGCACACTTCGTTTAATAGTAGAGTGCAGATTTTTGCTTTACTTTTATTTTCATTTGTGACATGAAGAGCTGATATGAATAAAAAGAAGTGGGAGGGGTGTTACGTTTTGAAGTGTGTAAGCGGAAGCAGGATATCTCAAGAACGTCGTGGCAGAATTTGATCAAACATGGTTGATAAGTTTATGGAGATCTTCTCGAGAGGATTAACTTTCGGAGGAAAACAACGCAAATTGTGAATTGTGAAAGGGTATCAATACGTTTTGTTCCCTTGTTCTACATACCCTGCTAACACTCCGATGCGCAAAGCCAAGGCCACCGACACGCTCACGGGTTGAACTGCTCCTTTACCGCTGCGTATTGCAATGCCCTTCTTTCATTTGGTTTATTGTTAGAGGAGAAAAATAATCTCCGACACGTTTATATAACAACATGGCATCTTCATCGTAATTAATTATTTATTAAAACTGTATATTTGAAGGGTTAAAGGAATCCTGTAGCGTAGAAGAGGGGGAATAAATCAAAGGGACTTCAACGTACCCGGGGTTGGTCAAAATGAATTTCGCTAGACCAAGATGAACAACATTTCTCAATATAAATGCAACGAAACTAAAACTGAACGATATACACTGAATGATTTCTCTTTCTAATTTTTTTTTAAACCAAGTAGACTGACTTGAGTGGTGTTGGAAATATTAAATGCTTGTGATTACAAATTTACGAATTTACTATCTATATTCAATTCAGTGTGGTATCCTTCAGGATCTTAATACCAAAACATTTTTCTTATTGGCTTTACAGATCATTTGTCCTTTTAATTTCTTTTTCCCTTTGGTTTTTGGACCTTGTTTTTATGCTTTGCCTTCCCTTCGCTGACTTTGAGTGAAAAGTTTCACGTGTGGATATCTTTCTTTTTATTTCAGTCCTGTTTTAACGTATCCTGCAATCTTTTAACTAACGTCAAAAGTAATCTTCGATTATCGATAAATTTTTATACGTTATTTTGGTGATGAATATTTAATTGTTTTGTAAAGAACAAACAAACAAAGGCATATTTTTGGCATTTTTTACGATAAGTCTATTCAAGAAACCTAAAGGAGTACAAACCTGCATAGTATAGAATGTGCAAAAGTGAGGCAGGTTATTGGTATTTAACCAAAAAGGCCTGGTTTCGTAAGCTTCTATTTTTTCTTTGATAACACGGACAGGGTTTTGTGAAACGCGGTTGATTTGATGTTTACGTTCAAGTGAGATGGTTGTATCGATCTCAGATGCTTAAATACTTCTTTCTTATCAGTTCTTTTTTTTATTTATTTATTCTACGCGCTTTGTTTTCTTTGCGAGGAGTACAATGTACAATGCCATTAAAATCGTTCCATATCTGTTATCTACACCGCGGTGACTTTGTCCCCAGGCAGCCTTTCATTAACGTGAGTGATTTTTTTTTAATAGTTTGGTGATTCTTCTCACTAGTCAAATATTATTAAGAAATAAAGGGTTCGAAGCTATTGTTTCCTGACTCCTCACGTGTTCTGATTTGTCTGGTTGCTCTGGGATAAGGCTGTCTCACCAAAAAGAGAACTGGACTGCCCTTGGGAAGGCCTCGTCTTCATAGTTATCGCCTGGTCGTTCACGCCTGAGGTTTCAGGGTGGTGGCTTACGGAGTAAAAGAGGATCAGTATAACTATTCGATTCAGTTACAGCGACAAAATTGCCTTCACGCCATGAGCTGTAATGCTTGATGGAACTTTCATGATCGTATTCTAAAAATGTTTTCACTTTTCTGTGAAAACAAAGGGAAGACTATTGCTCGCATTCTAACACATTCGCATTCTTTTCGTGAAAGAATTTCGCTACTGGCAAAAGAATGTTCTGTTCTCATTAAATTCTAATTTAACCATGACACGTGTTTACCCGTTCTTGCATAACCGGAAAACAATTTCAGATAAAACTAAGAGCTCCACATCACTCTGATAACTTAGATGCAGGGGAATAAAAATAAAGAAATGACACATTTACAAATTACCTTAATATTGCTGGAATAAAAACCATTTTAACTAATCAGATTCTAAATTTGTTCTGTTTTTCACACCTACCTGCAAAAGAGGATGAGTAATATAAAAATTATTTGCTATAATTTGCGTTTGAATGTAGCACGTTATACAACAGAATCATCCGATTCACGCGAACCTTTCATTCTCACATGATTATAACCTCTGAAAACTGCGCACATTTTATGCATTCGCTGACATATGTTTACAGCTTTTTATCTCCGTGCTTTGTCAGTATAAGATGACAAGATTACAGCTATTTAGCAGTCTAAATGGCGTTCTACAAGTTTCTTAACATTATATTTATCTAGATACAAGATGGCGAAGTATATATAATTTATAGATAGATGAAATGCATTGTTTGTGGAGAAAATAATGACATTTTATTAGTTTGAATCATTCAAAACTAAACGATGTAAACACCAGCTTTAAATAAACTTGATGACTTTAGTTTTTCATCTCCGTTAGAAAAAAAAAAAAAGATACCATTCTGATTCTTCGCTTAGCCTATGCTATAAACGTTTCAGAATAAGAGAAACAACGCAGAATTTACTTTGACCCCGCTGCCCAGCTGTGAAGCGTTATATTGCAACTTCACCCAGGTCAGAGCCTCAAAGGCAAGGACTCTGTCGCCTCATCTCTCTGCGCTGCACCCCAGCTTTCATATCTCGACGATAACGAACGTGATTATTCGTATGCTTGAGATAGTTTTGAGAAACAACAGTCATTGTTTGATGGACGCAACGTGCTTACGCGAAAGCGCCTATGGAACGACGACCTTATATGAGAGAAGAATTTATCAGAATTTCATATTATCCCTGAAACCACACCCTTTTTACGTGTGTCCTTTATTATTATATATTAGCATTCTTCCTGCACTCTCCATTCTGAATCAAGTTTGAATTGATAAAGTTTTGTGATCATTTAGGTCATGCTGTTGTCTAATGCCTCAAGTTTTGTCAGAGGCATTATTATTATTATTATTATTATTATTATTATTATTATTATTATTATTATTATTATTATTATTATTATTATTATTATTATTATTATTATTATTATTACTCAGAAGGTAAAATCTGTTCATATGGGACAACCCACCAAAGGGACCATTGACTTGAAATTCTTTAAACTTCCAAAGAATATGGTATTCATTAGGAAGAAGTAAGAGGAGGTAAAATACAAAAAGAAGAGATCCCACTTATTAAAAAATCAGTAAATTAACAAATAGATAAAAATGTATTAAAATGCAAGGAGAGTAGTATTCTGGTATCAATAAATTGCATCTTCGATTGAATTTCTGAAGTTCCAATTGCAGTGCATCCTCTGGGAGGCTGTTCCACAGTCCAACGGTGTGAGGAATAAAGGTCCTCTGGAACTGAGAAGCCGAGGCACATTTACTGCATACTGGTGCAGCTGTTCAGCGAATTTAGTTGCTCTTGGCAGATAAAGGGGATCAGGAATCAATTGTAAATGTGAAAGATCTCAGTTGAAATACAACTTGCGAAAAAAGTGACAAACGAGAGATCATCCGTCGATGGTCCAAGTCATACCTACTACTCTTAGGAAACAGAAACCTATCACCACGAACCACTCTGTCTAAAAGAGATAAATCTCTGCCAGAAGCTGACGTCCACACCGGAGAACAGTATTCTAGTAAAGGAAGTACAAATGGCCTAAAACAGGTTGCATTGATTTTGTTACTGTTATATGTATATGTGGCCTTACGAACAATATCGAATGCGGCATTGACTGAAACATTAATTAGATTTTTCTCAAAAGTTAGATGTGGGTCAGAGGTTACACCTAGAATAGTTAAAGCTTCAGACTCTTTCAGCAAAGTTCCATCCGCCTGAAAGGGGATGAAGGGCTGGGAAATCTGTACGAGATCTGCTAATCAATAGTGTTTTCGTTTCACTGGAGTTCAGCCTTATATCCCACCGACTACACCATTTCCTGATCCTGTTCATGTTCCGACTGAGGCCGAGGGCATCTTCATCTCTCAAAAGTGGAGACTTTACTACACCCAAACGTGTTGCATCATCGGCATACTGAACAACCTCGTTTTCCAAGCTAACAACCATGTCACTTGTATACACTAAAAATAACAGTGGACCAAGCCCCATTTTATTTTTTTCTGACTGTTTTGTTACATCTACGATTGATGAAGGAAATTTTGACAAACAAGTGTTGTTTGATTATTTGTTTCATTGGTTTATTATGGAGCATGCTCACGATAAGAATAAAGTTAGTTGCCGTGCGACAATGATAAGAACCGATGATACAGTTAGCATTTCTTTCACTGAAAGTGTTATTTTCTCTTGCCCGCTTTTAGAGGCAGTCCTCCTCCGCTTCAGAAATGAAAGAGAGTATTGGCTGTTATTTCTGAATACCTTCACAAAATAAGTTCAATTTCTCTCTTTTTTTTTTCGTTTCATCACCTTCCTTCTCTCCGTTCACAATATGCAAGACGCTGACGTCCCCGCCACCCACCCATCCCCCAGGCGGTCCTCTATGAAGGAGAGGAAATTAATTTGGGTCTCTTTTGGTGATCAGGTCAGGCTATAAAACGAAAGAGAGACTCGATGGGGATTTGTGCTATTTTTGGACTTTCAGTCTTATCCCCTCTACTGGGTTTGCCTGTTATTATTATTATTATTATTATTATTATTATTATTATTATTATTATTATTATTATTATTATTATTATTATTATTATTATTATTATTGTCTTTTCTTTTTTTATCGTGCATTCCTGTTTTCAGTTAAGTTTGCAAATAATACGTTAATTGCACCAGTTACAATAAAACAGGTTGTGATACTGTAAATAACTGCTGATAAAATATTCTAATATATATATATATATATATATATATATATATATATATATATATATATATATATATATATATATATATATATATATATATATATATATTTGTAAGGTGTTAACATTGAAAATGGAAAATATAAACAGTTAATTGAAAAGCAAAGGCAGATTCCAGAAGTGTTCTCAGAGAATTGGAAAACAGACCAAAAATACTAATTAATATATGACTTTCGGTAAAGAACTGGGACATTCAGTATATATATATATATATATATATATATATATATATATATATATATATATATATATATATATATATATATATATATATATATATATATATATATATTGTCACGATGCGTATCAAGTACCTGGTTATTACACAACTAATCTCAAGATTCAAAAATATACCTCACTTCAGCCAGATACCTGAACTCTCATAACATTAATTGTTACGACTGAGTACTCTAAAGGTAACAGTGATCCCTTAAGAAAAAACTTATTTATCAATCACTTGAAAAATCAAACTAAGTTCGTCAGAATATGTGTGAGGTATAAAAAATTAAACTAGAAATCTTCTAGAGTAAAAGGGCATCACTCCATCGAAAAACTCTAACTGTTTCCCTGGTCTTAATTCACTTTAGCAAAACTAAAAGAACAAAACATGTTTATCACTTTGCCTTATGCACACACAATCAATCCTATTCACTGGTGATCAATAAATGAAACACTGTTTTTCTAAAAATGTTAAATACAAAAATTTATTTTCAGATTCAAAGTTTATAACTAGAATTCACAATTAATTAGAATTCATAATCTGAAAAATTTACTATTAGTTGAAAATAACACAAAACTCAATGAATTCTTGAATTAAATTATGAAACAAAACTAATTCACAAAAACTTTATCAGGAATTTAAATTAATCAAGAAAAATTTAAACTATCAAGAATTACTCAAGATTTAAAAAGAAAATCTCAATAAATGAAATCAAGTATGCAATGTTAAATTAAGTATGCAATGTTAAATTAAGTATGCAATGTTAAATCACCAAGAAATATTTACAATGCTATGTAAATAAATGTTACATCACAAACATAAAAAATGTGAAAATACAAAGAAATTGTAAATAGAAAAACACACAAAAATACACGTAAGATTTATCAATAATGATTTCACTTGTTCAAAATTTCCTAACTTATCACACCATAACCTCCTAACTTATCATACCATGGTATCAATAAGTAAAATTTCACGTTACCTTACACAACTTGTGAAAACCTCTGTAAATCACTTGCTGCAGCTGCGTTACACAATACACACTTTTTTACCAGGCGCCGTTACGAACTAAATAACTTTGCTAAATTCAGATCTCAAAAGTTAATGTTAAAAGTGACCACAAAAATTTACGTTAAAAGTAATCTCTTCCTAATAAGGAATGAGAGAGAGAGAGAGAGAGAGAGATGGAACCAAATCGACTGGTCTCAGAAATCAGAATGAAACAAATTTTAGGATTCCAGTAATACGTGAAACAATTACATGATGTCATTAAAGCATTTTGGGTACGAGATACAAAAGTTCTAGAAGCAGGGAGGTGACGTCATTAAAGCGTTTTGGGTGCGAGATACAATGGAGAAGCTTCTAGAAGGAAAGTTACGTCATCCCAGCAAAACGTTTTGAACGCATCTTACAAAACATGACGTAATTGATCAGGACACGTATTCTCTCTCTCAAAGTGGCGAACGTGACTCAAACAATGCATGCAACAACATGAAATCACTCGTCTTGAGCCCGTATGGGACGAATCGGCGTTTGTTTTGCAAATCTGTCATCGCTAATCCAAAACAAAGCGTTCCCTCTTATCTCAACTGATGACAATTGAAATGAAACAAGTCCTTGGTAGACACACACACGTGTTCACATACTACGCTATTACCAAGAAAGATATTCGTTCTAAATTACGTTACTATTAAAATTATAACAACAATTCTAAATTACGCTATCAAGTAATCATTAGTACTTTTGAGATCTGATGTCAAACTAAATATGACACTTCAACAACCATTATCATTAAACATAACACATGAAAAAAGTAAATGTCAAAATTATAGGAGGATATACGTATTACAAGGCAACATCATGAAATTCCTCCCCCGAGAAGATTACTTATCCCGGGTCTGAATCCAATGATTCACAACGGGATAAATAATCTGCTATGACATTATCTTTTCCTGAAATGTGTTTAACACTTACATTATATGGTTGCAGGCATAAAGACCACCTGGTCAGTCTCATATTATTATTTTTCATCTTATTGATGAATGAGATTGGGTTGTGATCCGACAGTACTAAAATTTCTTCATTCCTAGGTCGGTTCACATACACTTCAAACTTTTTCAATGCTGTGATTAATGCTAATGTTTCTTTTTCAATTGTTGAGTATGTTTTCTGGTGCTTTTTCAACTTTGAAGACATAAAACATACTGGATGTAAGATTCTGTTGTCATCTTTTTGAAGTAGAACAGCTCCAATTCCACAGTCGGATGCATCAACTTGTATTACGAACTTTTTATTGAAGTCTGGAGCTTGAAGCACTGGTCTTGAAGTTAATATGGCTTTAACCTTCTCAAATGATTCTTGACATTCTGGAGTCCAATCAAACTTTCTTTTAGGACTGGTTAAGTCAGTTAAGGGAGCTACTACGGCTGAGAAATTTGGACAGAATCGGCGATAAAATCCAGCCATGCCCAAAAATCTTTGTAGCTGTTTCCTCGTAGCAGGAGGGGTAGCCTTACGGATACCTTCTACATTAGCGTCAATAGGAGCGAGAAGGCCTTTTCCAACTTCAAATCCTAGGTACTGTACAGTTGCCTTTCCAAACTCACTTTTTTGTAAGTTGATTGTTAGTCCTGCTTCCCGAAGTTTCTTGAACACTTTCCTTAATATCTTCAGATGTTCTTCCCATGTATTAGAATAAATCACAATGTCATCAAGGTATACACCTACTCCTTCTATTGATCCTAGTAGTTGATCCATCACTCGCTGGAATGTTGCAGGTGTATTCATCAGACCAAACGGCAAAACAGTGTATTGATACAGTCCAAAAGGAGTAATGAAAGCTGACAGCAACTTAGCATTCTCATCTAAGGGAATTTGATAATATCCTTTCAACAAGTCTATTTTGGAAACAAATTTGGCTTGCCCAATATTATCAAGTAATTGATCAATAAGAGGCAAGGGATAATTGTCAGCCACACTGATGGAATTCAGTTTCCTATAATCAGTACACATCCTAAATGAGCCATCTGGTTTCTTCACTAACACACAAGGAGAACTATAATGACTTGAACTGGGTTCTGCTAATCCATGCTGCAACAAATATTCAACTTCTTTCTTCAAAACATCTCGATGAAAAGGCGATAAGCGATAAGCTCTCATTTTAAAAGGTTTTCCATCTTCTCTGATCTTTATCTCATGCTTTGTCAGATTGGTACACCTAGGTACATCTGCAAAAATTTCAGGGAAACTTTGAATAACTTCACTTAATTCACTACTTTGCTCAACACTCAGATGTTTTAGTTTATCTTCCAAATTTTCTAATATTGAAGAATTGTTCATCTTGTTTTCAGCTCCTAATTCGTAGCCGTCATCGTCCTCTGTAGATGAAGTTGTTTGTGTTATTGACACTGTTTCAGTTATAGTCTCTGAGAAGTAAGGTTTCAAAAGATTCACATGTATCTTCCTCTGTCGTATTCTTCTTCCTGGTGTTTCAATCACATAAGTTCGATCACTTAACTTCTCTATTATCCTATAAGGACCTTGAAACTTATTGGTAAGGGGAAATCTTTTCACTGGTAAGAACACTAGAACTTGCTGTCCAATACTAAAATTTCTTAGCTTAGTTTTAGCATCATATTTTCTTTTCATTTTCTCTTGACTTATTTTCAAATTTTCTAAAGAGAATTTTCTAATTTCTCTTAATCTTTTCCTCAAGTTCTTCACATATTCTCCTTGGATTTCCTCTTGATTTTCTTCCCAATTCTCTGCAAGAATCTTCAATGGACCTCTAATGTCTCGACCAAAAATCATTTCATTTGGTGAACATCCCATGCTTTCTTGATAAGCATTCCTAACTTCAAATAACATTAAAGGTAAACCAGCATCCCATTCTCTTCCTGATTCATTACAATACTTAGTTAACATACTTTTCAATGTCTGGTGGAACCTTTCCAAGGCTCCTTGAGTCTCTGGATGATAAGCAGTTGATAACTGTTGTTTTACTCCTAACAAGTTCATCACATCCTGGAATAATTTTGAAGTAAAGTTCGTTCCTCTATCACTTTGCACAATTTCTGGTATTCCAAACTTGGAGAAAAACTCCACCAACTTCTCAGCAATTACCTTTGCACTTATACTTCTTACAGGAATCGCCTCAGGATACCTAGTCACTGGACACATTAATGTTAATAGATATTCACTTCCTTTCTTTGTTTTCGGAAGTGGCCCAACCACATCTATAATTACCTTGCTAAAGGGTTCTCCTCTAACTTCTATGGGATGTAGGGGTGCTTTCTGAATGGTTTCATTCGGTTTTCCAGCTATCTGGCATGTGTGACACACACTGCAAAATTTGCTAACGTCCTTGTGAAGTCCAGGCCAGAAAAAATACTTCATAACCTTCTCAACAGTCTTCCTGATTCCCATATGTCCAGACTCATGCGCTACTGCTACAACTTGTTTCCTCAATGGATATGGAATAAAAATTTGATGATATTCACCCCATTCAGCATTTCCTGGTATATCTGCAGGTCGATGCTTCCTCATTAGCAATCCTTCCTTTAGATAATAACAGGTAGAGGTTTGTTGCATCTCTTCTTGATCAACAACTCTGAAGAACAAATCAGCCAACGTTGTATCCCTCTTCTGCAGTTTCATTAGCTTCTCTCTTGTCACTTGACCAACTTCAAGGGCTGAACTCTCCATATCTGCTAACTCTGCTTCTACAGTTTCACTACTATCTTCAGGAACTCTTTGACTACTCGGAGTCTCTTCAATAACAACAGGAACCTCTTCTTCTTGGGAAATCTCTTCATTACTAACACTAGGGGAAACTTCACTTTCCTGGAACAGTTCTTCTAAGCTTAAAGATCCTTCACTTGATTCTTCTGGTGCAGGTAAATCCTCAGTATCTTCACTTGCAGACATAGTTCTCTTCATACTCCTGGTAGTTACACAACTTGGAAACAGGTGGGGGTTTTTCTTCTCTAAAGCTACTGTAGGACTAACCCTTAACGGTTTGTCTGTCACTATAGGACAAGGAACAAATGGTACACCACCAACTTCATTACCCAGTAAAACATGTACACCTTCAACAGCTAGTGAGTCCTTTACAGCAAAATCAACATTTCCTGTCACCAATTCACAGGACAAATGCAAGCGGCATATAGGAGTTACCTCTTCTCCTCCTATACCCTTCAAAATAACTGAATCTCCGGTGAGATTCTTCTCCAACTGTGGGTGAGCACCACGAACTACCACACTATGGTTACTCCCCGTATCACGTAATACCTTGACTGGTACCTGCACACTTCCTCCTTGAGTTGTCAGCGTACCTTCATAGATATATGGCTTAAAAGCCTCCAAGCTGCTCAGCCACTCACTGCTTGAAGTTACATTTCTACTGGTTGCTAAACACACTGCTTGTTTAGTCTCAGTCGTTCCCACACTGCTCTTTGTAGTTTGCTTCACCTGGTTACCTTTAACCACTTGACCAACTGGTTTGGTCTGCTGTTGTGTCTGATAACAATCTCGACTGTAGTGTCCTACTCTTCCACACTTGTAGCAGACAACATTAGTCTTCTGTATCTGTCTTGAAAACTGACTGGATGATGAGGATTTAACATTTAATTGCTGAGGGGTGTTACCTGACTTTGTATTGGCATAGCCACTAGAAGGATTTCCAGTTGTAATGTTCCTGAAATTTGGATGAGATCTGAAACCTGTGCGTTGTTGGTTCTGGTACTTGACATTATAATTTCTTTTGCTAGAAATTATATTAAAATCTTCGCTCAATGTAGCAGCTTTGTCAAGTTTTTTAACCTCTCTCTCTCTTAAATAGGCTCTTATGTGTTCAGGAATTCCTCTAAGATATTGTTCTAGAACTACTAACTCCTCAAGTTCGTCCATAGATTTAACTTTAGCAGCCTCCAACCATCGTTTAAAACATCTTCTTACTTTGTAAGCATAATCCAAGAAAGTTATCTTGTCATCCTTTCTCAAAGATCTGAATCTTTCATTATAATATTCAGGGGTCATCTGGTAAACTTGTAGCACATTATGTTTGAGTACCTTGTACTCTTTACACTGATCAGCTGATAAGGCTAAATAGGCACTTCTTCCTTTACCAATGAGAACACTCTGTAACAAGACAGACCATTTATCCTCTGGCCATCCCATACCTGAAGCTACTTTTTCAAAGTGATCAAAAAACTCATCTGGGGCTTCTTCTGTAAATTTCGGAATTAACTTCTGCACTCTTACTACATCAAATACAGGGTCTGAATTACCTTGAGTAGGGTTAGACGGTATTACAGGTAATGTGGATCGAGCTTTTATTAACTCCATCTCCCTTTCATGTCTTGCTCTTTCTCTCTCCTCTTTTGCTCTTTCTCTTTCTTCTTCTGCTGCTTTTTCTTCTTCTCTTTCCTTTCTTTCTCTTTTCTCTCTATCTTCTCTTTCTCTTTCTGCTTGCATTTTCTCTCTGTCAGCCTGTATCCTCAGCTTAATCAAATTTTCTTCTGCTTCTATACGTCTAAGCTCTGCTTCTGCATCACTTTTCCCTTTCTTTTGTTCATGTTTATCTGTAAATTCTGCCTCAGCTGCATTCAACAATTCCTGTGCCTCTCCTAACTCTTCATCTACTTTACCAGAGTCCATCAATGCTTGGATTGCAATATATTTGATTTGTGCCTTAATCATACCACTAGACACATTACCCCCACATGCTACTGCTAAAGCAATCCACTGTGCCTTAGTCAGGTTGGATTCAGATAACTCTTGGATGGAAGGAGCTGCTAAAAACCTCTGAACATTGAACAGAGCCATTTTCTCTAAGTTACTCAACTAAATAATTCACAATACAAAGCAAAAAATAACCATGTGGTCACTCTCCTATCAAAATATATCCCTAACACCACCAGTATAAACCATAAACCAGAGTGATATTTTGTTTTGTTCCCGGGTCTGGGCACCAAACAATATTATGTCACGATGCGTATCAAGTACCTGGTTATTACACAACTAATCTCAAGATTCAAAAATATACCTCACTTCAGCCAGATACCTGAACTCTCATAACATTAACCCTCACAATCCGGGCTAAAATACGCTTATGTAACATCTGAGACCGGGCTAAAATTGACTATTGCAAATTGGAGAAAAATACATATCTATGGAAAGGTAATAGCATGCACATGAACGTGGAACAAAAAAAAAAAATTAAAAAAAATTTTTGTACTTACCAGAGCGAGTTGATTATAAAGTGCTATAAGATGGATGAGCGGGGAGACAGCTGACTGAAAAGAATTGGCCCGGGCGCGGGCCTTTTCGCCGACACGCTAACAAACAATACCACGCGAAATAATGAATTCTAAAAGTTTGCACTTGTATACAACAAATATAATACAATAAAAGTTATTTACATGTAAGTTATTACCCGTAAAATGCAATGAAAATGAAACATACCCATAAATGTAAAAAAAAAGTATATAAAAAGTAATACTCGGGAAAAAAGTTATCGAAAGCCTTATATTTCTGCCCTTATCGTATGAAAAATATTAGTATTTATGAAAGACCCGTAATGTAATATGAAAACCCGTAATGTAAAGTAAAAGTTATTGAAAGTGAACAATACCCATCAAGTTATACCCATAAAATGCCAAGAAATTGAAATATATATCATCAATGTATGCCAACACATTTCTCGACTCAATGAAAAGCTCTCTCTCTCTCTCTCTCTCTCTCTCTCTCTCTCTCTCTCTCTCTCTCTCTCTCTCTCTCTCTCTCTCATAAAAGACTGTCAAGTGAATAATGTAAATGTAAAACAAAGTTTACTTGAAATAAAAAGTTATAAATTATTACCCGTAAAATGCAATGAAAATGAAACATACCCATAAATGTAAAAAAAAAAGTATATAAAAAGTAATACTCGGGAAAAAAGTTATCGAAAGCCTTATATTTCTGCCCTTATCGTATGAAAAATATTAGTATTTATGAAAGACCCGTAATGTAATATGAAAACCCGTAATGTAAAGTAAAAGTTATTGAAAGTGAACAATACCCATCAAGTTATACCCGTAAAATGCCATGAAATTGAAATATATATCGTCAATGTATGCCAACACATTTCTCGACTCAATGAAAAGCTGTCCATCTCTCTCTCTCTCTCTCTCTCTCTCTCTCTCTCTCTCTCTCTCTCTCTCTCTCTCTCTCATATAAAAGACTGTCAAGTGAATAATATACCCATAAAAGAAAAAGTGAATTACCAGGTAAATAAAAAACAAAGTTTACTTGAAATAAAAAGTTATGATAACATGTATTTTACTTGTATTTTACTCTCTCTCTCTCTCTCTCTCTCTCTCTCTCTCTCTCTCTCTCTCTCTCTCTCTCTCTCTCTCTCTCCTAGAATTCATTGTAGCTGTGGTATATTTTGAAGCATGGCAAACATAGACCGACGCCACATGTTGGGCACCAGGTTGTGACCAACTTCCTCCGTCTTTCCTCAATGTTCTTTGTGTTAGCACATACGTGGCAGGTCCTCTGGCTCAGTTTTCCCTTTTGGGTTTCGGGAAGGCGGTCCAAGAAGTGGGTCTGGCACCATTGTCTGGGTGCCAGACGAGACGTTTCTGGTTGCTCGACAAATTTTCCCTTGGCTGTTCTCTGGAATTGGCCATATTTCGTCAAGAGCTGTTTACACACGTTGAGTGAAAAGTAGCGCAGAGAAATTGACTGTTTTGTATGGAATTTGTACAGGTTATACGCATTCAGCATACAAACGTCTATGATGTGGAATAGGGCTTTCTTGTACCACTTCATTGTTCTCCGAGTGCATGCCACGTATCCAATTTGCATATCAGATTTATCTACAAGACGCATGTTTTTCACGTAGTCCACAATCACATCTGGTTTGTAAATGGTTTCACGTGTTCTGTAGTCCTGTTTCCCAGTGGATATCATTTGCCCAGTGTGAATCCCCGACAACAGATTGAATTCCTTTCGGTCCTTCCATTTCACAAGGAGATGATGAGCTTTCTTTCTGAAAACAGCCTCACCTCGTTTGATACCCTTTGGGAATTTGGGCATTCCTTTTCTATTGTCTCTGACCGTGCCAACCAACCCGGTGTTGTTGTCGTGGAGATAAGTACTTAGCCCCGGGCTGGTGTAGTAGTTATCAGTATACAGGATATGGCCTGCATTCCAATAGGGATCCATTAGCGTCTTCACAACGGCCCCTGAATGCCCCAAGGGATCATTAGCTGGGATGTCTACGTCTGTCCCTGTATAAATGACAATGTCAAGAACATATCCCGTTTTACAGTCACAAATAACATATATTTTTATCCCAAAACGATGTCTTTTTGTTCTTATGTATTGCTTGAATATCAGTCTACCCTTGAATAACACTAAACTTTCATCCACAACAAGTTTTTGGAAGGGATAAAAATATTTTTTGAATCTTTCCCTTACCATTTCCAAGACATCTCTTATTTTCCACAGTCTATCATTACTATTTCTATCCCTCATCTCATTGTCTGTGAAATGCAAGAACCGATATATATCCTGATATCTGTCACGTGGCATGAATTTTCCATATATCGGCGTATATATGTATGCATCTGTTGCCCAGTAATCCCTCATACGATGCTTCGATGTATGAGGCATTAGTAACGTGAGAGCCAGGAACACTATCATTTCTTGGAGACAAACATCTACCCATTTCTTCATCTTCGATGTACCAGGAGGCCTGTCACGTGTGAGGAGCGAGTGATACCGATTGGTTTCATCGACCATGACTTGCACTATATCATCGTCGATGAATTTCCGAAAATAATCGGATTCTTCACTCATATTAGGGTCGAGGTCAAAATCTAGCGTCACTCCTGCTGAACCACCAAAAACATAATCCTGAGGAACGAAATTACGCCCATCAGTCCACCCATCATCTTCTGTAGCCGCAGCCGACCCATGTGTTCGAACACCACGGCCGCTTCCCCTTCCCCCCGATGAACTGCGAGAGGAAGAGGATCCCACCCTCCCCCGTTGCCTGCGGCGTCGGCGAACGGACCCTCTGCCTCGGAGAATGTCTTCTTCATCATCAATTATTTCAGCTTGATAAGCATCACTATCATCACTACTACTATCAGTTTCTTGCTGACGATATGTAGGATCATTCAGTTCCTCATCACCACTTTCATCAGCCCATCCCAAGCCTTCGAGAACGTCGTTCTCGTAATCAGACTCGCTCCCATAGCTATCACTATCGTGGAATTCTTCCAACAATTTCAAAGTTTCACTGATTTCTTTGGTCGTTAGGGACCTCTTTTTACTACTAATTTTTTTCTTACTAGTAGAAGGATCACTGACAAAAGTATCACTATCATCCGAGACGCGTGGGCGCGCACCAAGACCGCGCGAAGTGCTTGGTTGGGGGTCAGAAGAAAATGATCCGCGACCCTCCATGGCCAATGCTTGGGGACTACTGATCGCTCTCATTCAGCTCTCAGAGGTGGTGTATGGTGATCTATGGGTTGCCAATTTGTCAAAAATACTCTAGAGGTGTCGCAGCAGAAAAATTGCGCCAATTCCATTCAAAACATTTGGCGGGCGATTGAAATCTTTCAGGAAAGATACCCGGACTCCGCCACAGAGTTAATTTAAATCTTTCAGGAAAGATACCCGGACTGTGGGGGTTAATTGTTACGACTGAGTACTCTAAAGGTAACAGTGATCCCTTAAGGAAAAACTTATTTATCAATCACTTGAAAAATCAAACTAAGTTTGTCAGAATATGTGTGAGGTATAAAAAATTAAACTAGAAATCTTCTAGAGTAAAAGGGCATCACTCCATCGAAAAACTCTAACTGTTTCCCTGGTCTTAATTCACTTTAGCAAAACTAAAAGAACAAAACATGTTTATCACTTTGCCTTATGCACACACAATCAATCCTATTCACTGGTGATCAATAAATGAAACACTGTTTTTCTAAAAATGTTAAATACAAAAATTTATTTTCAGATTCAAAGTTTATAACTAGAATTCACAATTAATTAGAATTCACAATCTGAAAAATTTACTATTAGTTGAAAATAACACAAAACTCAATGAATTCTTGAATTAAATTATGAAACAAAACTAATTCACAAAAACTTTATCAGGAATTTACATTAATCAAGAAAAATTTAAACTATCAAGAATTACTCAAGATTTAAAAAGAAAATCTCAATAAATGAAATCAAGTATGCAATGTTAAATTAAGTATGCAATGTTAAATTAAGTATGCAATGTTAAATTAAGTATGCAATGTTAAATCACCAAGAAATATTTACAATGCTATGTAAATAAATGTTACATCACAAACATAAAAAATGTGAAAATACAAAGAAATTGTAAATAGAAAAACACACAAAAATACACGTAAGATTTATCAATAATGATTTCACTTGTTCAAAATTTCCTAACTTATCACACCATAACCTCCTAACTTATCATACCATGGTATCAATAAGTAAAATTTCACGTTACCTTACACAACTTGTGAAAACCTCTGTAAATCACTTGCTGCAGCTGCGTTACACAATACACACTTTTTTACCAGGCGCCGTTACGAACTAAATAACTTTGCTAAATTCAGATCTCAAAAGTTAATGTTAAAAGTGACCACAAAAAATTACGTTAAAAGTAATCTCTTCCTAATAAGGAATGAGAGAGAGAGAGAGAGAGAGAGAGAGATGGAACCAAATCGACTGGTCTCAGAAATCAGAATGAAACAAATTTTAGGATTCCAGTAATACGTGAAACAATTACATGATGTCATTAAAGCATTTTGGGTACGAGATACAAAAGTTCTAGAAGCAGGGAGGTGACGTCATTAAAGCGTTTTGGGTGCGAGATACAATGGAGAAGCTTCTAGAAGGAAAGTTACGTCATCCCAGCAAAACGTTTTGAACGCATCTTACAAAACATGACGTAATTGATCAGGACACGTATTCTTTCTCTCAAAGTGGCGAACGTGACTCAAACAATGCATGCAACAACATGAAATCACTCGTCTTGAGCCCGTATGGGACGAATCGGCGTTTGTTTTGCAAATCTGTCATCGCTAATCCAAAACAAAGCATTCCCTCTTATCTCAACTGATGACAATTGAAATGAAACAAGTCCTTGGTAGACACACACACGTGTTCACATACTACGCTATTACCAAGAAAGATATTCGTTCTAAATTACGTTACTATTAAAATTATAACAACAATTCTAAATTACGCTATCAAGTAATCATTAGTACTTTTGAGATCTGATGTCAAACTAAATATGACACTTCAACAACCATTATCATTAAACATAACACATGAAAAAAGAAAATGTCAAAATTATAGGAGGATTACGTATTACAAGGCAACATCATGAAAATATATATATATATATATATATATATATATATATATATATATATATATATATATATATATATATATATATATATATATATATATATATATATATATAAACTACATTTCTTATCGAACTCAACATTCCTTCAGAATAACTTACAATTATTGGGGATTTTAATCGGTAAGTGGTTTTCAGGCAGTATTCGATACATGTAATGTATTTTTGATATACACTGGACGCTGTGATACTAGAGGAAAATAAAATGCCTAGCTTTCCCTGTGAATTCAGTTAGTTCCTCCACAACAAAGAGATAATTTTAGAAACTATCTTTCTTGAACTGGCTGAAATGTTCTTCTTTTCTTTTTTATTTTTTTGCATAATCTTATTCCGGTACACTTCTCCTTCGCCCTATATTGCTGTGGGACTGATATTAATTTTTAGTTTTGTTATGTGTGACTTTTAGAGGTTCATCGTATTTCTTTGTTAAATCAGTGCTGTTACTACCATCTGGCTTTTGACAATTGCTGCTATAAATTATACGTGACACATTCCAATTTATTCTGTGATTATGGTTTTCTTATGTGGTTAAAGATAGGTGAGCTATGTTGGCCATAGCTTACTGAACGTTGTGCTATGTTAGTTTTTGAGAGAGTCATTTACCTGTAAATCCGATATAGGATTGGTCACAGTCAAGGCAAGGGATTTCGTCTACTCATGTGGCTTGGGGAGTGGCTTTTGTGGGAAGTTGATTAGGGGTTTGGCTAGGGTATTTGGTTATGTAAAGACAAAAGGATTAGGATTACCAAGTGTCCGCGCCAATGTCCTAATCCTGTCCAGGTGTGGGATTTTGATTTTATTGCTGGGCGTCTCGCTGTTCATATTTTGAGGGGGTCAATAGAAAATGATATTTGCTGTATAGATAGCTTTCTTAATTATATGATCAGGGTAATTTAAGGATGACAGCTGCTTACAGATTTGTTCAAATTCGTTTCCAGGAATTCCTTGGAGCAAATCCGTAAGGCTCTTAGAAACAAATTGCTGGTTACGCCAATCTTAAGAAAAATGTCGTGATAATTAAAAACGTGAATACATGAAAATAAAAAAGTTTGTTTTAAGTATACGGTAAATTTGTATATTGTCGTGTCTACAATTAAGAAAACATCAAAAAGAGAATTTTGTTGTTTGTTAACTTTATTACTTACACAATTGTTCTGTTCATTAATACAATTACTAACAGGACCTCATGAAAACTGGATGGTATCTAGCGGAGGCATTTATTTAAGAAAAGTTACAAGGTTTTTAGGACTAACAGTCCCCATTGTCAAGTATATATATATATATATATATATATATATATATATATATATATATATATATATATATATATATATATATATATATATATATATATATATATATATATATATATGACTATTTATCACATCACCGTGATTCATATACAATCAGAAAGCTACAAACGTCCTTTAATATCCAATTCGCTCTACCTCGGAAATAATATATTTTCATATATGTTACCGAAGGGGAATTTTTTAGTAGATAATAAGTCCACCGTCCCGTGGGGTCGAAGGGTCGACCCCACGGGACGGTGGACTTATTATCAACTAAAAAATTCCCCTTCGGTAACATATATGAAAATATATTATTTCCGAGGTAGAGCGAATTGGATATTAAAGGACGTTTGTAGCTTTCTGATTATATATATATATATATATATATATATATATATATATATATATATATATATATATTATATATATATATATATATATATATATATATATATATATATATATATATATCTATATATATATATATATATATATATATATATATATATATATATATATATATATATATATATATATATATATATATATATACATATATATATATATATATATACATATATATATATATATATATATATATATATATATATATATATATATATATATATATATATATATATATATATATATATATATATATATATATATATATATATATATATATATATATATATATATATATATATATATATATATGCTTATAATGCATTTATTTAAGAAAAGTTACAAGGTTTCTAGGACTAACAGTCTTCATTGTCAAGTGTGTATATATATATATATATATATATATATATATATATATATATATATATATATATATATATATATATATATATATATATATATATATATATATATATATATATGCTTATAATCACTATTCCACATCCTTTTATATATGCAACACCACAGGAAAGAAATGAACCATGGTTGTAGATCCTTTCTAGCGTTGACTTTATTGCTAACTAAACCCTCTTCAAAAGACTGACACAAAATGGTAGAAATTCATAATGTATAAACTACCAGGACAGCACATGCGAACACATAAACGGCTAAAGAACAAGTATCTGCACCTGAGAGGTGCTTTACTTCACCAAAAATCTTATCTCGCTGAAGCGGAATACCGGTTCTTCTCTCTCTCTCTCTCTCTCTCTCTCTCTCTCTCTCTCTCTCTCTCTCATCATGTTTCTGTTTTCGCCTCTGTTCCTCTCCTATCTACTCATTTCATTATCAACTATCATCAATGTATTTCTTTTGTGTTAACCCAGATTCTTCCTAGAGCAGTTACCTTTATGTAACCATTAAATTGTAGTCATCCAGACCGACCTGGAATTCGTGGGTTAATTAACACAAGTATTAATGCCATCGGTGAGTCATTCACCTATGTCCTGACCTCTGTTTCAGGGGAGGTAACAGCATTTTAAATTTTAGTTTCATCTTTTTGTACTACATCTTTTGCACTTCTGTGAATTCATATAGTTTTACACGTATATATTTTGATTTCCAGTAGAGCTTTTTCATACCAAATCCTGCTTTTTGGTTTCTCTTCCATTTTTACTTTCTTCTCTCTCTCTCCATTTTTCTTTCAGATCAAAGACGCACTTTTCAGGTCAGCTGCACCGATGACTGTCATACTAAAGCCTAGGCGAATGCGAAATTACTGTACAATAATAATAATAATAAAAAAAAAAAAAAAATTAGGGACAATTCCTCGCTGGCTGACATGGCAGGGGAGTCTTGAGTCTGGTACTGGCTGAGGAGGTCGAGGTCGATGCGTCTCCCAGGACCAACAAACGAATATCACAGTGAACGGCCGACACCCCTCTGGCACTACTAAACGGAGCTGTTCACGAACGGGACAAGATTAGACAGTCACGTAGGGGACGATACAAGGCCCAAGTGAATTAAAGGTCATAATTCTCAAATACCTGCCCTGCCCCGCCCCCCACAATAAACACACCATGGACTGTGGTTGAGATATCGTCTTCTAAGCCCTTCCTCTGCAGCAGCAAGGGCGATTAGAGGTGCTGGATAGAGGAACAATGTGAATTGTCAGCAGGAAATTGGAGGAGGAAGACTATGTGTGGTAAAACTGAAAGAAAGCATTTCTTTGAATGGTCACATTAAATCGATTCGATAATAAGAATAGAAATGAAAGTGGAAAGAGAAGAGACATAAAAAAAACTAATGGTGATATCAAAATACTTGAAAGTAAGGGAAAGACGGGCAAGAGTCATATATGAACCATATATCCTATGATTTAACATTAAATAACTTTATGTCAGGAAGGGAAGAGAAGAATAGGAGTAGGAGGCATTGGAGGGAAACGAGGAATTTTAATAGAAAACAAAACAAGTCACTCAGGATTGTTGACGAACTGATCGCATGAGCAAGAGCCAAGAGCCATACGTACTGAATGCCATGTAAATAAACAACGCCTGCGAAATATGCAAAAGCCGCCCGTAAATAGAAAGAGTCGGAAAGGATGAAAACAGTTGAATGAGAGGATTAACTGTTCCTCTGTACTAGGATGAAGGTGACATGGGAGACTATAATAGGAATTTTCTAGAAGTAACATTGTACAGCAAACCAAGGGAGAAATTCAGTATGATTTTATCTGATAAAGTATCACGTATGTCAGAAAGGAGTCACTAAGTAGTCGGTGCATGGATTAGTCTTTGTTATGAAATTTTTGTCAAAAGCTTTTGAGAAAATAAATATGAATTCAACGCATCGACGCAAGTGATTCGGTGCAGAATATAATTTGTTAGGTGACTGAAAGCTTGTTTGAAAAACAGCTAGAGATTTAAGAAGCAAATCGTCGCCATTTTATAGTCCATGGTTCCATCCTCATTCTTTGGCTGTTGAAAATCAAGTCGATTTAAATCATCGCATCGTCTTTCTCTCATTTTTCATTTATACCTGTTATACCTCGTACTCGTTTAGCTTTATTATATTAAAATGGAACTTTGCTGAACCTTCGTCTAGAGTTTAAACTAACTTCTATCTTCATTGCATTTTCCTAAAGACAGTTACATTCTCTTTCGCAGTCTAATTACAGAAGAGACTTCGCCCAGCATGACAGACATGGAATTCGTGCTTTAGATAACACGGGCTGCAGTACCTCCAGGTGACTCGGTGTCATTCGCCTCTCGCGCCGCCGTTTGAATTGGAGCAACATCCTCAGCTTCACATAATTCTCGGTCCTGGCACCATTTGAAATTCAGATGCTTTTAAATGCATAGATATAGAATACGTAAAAAAAACTATTGTGGACTTATGATTTGTTTCCCAGAGCAAGAATACACCGAAATCCTTGTATTAAATCTTGTCTTATTTTGTTTGGTCTTCTAACAAAATTATGTGATATATAGCAATGGTGTGTATTGTTAATATATATGTGTGTGTAGCTTTTTGTGCGCAAGCTAACATTAAACAACGGACAGTGCGCGCATACACGTACGAAGGGCAGCACTCAGCTATAGCACACTGGCAACATGCCTTCCCTTACTCCCCACAAAAAAAAAAAAATAATAAAAAAAATAGCCATCAAAAGCTCTTTCCTCAAAGCGCTTTCATAATATTAATTAAATTGCACCATGTCATGGTCCCCCCACGATCCAACTTGCCTCCACATTAAACCCTTGAAGTCAAAAGAAAAACTGACAAATATGACGGCATAGTTAACATTATTTTTTATTTTCTTTTGCACAACTAAAGAAGCCAAGGTTGGTGGAGAATTCCAAGGGAACTGGATTTCCAAAGCTTATCTATTCCTGAAATGGAACCTTTTCAGTGTAATGGAATTGTAATAAGAGAAACCGAACATGATGGAATGCTGATTCGATATCACTCTGAGTCCCCCTGGAAATGAGAGAGTGGAATTCTTTGGACTTTCGGTTTTTATATGCTTATCTCTAACGACTCTACAGAGGTATAAAAGTAATTTCATAATTGTACAGTCGACAGATCCGTAAATAAAACTGATGTATATTTAATTCCTGTGAGAGGTAGATGATATTATGGTTGTTTATATATATATATATATATATATATATATATATATATATATATATATATATATATATATATATATATATATATATATATATATATATATATATATATGTATGTATATATATATATATATATATATATATATATATATATATATATATATATATATATATATATATATATATATATATATATGTTACAGGAACAGATTCAACACTTTTTTTGAAAGTGTACGTAACGTGATCTAGCGATCTTACTTCAGAAAAAAGGCGTATAAAGATTCGACCCATGATAACACTTGCATCCTTTTCCCCCTCTCTCTCTCTCTCTCTCTCTCTCTCTCTCTCTGTCACCGCGTATCGACTCTCTCTCTCATCGTTTACCAAAGCTCACCCACCCTAACCTCACTCATTCTCACCAAAGCAATTAAATGGACTATTTAAAGAAACACAATTGTTTCTACAAAAATAGGTTTATTATTCAAATAACCCAACAAGAAATGAATAAAACAAAGCAAAGATTAAAATGCATAATAAATGAATTATCGAGTCAGATAACTAAACTCTAAACTGCAAAGCACTTCTGATTAAAGAAGTCTCATTATGGCTAATAGCCTGGAAATCTCCAGAATCACACATCCTCACAAATCGATAACTAAAAGTCATGTCCAAAAAAAACAGTCTACCACATAAAGAGATTGACATTGCAAATGACTTGCATGTCCTTTTTCTCAAACTCCCAAGTCCACAGACATCTGTCGAAAGAATTAAACATGATAGAAAACTCCCAAAAATATATGAAATGCAAAACACAATAATGGAAAGTGTAAAATGTATAGCCAAGATATGGCAAACGTAACATAACAAAATAATAATATAAAAGAGGTATGTATATTCATATTAAATCTCCCACACCAGTTTAAAAGTTCACAATGATCAGAAAGTCATGGTAAAAATCATAAGTTCATTTTTCTCCCATAAAAACAGAGATTTGAGACTCTACCAGGTCTACCTTATCTGCCGATTTTCAAAGCCTGGAACGACTTCAAATCTATGACTGGACAACTGCAGTTCTATCACGTTAATGAACGATCAAACTCACTTTTAGGGCAGATTTTGGCATAATCTAGATCAAAGTAACGCACGTACTCACGAATATACATAACGCTTGGAAGATCACCTGACCGGCAACATTGCTGAGGAATCAAACTATTTGCTGAATACAAAGATTTTACAACTGACGGCTCTGTCAGTACCATCTCACTCCAAAAATTCTTTCATCACATCTTAAAGCATTGAAGCTATGAAATGCATATATGTGTCCTTTAAATAGAGCTCGGCCACCCCATAAGAGCGTCTCGCTCTCCTTAACGGCAAACTAAAACAAAAGCATATGTATAAAACATAACAGAATAGGGCTATGCTCAATTAGCAATGTCTACTGCACTGCAGCTTTAAGGACTGCTCTCATGACGCACTTCCAAAGTTACTGGGGTTGTGTTCTTAGAGCCTTTACATGTAACCTTACAAACACGAACAAGCTTTACTATCCCCACAACAAGAATTATCAGTAAAATAGCTATTAAGACAATTAAAATTGTCGGCATAATATATTCCTGATACTGGAACATCACGGAATCGTCGATGTCTTCCAACGTTGGAACCGTCATTGGCACCTTGGTTGTAGGTACCGCCACTACCAAATGCTCGTTATGCGTATGACGCATAATTATCTTCTCGGAACTGTTGAATACAGCACGGCTAAGTACGAGAAAGTCCGTAGACAGGATTCTGCAGGATGAGTCGAACAGTTTGGATCCTCGAAGGACGAATGACGTCGACTTGTTGCTCTGGCACATCATTGTAACTGCATACTCCTTGCAAAACACAGCAGGAAGCGTTCTGGTGGACTCCATGCGGTAATCTCGCAGGAACTGTCTAAAGTCACATTCTGTCGGAGTCTGTCCATGAACTAATGATAACTCACAACCACCCACAGACACAACTCGCAACTGGAAAATACTACTGTCACACACATACTTCTCTCTAACTAAAGTACAACTTGTCTTATAATCAACTCCCGAACCTTGATATTGATCTCCCAAAATGAACATGGTCTCTAATCTATCCCATGTCACTACTGAGTCTCCCAAAAGCACTCGAAAAAGGTCTAATAACAAAAAGGTTTCATGTTACTGAACCAAACAAAACTACTAATGCAAAAGTCAAACACTCTCAATGTGAACTAATTCCAAGTGTCTATCTCAGAATAATCACATCCAACTCACTATTAAGCACACAACTCTACAGAACTCACTCATAAAAAAAACCATCCAACAAAAAAAAATACTCGAGAATCCTATCCAAACATAAAAGGTATCACATCTCGTAAAAGACATGAAAGTTCTACTCCGGTTAGCAAATATTTCGCAACACCTGACTAACTCTCAACAAAATAGCAATTGACGTAATAGCAATCACTCCCACGATCTTAACAACTACAATTACTCACAATACAGCTTCCTTCATTTAAAAAAAAAAAAAGAAACTGAAAAAAAAAATCCCAGTACTCAAACACGATCTCCCAACCCGAAAAAAAAAAATCAGACTTGTTCGGTCCGATATACTAAGTACCTCCCCCCCAAAAAAAAAAAAACATCCTAAACAACAAACATATTGGGTCGGATGACAAAACTCATCATAACTCAATGACACACTAACACACGGGTCAAATCTCGTATGAAATTAGCCCATGTCTCAACTCCTAAAATCATTCGAAAACAAATGATTAAGAACTTCAAAATCTAGAATGAACAAGAGACAAAAAAAAATAAAAAAAATATCATATATATACAAATATCAACCCATTTATCCCTCTAACTATATACAAACGTTCCATTACATGACTATATACAAATGTTCCATTACATCCCAACTTTCTTCAACTTCGAAATATGGGTAAATTTCGTCACTCCAGTATTTACATCTTTAACTACAAATCTATTCCCTCTTTTGATCTCTACAATCTCAAAAGGTCCGTGGAACTTCGGACTTAATTTATAATTCAGATCATTCCGAACATTCACTTTAACAAACACTCTATCACCCATCGAAAAAGCTACTCCCCTCGATTTCGCGTTACTTTTCTCTACCATTGCACGCGAACTAAGTTCAAGTTCTTTACTGATACGTGCAAATCTTTCTCTCGCTGTATTTATCAACGAAGTGACCGTAACATCACCTTGAACTCGCTCTGGTAACAAATCAAAAGGTCCTTTCAACTTGTACCCATACAAAGCTTCTGCTGGAGATATCTTAATTGTGTCATTCATCATAGTATTGCTACTATATCGCACTTCATCCAAAGATCTGTCCCAATGTGTATCGGAACCACCCACCGTCATGCGCAATGCTTCGATTACTTTCCGATTCGCCCTCTCACATAACCCATTCGCTTCAGGTCTATACGGGATTATAGATACTTTCTTTATTCCCAGCAAATTAGCAAGACCGTCTAAAGTCTTATTAATAAACTCCCTACCATTGTCTGTGATCAGACATTCAGGAACACCATATCGACAAATTATCCCCTTAAAGAACGCTATAGCAACTTCCTCAGCTGATTTGTACTTCAGTGGGAAAATCTCGACAAAGCGAGTCAACTCATCAACAACTACTAATAAATGTCTATAACCATAAGCGGACTCTGAGAAGTTACCCAGAATATCCATATGCACTCTCTGAAACGGCCTATGTGGTATGGGATATGAACCCAAACGACACGACACTGTCGTCGCTGGCTTATTCGCATTGCAAATAGCGCACTTCTTCACAAAGGCTTCTACTGCGGAAAACACATTTTTCCAAAAGAACTTTGACCTGACGTTTTCATACGTCTTGTCCACACCTAAATGAGGCGAACCAAATTTAAAATGTACAATGTCTAGAACTTGTGGTACTAGACTCTCTGGCACGATGATTTGTGTAATCTCACCCATGCTTCGAGTACTTCGCAAGTTATACTTAACTTCCTCACCAATAAATTATTCTCCAACTCTAGACCAGAAAAAGGCAACTTATACCCTTTCTTCGGTGAAACTCCCCTAAGAAATGCCTTAGCATCTGACAACAATTTATCTTCATCTTACTTTTGTTCGAGCAAGCCTATGTCCCAAGTGACATTTTCACCCGTAATATAACACACTGCGTTACTCTCACTATCACGAATAACAATCTCTCCCGAGACTGCCGACTCACTATTTCTCCCCGAAGTATGCACTGTAGAAACGTGTATGTCCTCTACATGCGATCTCTCAGAACTACTAATATCAGAGACATTAGACACCAAATATTTACTCTCTTCTCCCACACAGGATTCGGTGTGTATTTCCTCATCCTCGACCGGAAAATATCTGCTCAATGCATCTGCAACTACATTATGCTTACCTTCAATGTATTTGAGGTTTGCATCAAAATCTCTCAATGTTAGGAACCAACGTGCTCTCTTGGGCGACAAATTTGGCTTATTAAAAAGCTCTAACAACGGTTGATGATCTGTAAAAATCTCAACTTTATTTCCCAACAACAACATCTTAAAATGAACAAGGCTAGAGACGACTGCGAAAGCCTCCTTGTCCACAACTGACATCAGCCTTTCGTTACTACCACGCGTTTTGAACTTTCTGCTATAAAAAGCAATTGGGTGTAATTTCCCCTCAAATTTCTGCATCAAACACGCACCTATACCTTCCTGACTCGCGTCAGTCACTAAGGTGAATGGTTGACTAAAATCTGGAAACTTCAAAACTGGTGGGTTCACCAAAGCGTTCTTAAGCTTCTCAAAAGCTAATTGTTGACTATCACCCCAAACAAACTTAACGTCTTCTCGTAACAAATCTGTCAATGGAGACGCTATTGTAGAAAAATTCCGCACAAAACGGCGAAAGAAACCCGACATACCTAGGAACGAACGAATCTGTTTCCTGGTTTTGGGAACTGGAAAATTCACAATGGCTTTAACTTTCTCATCATTCATTCTAACTCCCTCTTTAGAGGTAACATGTCCTAAATAGACAATTTTTCTCTTCAGAAACTCACATTTGGCCAATTTGACCTTTAATCCAGCGAACCGTAACCGCTTGAGGACTTCTTTTAACACCTTTAGATGTTCTTCAATTGTATCTGTGCATATGAGAATGTCATCCATGTACACAAACACCGACTTTCCTAACAAGCCATGAAGTACTGTGTTAACCAGTCTAGTAAATGTTATTGGGGACCCTTGTAATCCAAAAGGCATCCTATTAAACTCGTAATGTCCCTTTGGTACCGAAAATGCTGTATATTTACGGCTACTCTCACAAAGGGGAACCTGTAAAAACCCTTGCATAAGATCTATAGATGAATATATATTCTTGCCACCGATCTCAACAAACAAATCAGGCAAACAAGCTACAGGATATCTATCTGGGCATGTTTTTTCATTCAATTTACGAAAATCTACACAAACTCTGATACTACCGTCTTTCTTAGGAACTGCAAGCAAAGGAAAATTAAACGGAGAATTGGACGGTCTGATAATGCCTTCCGACTCCCACCTCTGAACTTCTTTTTCTACTTCTTCTCTGATCTTAAAAGGAATTCGATATGCTGGAATATATATGGGATTGGTACCCTTTTCTAGGCGGATTGAATGTTCTAAAACATCTGTAACTCCTAATTTATCTCCCTTCAAAGGAATGATATCTAGATATTCTTTCAACACTTTCTCTACTTTATCTGAATACTCAGGAAAATCAACTTTAGCCAAATGTTCACGTAGAACCTGACTTCGGAACTGTTGCTCCTCGTTAGGAAACATATTCCCGTCTCCACAAAAACTCACTAGTTTATGTTCTTCATTAAACTCTTCAAAATCAATTACATAAGTACCCTTGTGATATTTTTTCACTGAGTCTTGATAGCTAACCAATTTTAGTGAAGTCACGCCTGCGACTGAAACTTAATTTACTGACACCGTACTCACAACGTCTTTGAATTTCTCGGTTCCCTCAACAACGCACACTTGAGAAGGAAACTTTTTCTCTTTCAGCGACACTTTAACCAATGTAGGAACTCGCGGTTGCAATTCAGTATCTTCCAACAAAAATCCTTTGAAAGATCTTTGCGGAATATCTTCACTCTCTAATGAATGTGTTACACATGTCTCAGACTGTGTCTTAGGTTTCTCACAAGTTTTTTCCTGTGTATATATGGAACAAAACAACCTGACTCACCTATTGTAATCCCCTGAACTCCCGTAAGAATGTTGATGTTATGTCGCATACAAGAAGGGTGTCCTAGCAAAACCATTTCACCTAAGGCTAATCCTTCTATGACCAAAAATGATTCTACTATTGTCTTTCCACCGATACAAAGCATCAGAAATGACGAACCTAAAATATTCAGTTTCCTCGCTTGTACATCACACACTGTCTCACTAGAAGGGACTAATTTGCACTCTGGAAACCTCGAGTGAAAAAGTTCAGCATTTACTAAGTTAACTGAGCTACCAGAATCAATGAAAATAAAAATTTCATTGCCATTAGAGAATCCACGTACAATCGGCCTAGGTTCTAGTGACTCTAAGACCTGATTAGTCATTATCCTGTGTCTGTCTTCGAACTTATCTTGTGAAAATTCTGCTGTTCCTTTGTGTATCTAGAACTTGCATCATGTGGAATTCTCCTGTCATATCTAGAAAAACCTCCCCATGACTTCCCTGAATAATCTCTATTCTTTGTGGCTGGGCAAAATCTCCATCCATGATCTGAAGATTTGCAAACTGAACAATATCTCACTCTGCAATTTGATTTACTTTTACTATATCCTAGTTTATCACAATTAAAACAACGTATCGTTGTGACTGATCTCTCTGGAATTTTCTTCGATTCTACTCGTGCACATGTCTTCGCTGTTGCATCATTTCCCGAATGCGAGCGACTATCATTATTCTGTGGTTTGGAAACCGCAGCCGACATCTTTGCACCTCCCTGTACAAAACTACTGTCTAGTGTCGGGCATTTTGATAGATTTTTATTAATCTGTGCAAACAAAAAGGATTCGTCTGTATCCTGATCAATTCTCTTATCAAAACTGTCTACAATTACATCTGGGACCGACGTTAAAAGGCAAGCAAAGTGTAACAATCTTTCAAAATTATCTAAGGAGATATTATTTCCAGTTACCCATGGAGAGCCTGTTATAGATTTCTTTAACTCAACTACTGCATCAAATAAATTCGCACTGTATGTGACTAGTGAATCATTGCCTTTCTTTATTTTGAGAAACTCTCGCAAATTCCGAACTGCACATTCACGTTGAACTCCGCCATAAGTAGCTCGTAGAAATTTCTGCAGTTCATTCCAAGTTTTACACCTTCTGAACCCGAAACTGCGTGCTCGTTTCCCAATATCTCCTTTATCTAAATCCAGAAATGATTTAGCCTCTGTTAAAGCTTCAGCGCCATTCGTAATTTTCTTGGAATTCAGATAATTGTTCACTGACTCAATGAAAGTTTCTATATTTTGGGTTGGCTTCCCGTCAACTAACCCTTTAAAATTACTAATTCCCGCGCTAACGCTCGTCACTTTATGCACCACAACTGATTGGGATGTGCTTGCTGCATCGTCCGGCATTTTGTGAGTGATCACACGCCCTGAGCGTAACAACATAAAAAAAGAAACCAAAAAGAACACTAGAGAAAGGTAAAAGTTACCCCCTCTAAAAGAAGAATAGAAAACGGAGTTCTGCGCAACTTACGACAATGGGGTACTTACCAATTTGAACAGAAAACGGAGCACCTATCTCTCGACTTGCTAACCTGTGACGTCACCCACTCGAAGACGAACCAGAAAAACACCAGCGTGATTTTTGTTGAATCAGCACTTTGCGTAATTAACTCACAATCGCCACTATTCACACTTATTTGGGTATTTTGTTAACCC
>JANJGK010000032.1:32607057-32614557 GCA_039081455.1 Macrobrachium rosenbergii
TCTCTCTCTCTCTCTCTCTCGTGAAAGGAAATGATAGACCTCCAAATATCAACATATCGTTCAATCACGTGTTCAGTTCTGATTTATCCTTTTTGATATGAGAAATTTATGTTTTTCTTTACCGTGATAAATAATATTTACGGATCTCCTTTATTTTTGCACAAAGACTGTAACGTTGATATTTACAACAACAAAAAAAAAAAAAAAAAAAAAAAAATTGTGTATTATCTTCCATCGTGATAAATGAACTAACAACTTAAATTATTCTTAAGAATAGTAGCAGTGTGTGTGTGTGTATGTATGTTCATTTGACTTGCTGCTGATGAGCTTCTGAGTTGACGTATAAAGTGGTTATTGTGGAATTTATCTGCATAGTTGTTCATCCATAACCTTGCAGTTGAAGTACAAGTGTAGCAGTGACCAGTGTCTTGTTTTATTCCCTGGAACCTCCCCTGCTAGAACAAATGGTTTAATGTGAAATTAAGAAAGAAAGAAAAAACGACCACACACTTGCAAAGCCACGAACGGAGTCGTCCCTCAAAGATAATTAGAAGTCTATTACTCGTGCGGCATCAAATTTAGTTTGGTTATTTTCTTTCACTATGATACACATACGTTTGCACCATAATCATGGTTGATCATATATACCTTATTTTCTTATTAAAAAAATAATAAAATGAGTGTTTTTGTAACCGAAGAAATTATTTTTTTTTTTCCAATTTTCTGTAAACGAAAACTATTGTGCCAGTTTTGTCTGTCCGTCCGCACTTTTTCCGTCAGCCCTTAGATCTTAAAAAACCTAAAGAGGCTAGAGGGCTGGAAACTGATATATTGATCATCAAACATACCAAAATGCAGCCCTCTAGCCCCAGTAGTTTTTATTTTATTTAAGGTTAAGGTTAGCCGTAATCGTGCGTCTGTCAACTATATAGGACAGGCTACCATCGGGCCGTGGTCAAATTTTCATGGGCCGTGGCTCATACAGCATTATATCCAGACCACCGGAAATAGATTTATTTTCGGTGGCCTTGATCATACGCTGTGCAGAAAACTTGGTTTCGCCGAGGAAACTTCGACGCATATTTTTTTGTTTTCTCTAACGTTCTCATTTCTCTGAGGAAGCCGACACCTCATCAAGCCTTGATGACCTTTGATATTCTGACGCCTGTTTAATTATCCAAGCGATTTCATCAGAGATGGAGCCTGGGCGAATCTCCTTCATGCTATCTTGAAGATTTTTTATCATTTGCGCCGCAACTTTTCCTGTAAAATCCTAAGGGATAGAAATGAATTCATTATTTTTCGTAACGAACACGATAATCAAAACTCCTTGTCAACTTAATTATTAGAGCATTTATCTTTTATTTTTTTTATTTTGCAAAGTTTTAAAGACAAGTGGAAAATATATCTCTGTCCTCATTCCCCGAATTTGTCCATATATATATATATATATATATATATATATATATATATATATATATATATATATATATATATATATATATATATATATATATATATATATATATATATATATATATATATATATATATATATATATATATATATATATATATATATATATATATATATATATATATATATATATATATAGTGTGTGTGTGTATATATATATATATATGTATATATACATATATATATATATATATATATATATATATATATATATATATATATATATATATATATATATATATATATATATATATATATATACATATATATGGTGCTGTCATATCTAAGTAGCAGAGGAAAAACAGTTCGCCATAATATGAAAGTCTGGAGGCCCCAGTAAATCAATATGTTAAGCTAAACTACAATAATTACGTCTAATGTATTTTACGATATACTTATCTCGAAATCTCCTCGTATTCATGTAAGACAGGAAGCAGATAAAGTAATCAGAATTAATTTCTATTTCGTAAATTGCTTCTAATTTATGAAAGACACTTATCGGAGGGCAAACCAACCCAAACCTTCCAGAGTTTTATATTCCTGAAATAATCAGGGGTTGTAATAAAATTGGAAAGACTCTAAATGGATCAGAAAGGATCAGGGAAGTGGCTGGAAAGTTATTTTAGAAAAGGGCCTCGAAATAAATATAAGCCACGACATATGAAAATGAAAAGTAAGAGAGGGACAACTTTAATATCAAGAGTCATAAGTAATAATCATTGTTGTTTAGCAAATCCACTTATAGTATCCGTTCATAGTTAAGTTTAATTCGTGTTTAATTGTCTTGGAAATTGTAGTTGAACATTGTTCATACCTTTCAGTGTAACATTCTCTCTCTCTCTCTGTCTGTCTGTCTGTCTCTCTCTCTCTCTCTCTCTCTCTCTCTCTCTCTCTCTCTCTCTCTCTCTCTCTCTCTCTCTCTCCAGCCAGCGAATGAGTGAACGAAGAGGAACTGGACTATTGAACCGGAGGAACGACTACAGCTGTTTCTAGGCGAAGTCCCTGATTCCAGGACGGGAATCCAAAGCATGATGGAGAAGAGACGGGCGTCAAAAAGAATGAGCGTCACCAGGATAAATAAAGATGAAAGCAAAATAAAAAGGAGAGAAAGGAGAAGGGGGAAGAAGAATGTCATTTGATACAGATAATGAACAAAAATATATGCACAAGGAAAGTGATATTAAATGATCAGAGGAAAGGAAACGTAAACAGAAGTTGAAAGAAAAAGAAAGACGAAGAAAACAGACTATTAAATAGGATAAGGACTTTAAGGTGATTGAACAATATCTTTTCCGAAGACTTTCTAGTGTTCGATTGCTTTCTTCTTTAATTTTCTTGAGAATTATTTGTGACATTGTAATTGTTTTATTTTGGTTAATGTTCTCTTTATATTCATAAATTGAATGTTTTCTCTCTTCGTTTTTCCCCTTCGGTATTTTCCTTCACATGATTTCATGATTGTTGACATTCTCTTCTTTCATTTTCCTCTTTATATATTTGTCTGTGTTTTTTTATAATTTCATTGATTATGATCTTCACCTATCTTTTATCAATCATTTAAAAGACCTCTTTTCATTTTTCCTCGTCTTTTATTTACCCCTACATCACTCCCTCGGCGTGACGTCCTCCAACACGAGCTGACTTTGTTTTGTGTAAACAAATCGTTCGTCCGTTTCATTAACGAGTCTCGCTCCTTCTCTTAAAAACCCTCCCCCTTCCCTTTTTCCACAGCCATCAAGCGCTCCGGTTACACTTGCTAGTCTCTCTCTCTCAGCCTTCCTCCATTTCCTCGTTTGGTTACCTTTGTAACTCCATGTAATTACTGTTGGACTACTTTATGTGGGCCAAACGCACACATACATACATATATATATATATATATATATATATATATATATATATATATATATATATATATATATATATATATATATGTGTGTGTGTGTGTGTGTGTGTGTGTGTGTGTGTGTGTGTGTGTGTGTGTGTATTTTTCCAAATAGAAATATGTAATATCTCTCTTAATAGTTGAGTGGATGAATCGCTGTCACTTCTGTATCGATCTAAAGATGCATAGATTCGGGTCGTGTGTAAGTGACTTCGATATTAAAGGACCATTGGGGATTAGCATTAGGGAACATAAAATGATTACGTGTGAATTTGTGAAAACACAGAATTAATCAAGAACAGTGCAGCAGGAAAAATATTAACCTTGGATTAGAAGTCATGAAAGGCTAGGTTTTATGACATTACCTGTGATATTCATATTGTCTTTATCCTTTTTTATTTTATTATTAATGAGAGGGATTCTTTCTTAAACCTCCTTTGCACTAGGAGAGGAAAACTGTTCTTATGCTCTTCGCTGAATCCAGTCGCCTTCTTCTGCTTCTTTAAGGTCATCGAAGGAACAAAGACAGGACGGGGCTCTGAACGCCCTGCTGAGAGAGGCTTTTGTGCGGCATTTTCACTCCGTTACTTTCTCCGTTTGGAACTTTTGTTAGCAACACGCCCCTTTGCTTTTATAGATAGTAGCAAGATTGCTCTCTCTCTCTCTCTCTCTCTCTCTCTCTCTCTCTCTCTCTCTCTCTCTCTCTCTCTCTCTCTCTCTCTCTCTCTCTCCAGTATTTCTTATAAATAGAATATGTAGTGACTGATGCTGTAGGCTACTCGTTTAAAACGGAATGCTCCGAATACATAATTGATGAAACAGCGTTAATATCTTGAAAGAGAAAAAGTGAAAATTAAAGATGCCAAGTATTATAGCTAACAATATACGGCTCAGAGTGTCTCAGGAGAGAAGAAAGAGAGAAAAAGAAAGAAGAGAAACTAACATTAACTCATAGGTAAATCATAAAAAAAAACTATGGAGAATGAGAGATAGAAAGGAGCTGGGGCAAAGAAACGAGGTGGCACTGAATAAAGGAAAAGAGAACAAAAGGAGATGCAAGAGAGACTAATCATAGTATTAACCCTTAATGAAAATGTCCATGCATCAATAACACACACCAGAAAGGTCGGAATGCCCGACAAAGCAGATTCTTCAATTTATTTCCATTAGATTTTGTTGCGGTTTTGAATGTTCCATCGTGATGACCCTCTTCTGCCTGCAATGACATCAGTACTCACTCTGTTATGGAATTTCTGTCTATTTGTTAAGTGGGTAAATTTCTTTGTTTTGTTTTCATCAGTGAAAGAAAATGGTAATTCTTAAACAAAGAAACTACTTCCTTGAAGGGATGCTGAATTTCGACGATCCTTAGTGTTCTTACTTTCTTGAAGAAATCATAAAGTCGCCGTCATTCGAATCTCATTGTTCGTTAACACGCCTGAGTTACATGAAGATGTAAATACTTTAGTGTATTTATTACTGTTACGTCCGTCTGTATGTGAGAGTTTTATAAAATTCTAATAATAATGACAATGATTTCTCTCTCTCTCTCTCTCTCTCTCTCTCTCTCTCTCTCTCTCTCTCTCTCTCTCTACACACACACACACACACACACACACACACACACACACACACACACACACACACACACACACATATATATATATATATATATATATATATATATATATATATATATATATATATATATATATATATATATATATATATATATATATATATATATATATATATATATATATATACAGTTTACATACACACACACACACAAACACACACACACACACACACACACACACACACACATATACATATATATATATATATATATATATATATATATATATATATATATATATATATATATATATATATATATATATATATATATATATATATATATATATATACGCACACACACGCGAGCGTATAGAAGTAAAATTAATTTATTACAAACATTGGAATCGAACCCAGGTCTTTTAATTGAAAAGCAAGGGCACAACCAACCGAACCACACAAGTCATAAAAGAAGCTGGAACCTCAGTATCACTATACTTAAGGCTTTTACCCAGCTAGGCTTACTGCCTAGCACACCAGCAAATTTTACCCAACTTTCCGACTCAGCAGTGACCCAGTTGACAGTATTTTAGTAGAATTATCAATTCTGAGTGAATGTGACAGAAGTAATCAATACAAAATTACGTGGGAATAGAAGTAAATTTCTGGCTCACAACGGGATCGAACCCCGGTCTTTCAGTTGAATATGTGGCGCCCTTTCCTTTCAATTGAAAGGCCTGAGTTCGATACCGATGTGAGTCACAAACGTTTTTCTGTTCCGCACGTAATTGTATGTTGATTACTTTTATCATATTCATACAGAATGGATAATTCGAATGAAATGCTATCAGGTGGGTCAATTGCTATAAAGGAATGTCCATTATTCTGGGTAGGGGAAAATTTACTAATGGTTCACTCAAGGTTTGTTGGTCTTGTTGATATATTACTTTTGCAGCCTTGTTGGTATTCCTATCTATACTAATTCTCCGAAACTGAAGAGACTGACTACGATCTCACCTTCTACCTTGTGACTTAGATCTATGTCCAGGCCTGATTCTATACTCTCTAAAGCTGTGTCCTGCTTTTCTATGATAGGTGCAGTAAGCTGGATCACGACAATCCTTGCATAATGACCTTCCCTCTAGCAATTATAACATGACCGCTGACTCCCATCCCATCAGCATGGTATAGAATTTACTGATTTTTTTTATTATATTAATATTAATACTGTTATGCTAACAAGAGCACATAATTATTAACTGAGAAGATACGAAATTTCTTTGAAAGTTGAAAAATTATTGAAATTATTGTTTCGCGTGTTAACATCCGGATGTACAAAAATATAAGGCAGTTAAACAGACGTGACGATTTGATAGCATATGAATACAGAAGTTCGCATGAATATGAGATGAACATATCGAGCCGTTCATAAAAAAGAAACGTAACAACCGCATAAATTGTAATAAGAAGTTTCGTTTCTCCGTTTTAATGGAACGCAATGAATAGCATTTCAACGGCGTCTTGAAAATATTGGAATTATCTTCTATTATTCTTCATTGTCGCTCAAGATCAGAAAGAGCATGAGTTCAAAATAAAGGTCAACATAGGAGAAGAATACCATTAAATAACAGGAAGAAATACAAAAGTGATTTAAAGTATTGCCAGAGGAATTGATCATATATAAGAAGAACATCTAGACTCGTATTTGTTCACTGACTGGGAAAACAGGCTTTCATTTGTGACTTCTGCTCATACACATAGATTTCAGATTTTGAAATAATATTTTCTCTACAGCATAGTTTTTTTTTTTTTTATTTATGTAATTTTTTTTCTTAAATTTCATATTATTTTCATTCCAAAGAATTCGACATTTCTTTTTATTTAGTATTTGGTTCATATTTCAACCACAACGGTCCCATATTACTACCATATTTTCTAAAACCGTCTCTTTTGAATGTGAGTGAATAAAGATACATAGTAATTCAGTGGCTAGGCTTTTCTCTGTTTTGCTCAGAATGTTTTAGAATAATAAAATTTGTAATATCTCTGATAGTCATCAAATTAGTTTTTTTTACATTTTAAATAACAGCTTTTTGTTGATAACGAAAAGTGGTCCATAGTCCCACTTTTTTTCCCTGTTCGTTGAACAGACGATTTTACGTACACCTAACGTCTCCCAGACAACGGCCGTTGATTCTCAAAGCTATTTCAGGCATGCATGATATCAAGCTCGTTATCGTCGTAACATAAGAGCTGGAATGGACAACTGAGAGATGAAGCGACAGAGACTTTGCCTTTTTTTGGCGCTAACCTTGGTGAAATTGCATTACAAAACTTCATAACGGGCACCGAAGTCCTTGGAGGTCTAAGGTCAGGTTTCTTACTCTAAAGCACATCTATGTAGACAAAGGGATGCGTCAGACTGATGACAAGGCTGTTTCGATTCATTGATCGTAAATTGGCAAGGAAATGGTTTTAGCTGCAAATAATTCAAATATTTCTTATAAAAAATACTTTCATCCATTATTGCATTATAAATACTTCAACATCTTTTATGTGCA
>JANJGK010000032.1:32617057-32647057 GCA_039081455.1 Macrobrachium rosenbergii
CACAAGTATCTTTACTTAGCTTTTATACAGAAAATATAAACCGAAATCATCCAGTGTACAGTACATATTAAACGTTACTTTCGGTGCAACGGAATTTCCATGACAGTGGGAAATGTTTCATCACTTGCTCGATCGAAATTAAATTTCAGCAACCCTAGTAAGATACGCTCAAGTCTATTTGAACTCTTTCCACATCCTCTATGCTAAAATATTTATTATTTTAACCCTTTCATAAACATTTTCATCTTCTGAATAACTATGATGGCTGCCGTTATGCAAATGTGTCTGTTATTATTTCGCTCTTTGAAGAATAAAACATAAGATGAGAGAGTTCTGTTAAATTAAGGACAAGGACCTTTCAATCCTTTGAAAATCCATACCTTCCTATGAACGTGTTCGTTGGCCTTGGTTTGGGATCCTGAGAGCTAGCAGATATTTCTAAAACAAGGGAAGAGAATGCAATGAATCTCGTCAAACTTAATCGACGTTTTCTTGTTTATATCTTCTTAGCCCCAATCCTAATAGCCATATTTTTAATATACTTCTTCTTTTACAGATCTTATTATTTATCTTGTTGTCATTCTACTTATTTTTGCTGATATAAAGGCCATTTAAAAGGTGACATAACTTTACCAAGAATCAAATGAGAAAAGGCAGCCTGAATACAACTATCATGTTCATATACAATTCTCAGAACTCCATTTTTCCATTGCGCTGTCAGTCATGAGGCCATTGTGGAGTTCCTGGACAAAAGAGAGGAAGCTTTTTTTTAATCTGATTTTTTTTTTTTTTTTTTTTTTTTTTTTTTGACAATGTTCCGTTTTAAAGCTACTGACCTCCACCCAGCATTCAAACCTGGCGATGTTTCAGATAGACTGGGTCCATTTCACTTCCAAAAGGCTTTGACCAGAGTTATTTACCCATGCACTTTCCGCATTTGTATACATTACGAAGCATTTTGTTTGGTTCTACATAATAAAAAAAAAAAAATTAAGAGAGGTTGATTACCCTCTCATATAATGGATGCTATTCACACAAGAAAATGTTTTTAAATGTGCTTATAACTATTTTTACAATTTTCTATAGTACTACACACCTTATATCAAAATCAAAACCCATCAAGCATAAAATGGGTAACTTATGAGAACCATTATTATGCAGGTTCCATTTTTAAACACAGGCATAGACAGAGGGCTAAACTGACTAGTGTAGCACAATGTATATTTAAAATCTTGTTCATGATTTTCAGGTCACCGGAGGGAAAAGTAAAAAGGCTGATTGGTGTTCTCAAGCGAGGATACATGTCAAATCGAGGCTGTTCAAAAGTCAGCCTTCAGAACCGGACTTTCTCTTCCTCCTCCTCTTCCTTAAGCGGTATACTCTCCTCATGAGGAATGCGCCAGGTCCTCTTGTGACTCTCCTCCAAGTTTCCCGCCTCTGAAGAGTCTTGATGACTCCAGCAGCTGCTTCTAATGAGCTATTATTTAAATTTACATGAAGTAGCATCTCAAGTTTGCCCCATTTAGATTTGCAAAGCAAGGCATTTTTCAAAAGAGGCGCACAAACTGAACGAAAATAAATCCCGTCTCACAAGAACCATCATTCTTCAGAGGATATGGTAGCCTATTCCGGAGGGAGGCAGTTTGGTTACAACGTGCTGCTTTTCAGGAAATGCAACTTGGGTCGACAGCCGTTCTCTCCTTGAACCAGGTTTTATTATTCTGATATGAGCTTTTTGACACGTGTCCATAAGGTCGAGATTCCATTCGTTCCCCAAGACGACTAGTAACGCCAGGTGATAGGTTATTAGAGTCGCCCGTCTGCAAGATGAATGACTTGGGTGCGACGCGGGGATCTGATGTCTTGATAAAAAATGGACGAGGACGGAAGAGCAGACCCGCAAAATAAAAGGTAAAATTGAGAGGGAAGGAATTCTCCAAGAATTTCAAGTTCTTTGCATTGTATAACGAGAGGGTGGCTCTCAAAATGTTTCTATAGAGCACTTGACATACACTTATACACAAACATTCACTTTTATATGTATGTATGTATGTATGTATGTATGTATGTATGTATGTATGTATGTATGTATGTATGTATGTATATATATATATATATATATATATATATATATATATATATATATATATATATATATATATTATTTGAAACTATCCTTATTTTCGCTGCTACCGTGGATGAAATTGGTGTTTCAGGTGAATTTGTATGGGAAGGGAGTTCCTTGAAACTTTGTTTTATTCCTTAGCTTTGTCGAAAATCCTCGAATCAGTGAAGTATGTTTGCTATTTTTAAACTGAATCCTTGACAAATGTAATTTTATTATATTTTTTCTGGAAGCAGAGCAAGTGTTTTAATTTTCTAGTTAGTTCTTGCAAAGAAAGACTTTCATTTTTGTAAACCTATTATAAAGGAAGGCTATACCTACACAATTCAGCCTACTGTTTTAAGCATCGTCCCATATATATCATTTGTTTTTCTTTGTCATCATTAAGATACAAACAATAATTTCTCGTCTCTGAGTCAGGCAACTTTGTTTCCCTTGACAGTACACAGTTACCATATCTTGTTTTGCATTAAGCATTTAGAAGCCCCGGCGTTAATTCCTTACTGAGGTAAGAAAAATGACTTTCAAAGAAGAAAAAAAGTTCTTGCTATTCTGAAGAATGCCTCTCAAGTAATTCAGCTTGAAATGGATTACCACGAGAGGATATCGAAAGAAACGACCGTATGTGAAGAGGCTTTGAGTGATTCAATTTGTGGGATCACTCACGGTGAATATTGTACGCTGCTGTCAATTGAGAAGTTTTTGAGCGTATTTCACAGAGGCGGTGGGAAAATTGATCAAGAGATGCTGACTTTTTTTTTATTATTTTTAATCGAAATATGGAGTTTTTTTGTGACTTTCAGTATTTTTTTTTTATACTGAATTCTTCAAAACATAGAAGACAGTTAAGTTTTTAAATGACATTATCACCTTGGCTATATAATGACTGTAGGTGGAAGATGCAGGCAAGAAATTTGCATTGGTAATCTGTTTTTAATGCTTGATTTTATTAGTTTTGATAGAATTTCATTACTCTGGAAGAGGAGCAGCGATAAAGCCTTCAACTAAAGAATTTCTATGAAAATCTTCCGCAAATGTATTTCAGGTTTACTAGGTTATTCTCATTTCTACTTTTCAGCGAAAATGCAGTGTGTAGTTAAAATATTTTCAAAAGAATGCACAAAATTTCTGCATAAGAAGGATAATTCATTAACATCTGGTGTCTCACGGGCGGAAGTAGGATGACTGGAAAATCTTATATCATATTCGTAAAACAGCTGATTCAATGTAAGATGTTTACTGCGCCCGTCAACGAAATTAAGGGTGATTATTTTCCCCCTATCTAATGTGCTATGAGTTTAGCAGAATATCTTAATAACAGATAAACAGAAGTTGATGGACTGTGACTGATAGATTCCTCAGGTGACCCACTCGGTCTAAAGAATCGGCCCTCTTTTAAGGCTTCTTAGAGAACTGCATATTTGGGTGTCCTTGGTAAAGATGTGGTCTCTTAAACATCATTGTAAACCAGAATGATTCCATTTGCAATAAGTCCAGTTCCAATTTTACTGTTCATGTCAACAGATCGCTGAAAGAGGTTTCCGATATCGAAATGGATATAATTTTAGAAGAGTTATAAAAGAACAAACAAGTGTGAATAAAATATAATAGTTTATGATGTAACTTTAAAAGATGTAATGAACAGAATGCACTTGACAAAAGGAAACAATGCAAGGGAAAGGGAGACAACAGGAGAGAAAACTAAAACAAAACCACAAGAAACAACGTTGCTTTCTTCTACTCTCTATACTGTCCATTCCTAATGCATCTGCTTTCTCCTAATGGAAGCAGACGCAGCTTGCAAAGGATTACCCGAGAAGTTTTAATGACGACGAATGTTATATGGGTGAAGCTGAAATGGCAAGCACATGACAAAGAGGAAACAAGACGCGACCGCTTAACGTCTTTTTTTGAAACGCTCCATGAATCTGTTTTGATGCATAACAGAGTTAACAGTCTCTCTGGCAGTAATGCTTCTTTAAAAGTCATGCAAAACTACTTTGAATTAACAGACCTTTTTTATCCTTTCCATGCACATATTTTTCTTTGTCAGTATCTCTGATTTTATTTTTTTACTTCTCTTTCATTGGCCTCTTTCTTTACTTGTTTTTTCCGCGTGGGTTGTCTATGCAGCGATTCTGCTGAGTCAGGAGGAAGAGCAGTGCTTGAAGGTGAGGGTGTTTGTTCATGCAGGCTGTATCTGGCAATTTCCCAACATTTGTTTAAAGTGAAAGAGCTAACCCTGTTGTTTGATGTTTGTATATGAATCATTAATTTGCACTGGCCGACTCTTCTGTAATTTTACTCTTGTGCATTGCAAGTGTTGTGTGATGGATTATTTCATTTTTTCAGCCACAATATTTTGTAAGGTAACTGATGAAGGTTTCCTTACTTATTTCTTAACCAAGCATTTACCTGCTATTATTTTCTTACACTAACTTTCACTTAAAATTGTTATTTTAAAATTTTTTTATCATATAATCTCCGTACCTTACGATTCTTGTTACAAACTTACCATAGGGCAAATGCACGTTTTGTTAACTGACTGATCTCGCCTCCAAGATTTCAAGTGACAACAATGCTATTGTCCTTTTACATGATTTTCGGATAATGGTTCTTGATGGGCAATATACCCTTATCAGTGTCCGTTAGGAGTTGCATCCCAAACAGGACGTGCTTTACAAACTTCGGATATTAAAGTTTTTACGTCTATGCTCTCAGATGCCCTATGAGCAACCTACAACACAGTCTACCAGTAAGCATTACCAGCAAATGCGCTGACACAGGTCACCATAAAATTAAAAGTAATCACAGTCTTTTCTCTAAGTGGCTTCTGAAAAGTAACGATGCCAGCATGTTAATATTCTAAGCTACAGTAACTTTAACTAATATGCTGCTTCGTTTGGCATTATTTGAACCAATAATGCTAGAATAACGGTAAGCCATTTTTCCGACTCTGAAAATAGTAAATTATTAGTCTATAATAACCTGTTACAGTTTCTAGTTAGGGTCGTAATCCTGCATCTTCAATGGGCGAGAGAAAAAAAAAATCCTGAAAACTTTTCATTTGATGCTGAATGCTAACTGTTGAGGCGTCAACTTTAGATAGATAAACATTATTTCATTTCATTTACCAGGTATATGTAATGATACAGACTTTGTTTTGCATTCCCCCCCAAAAAAATTAATTCAACAATTTGCTTTTAACAGTAGGATGGCCGGTACCTTTGATATATAGAGAATGGTCGAGGTGTCGTTTTCGACACTTTATCATTTCACTCTATATTTTGAATTACTGACAATAGATTTGGTTAATACAATGGTCAGTGTGTTAGCACTATGAACTTTAATGAAAAAAATATTGATACATTCATTAGAACATCCTTAAGAATCAGTTTATAACTTCTCCGTTCTATAATCCTGTACTAGTTAGCAACAATATTACTTCCACAATCTTTACAAGTTACAAACAATTTTCTTGTTTCATCCTTTGCACATTTGCCACACGTATGTTTTTTACATGCTTGGAAAACTGTGATTGTAGCATTTGAACATTTTTTCCCATGGCACTTGCGACGTTTTTTAGGAACTGAAGAACCTCTGGATGGCACCTCAGCAGGAGCTGGAAAACTACGTTTACGAACAAAAGCTTCCCTAAGACTCTCAGTGAGCTGTAAAATGAACGCTTTTCTAGTTATTTTTCCCCTGAAGCAAGCTTGTAAATAATCCATGGTTTTATGACTTCTATGTCAAGAATATTACAAAAAAAATCCATGAGGCCAACGCCTTGTAGCACAACGCGTACTGTACTTCCTAAGCATTTGGTCGACGACATCTACTCCAACATTATTTGCATTATAGAAATCTATGATTTCTGTTTTTTTTTTTTTTTTTCGCCTTCAGAAACAGTTGGAGAACTATCCATGGTTGACAAGAGGCATACGTTCTGATTATCCTTGCATTGGTAATTCACAAGCATGCGTCCACTTTCGTCTTGAAAATAAAATTTAGATTCATATTTTCCACCCTCTTCTTGTGAAAGAATTTCTTTTGACAGATGCTTGCTGTTTGCTATCACAGTACCAACAACTGAGTTCCTCTTTCCTGCAGTTTCCTTACAACTGGAAGTGATGTAAAAAGGTTGTCTGTTTTCACATAATAGCCTTTATTCTTCACTTCTTCAGTAAGGGTGAGCACAACATGTTCTGCTAAGGGAACTCCTAACCTCGGATCCTTCTCTATAGTCCCTAGGTAGGGAATCACATTTTTTTACAATATATTTGTGTTCTGCTTCTGCAAGGACCCAAAATTTTATTCCAAACTTATCAGGTTTATTTGGCATAAAACAATGAACTGGCACCTGTTTTCCATGGGTAATAGCTTTTCGTCAATTGTTAAAATATATGTCAGTGTATAGGCACCTTTGCAGCTTTCGACAAAGAGGTTGAAATTTCCTTAATGTGAGTATATTTGTCACATTTGCTTCTCTCTGACCTCGTGCCACCAAAGCAACGTTCCTTTCAGGTCGTCGTCCTCTCTCATCATAATCTCATTAGACTGAAAAGGTTTCACCTTCTGGAATAAATAAGCTTCTAAAATTTCCTTTCCCTGACATTTACTCCCTCGGCGTCCTCTACCGGGCAAAAGAATTTTAGCAGACTGGTCATGCCGTCGTTGTTGTGACCTCGTCTTCTGACCCCACGAAAATTGTTGTTAAAGGGATTGGGGTCCGAGGTGGGCTATGCCAGCGGAGGACCAGAACCATAATGCTGCAGTTAAATTAATGTCATTTATGCATCCTTGAAGTCCTTTGTTTTTGCGTGAGGTGTCTGAGGGCGGGGATGGCGCAATGTTGCAAAATAATATATGTTTTTAACCACAAATGTGGTCTGTGGAATTTCAGTGTTTTCAGCAATGCCTTTTCCTTGAAATTTGGGTTTTGCTCTGTTACTTTATGTTTTTTTTTTTTATAGTGTTTATAAATGTCAACCCTCATCACCTTATGCATTGATTTAGATATGAGAGAGAGAGAGAGAGAGAGAGAGAGAGAGAGAGAGAGAGAGAGAGAGAGAGAGAGAGAGAGAGAGATCATTGTAGGAATCATTTAATGTATTCAATAATTACTTCAAAGAAACGATTTCCTCTGATAAACACTTGACATTTTTTCGGACATCTTACAAGACACAGCGCAAGAATTAACTGTTTGATCTTGTAATACGAGAGATGAAAATGTTACGATTGTTCAAAACCTCTCTTGGTGTATAATGAGTGGGATGGGCCTTTGTTGCCTACTACTAATGTACTAAATGAGAATTAAGAATGGCCTTAGTGTTCGGCTATACGGTACGGTGTTGCGTAAAAATGGAAATGCTAGATTCGTACCACAGCAAAAATGACACACTCGGTATTAATTCTGACAGGGTTCTTTGTCCTTGTGTATTATGACATGCACTGCGCGTCGCTCGAGGCCTACAAAGAAAAATGCATCCACAGGATGACCTTATTTCCAATGGCTTATTATCATTTCCATAGTTTGTGTCCTAGCTTTCCATCAATTTTTTTCTACGATTTGCCTTCGTAGTTTGTGTATTATCCTTGACTAATAAATGTTTTTTTTTTTAGCTTAAGATCTGGGTTGGTCGGTCAAGCCCAGACGTTCACAACAAGCCTCCTGAAATCTTCGCCAGCTGAACACAAGAAACTGTTTGCACAAAGCCGTCTTACTCTGAACCACCGCCTCCTCAGGATCATACGTCCTCCTCAGTTAAACGGAGGTTTAAATAGTCTTGGTTTCTTGTCAATCTCAAGCAAGATGATGACTATATTGTTTTTTGCTTTTATAGGTTCAGCCTGTACTATGTTTCTTAACCCCACCGATGTATCATTTGTATTGACTTGACTTTTACCTCACTCTCAAATCTCTTTACACTTTTCCTAGAAGTCTGTATTGTAACTGCGTGCCGGAATTAAATAAACTCACGTTTTCACTGGACGTTGGATTTGCATAATACATGAAGGCGGCCCGATTTGAAATGCAGCTGCATAAACATTAAGAAGTGTTACTGAATATTGAATTTGTTCCACCAAAAATATTCGCTTTTTACTTGATTACGAAAATTTTGTAGCGATTGCTGTTTCATCAATAACAAAATAAAATTTACGAATAAATATTTGATGAAAGGTCGCAATATTTTATAATCTTAAATCCGTTCAAATTTATTTCTTGATCAGTGTGATTTTCTTTAGATTCTTTTACTCTTGGAATTCTAGAGAAGCAACAGGAAAAAATAATTATAAAATAATAACGGTAAAGTCAGTCATGGAATTGATTGGTTCAATGTTGCCTTCAAACATGAAATTTTAGAGTGGCATTTGTCCTGTGGAGCGAACCCGTATAGAAACACTTGTTTTTTATTGTCATTTATGCCTAGAACCATAGACGAATGTATTTGAAATTGGAACAGGTAAAAGCTTTTACTTAGTTTCATTTCTGAAATGATAATTTTATTTGAGAAAATCTGATTACTGGTAAAATAAGTTAACGGTAAGTTCTACACAATTATATATATATATATATATATATATATATATATATATATATATATATATATATATATATATATATATATATATATATATATATATATATATATATATATATATATATATATATATATATATTTAATTTCTAAGTTTTACTAATTAAATAAGCAAATACGTCTTTATCAGGCGGCGCTTAAAAAATGTAGATTTTCCAGAATATGACTGTGCATAATATCCTCAGTGTTGTTTCATGCATCTTAATAGTACTATATAGTCCGTCCAACAGAAAATGTTAACAGCTTAATGAGGCTAAATAGGTAATTGAGTGAATACCTAAGTCTGTATATTAAAAAATTTTTACTAATTTTTCATATGTAGAAAGAGCGGGTCTGTCTTGAATATACCTCTACTGCAGGTATACTGCCATTACAGTTTTTGTTTTCACTATATTGAATACATGCCGTTTCTATTAGACTTATATCGACAGAATTATTGTTTCTGAACAATATTCCTGCCTTAGACCAATGAATTGGATAAACGCATTCTCTAGCTTTTTTTTTTTTTCTTTTAACGTGCTTTCTCCCATTTTTGTATGGGGTAAGCACGATGCCTTCTTTTGAAGGACTTTTGATTTGGCTTTGGGGTAGACCGTAGTCTCGATCGGGTGCCCTGCCTGACATCGCTTAGACCCCGGTAGCGTATGGTACATGTATCATACCAGGCCCAACGCCCTTTCTTCCCAGCAGCGAGAAGTTGTTGCGCGGGTAGGTCGAGAGTTCGAGACGTGTGAGATGTTTGTTATGATTTTATAAGATGTTGGAGTGGCTTTGTTTTGTGTGTGTATTTAGTCTGTAACACCCATTTGCTTTTTTTAAGCAAACGTATCCGTTGATTACATACATAATCCCCGGGGTGTCTACACGGATAGCAAAGTGTCCGCCTCTCTGATCAATCGGCTGCGGATTTGAACCCGCGCCACAGACCTCTACGAAGTCCGAAGCTGCTGCTGTAACCGACTGTGCCATCGAGGCTCCAAACGCATTCTCTAACAAGTTTACTAATTGTTTCTCTGATCAGTAGCGATACCATACTTATGCTGTGCAATTCGTTTCTCAACAGATTCTGCTGATTGTCCAATATAAAATTTATTGCACCCACAAGGAATTCAGTACACTACCCCGTTGTCGTATATAGACAGGTCTGTTTCTTATTAAAGTTCTGCCAATGGTATTGCGACAAACCAACAGATCGTTCAAATAGAAGTACTAAATAAAATTCAATTTTATTTCAATGCTAACGTGACTAGTTCTTAAAACCGAAGGGTTTTGAAAACACATCTTTTAATCTTAATAGCGATAAAGGTATTGGGAAAACTATAACATTTTACTTATTATGGAGCTTTTCCATTGCTCTCAACTTTGCTTTGGGATAAATCATTTTTTTTATTATTATTTTTGCTCCTTAACTTTTTGGTTGAGGTGAATGGGGATATTCCATTGGTCTCTATTTTCATATGTGCGGATTACAACATCTGAAGTACATGAAAATGAGTAAATTATTTTACCGCAGCCATTTATCCCGAAGGTCTTTTGGCTTGGGCAATTATCTGCTCTGAAGGAAAAGAAAAACTTACGTTTGAGTACATTTGCTTTTTTTTTTTATTAGGCCTTACTGAGATTATACACCTGAAGTTCAGTTCTCTCTCTCTCTCTCTCTCTCTCTCTCTCTCTCTCTCTCTCTCTCTCATTTACACATACACAAAAAATCACGAAGAAAATGTGGAGAAAGGAAGGCTAAAAAAAAAAAAAAGATTCTTGAATAGGAAAACAAAATTTCATCTAACAGATTCTGGGTTTCCCGTCTCTCATTTGCCTTCGTAACAAAGGTACGATAGTTAAACAGGAGTTTCGAGGTGAGAGGAAAAAAAACTTTGACATAAAATGTACAGAAATATCCACACCCACATCTACACCTGGTAAAACTAAATAGTTTCCCTTTGGTCGCAATGAGTATTGTGAATGTACGATCACGACGAATACCAAGATCTTTTTCACTATATATATTTATATTTAAATATATTTATATTTAAGTGTTCTCTCCGATGATGTTTCCACATCATAAATCAATTCTTATACTCTCTCTCTCTCTCTCTCTCTCTCTCTCTCTCTCTCTCTCTCTCTCTCTCTCTCTCTCTCTCTCTCTTTTCTCACTGGTTTCAGAAATATGCTAGAGAAAACAGGAATTCAAAGGAAATTTAGAGTGCTTTTAGCATGGACACATATTGCAAGAATAGTAGCGACAGTGCCTTTAAAGGAAAGTGGTTGATATATCATGTTTCTTGGTTGGTGGTCCTTAAATAAAGTTCTGTGATATGCTTAGAAACCTCATTTCTCTGTCTGTCTCTGTGTCTGTGTTCTCTTTTAAAGTGCTAGGCAAGTGGGTATATGCTGATTGTGCAGAGAAAGAAGTTATAACCTCTCTCTCTCTCTCTCTCTCTCTCTCTCTCTCTCTCTAGAATATTACTTTGGAAAATGACAAATTACGACTAATTAGCTTCCTATCCGGGGCATAAACAAACTCTCCCTAGAGCGATGCCATTTGGAGCTGTAAATGAAGTCTGATGGAATATTCCGTTTGTCTCGTCGTTTCTGATTTCGTTAGATATTACGTTTGTTGCTTTTGAAGCCTCTCTGTCTCTCTCTCTCTCTCTCTCTCTCTCTCTCTCTCTCTCTCTCTCTCTCTCTCTCTCTCTCTCTCTCTCTCTCTCTCTTGATTCGGGCAGTATATTCATTCTTCAGACAAGTGAGATTCATGTAGCATTAACTAATAGCATCTAGAAAAACTCTTATTTTGGTTCGCTCTGACTCGCAGCAAAATCCATTGTGAAGCTACATTCTTATCGTTATCATTATCATGATAGTGCTGCGAGCCTTATAGGACACGTCAAACCCCTCATGTTTGTAGATCACCATGGACGAATTACCCAGCCTGTAACTATATGCGTCCTTCTCAAAATCACGAAAACGATCCAGAAATCAGCCCATATTCCAGGTGAAAGTTCCGTTCAGGACTAATTGTAAGATACAAGAACAACTAATAATGTCTTGGAAAACAAATAAGTCTATTGGGCATGCTTTAGAATTCAAGGACAGCACGCAATTCAGTTGTATTTGTCTTCGTCAAATACCAAAGTGTAGCCGATTTCAGGCCTAAATAACAAAACTAATGCCTCAAACCTAGTGGGAAAGGGTTGTACAGCAGTACGTGCAACTCAAATGGATCAGAAGGATGAAAAGGAATCAAGAATAAAATTTTACCATTCTCTACCTTAACAGAAATTAAACTATAGTAAAGTTCGAGCCTGCGAGTTTCTACCACTGGTTTCCAACCCATTCGGCCACAAGCAGTATAAACTTTCTTCATATAATCTTTAATAGGCATGAAATGTGGAGACAAACTTTGACTGCTAAAGTTACAGCTTCAATGTAATCCCTAGTTTTCTTCTCAATAGATATTATCCTATCATACATCTTTGAAATTTTCATGTCGTAATAAGACAAAGCCGTTACCAATAACAGCGTCACCCTAAATCTTGCAGAGATTTATTGGATCATTTAATTCTTCTACAAATTTACCAATGGTCTGAAATTGCTTATTCAACTAAGATACAATTATGTTCTGCCCTAACATAAATATGCATTCCAGGGCCAGTGTGGTTCACTGAAAAATGTCTTTTTTATTGACTCCAAACTATTCTGAAACTGTACTAAGTGATCATGCAGTCTAAATATATTTTCCTTAGTAAGGAAAATTGCATCTGATGTCACTATGGTCTTAGCATACAAGTAGAAGTCAAGTCCTTTTCATTTATAGTACCAGGTCCCAACTTAAAATTTTCCAAGGAACTTTCCCAAGGAATTGCGACTGCGTAAGACATTAACATGATTCCAAAAATTATGTAAGTACAGTAGATTTCATGGTGGAACCTGCAAAATAAAATCAACTTGTAATTGCAGTCCAGCATTCACTCATTCAATAAGAATGCCATTAATGATACAATTCTATAATAATATAAAACCAATATATAACCTCGAACCATTGTTAAGCACGGACCTGTGATACATGTACAGACCTTATATCATTGGGATTAGCTAAATTCTTAACTTAAAATGGTTCGCTATCAACAATTCTACTAGTTGGAAGAGACCATTAAATAATGGAGTTAACTTGTAGTTTAAACTTTTCCTGGCATTAATTTTCACATATACTCTATCACCAACAGCATTTGGCTTATATACTTTCGCCATTTTATCATGGTCCTTCTTCATAACTATATTAGCTTCTCTCAAATGTTTAAACAACAAATTAAAGCCCAATATGAGTCCTTCCAATGGCGTTTTCCCATCTCCTGAGCCATCTATCTTCTACTGCATTTTGCGTGCATGGAAATCCTAATTGCATGGAGGCGCGTACTGACTACATAAATAATAGGAGGAAATGATGGTGGGGCACGGAGAACGACAGCACCATTACACAAATGCCTTCTTATTCGTGCGAGTACGTAATTATTTTCAAACCATATTACAACATCGTCCGCTTTTTCTGCCAACTAAGATTTTAAAACTGCCTTTACATCTATCAGATTTACGAAATTAACAGCACCAGCAAAAAGAATCGTTTCTGTTTTTATCCTTCACCATTAAATATCCACGTACGTTGATTTTATCTTTTCTTTTTTGGGGAAAAGATAGTTTCACAAGATTCTTCCATTTCTATGGGAGGTTTAGAAATAAAATAAATTTCACCTAGTGTATCACCAAAAACCAGATTAATCATCCATGTAAAAGTGATAGGTGCACAGCGCAACCCAAAAGGCATCCTCAAGAATTCAAAATGCTCCTAGAGATACGAAAAGCTGTGTTTTTTTTTGTACTACTCTCTTCCAAAGAAATTTGGTGAACGCCCCTCCGAAGGTCTAATGAAGTAAGATAAGAGTATCGACCTAGCATTGATAAAATATCATCAGTACATTGTTCAGGAAATCTATCTGGAATTGTCTCCTCACTGAGTTTGCGAAAATCAACGCAAACTCTCCACATATAATCCTTTTTTGGGACAACAATCAATGGAAAGTTATATGGACTGACAGATTTCGTAATAACACCTTCCTCAAGAATTTTGTTCACCTCCTCTGATATCTCGTAATGAAACTTCATGGGAAGCCGATAAGTTGGAACATATTATTTTATTGGGATCTTTGAGCCATATCTGGTGTTTAGTCTCATTAGAGGCAGTGAGGCGAGTGGTATACAGCGACTAGGTATACTAATTTATTAATCAAAACTTTGGACATGTTATTAACAATCACTAGCAGAAAAGTAACATTTAAACTGAGAACAAGAAAAGCAAACAAATGGGAAAAGTGTGTTTTCTCACACATGAAAAAGAATAACTATTTTCATGAATATGCCAAGGAAGACAATATGATACATATGGCTTGAAGGCTGAAATGGTTTTACATTTGTACACAGTTGCATTTTTATGCATAGGCGACTGTGTCTGACGAGAATACGTAATAAACTATGTTTCTACAGCTTGTCCCTGGCCTGTGTTTCTGGCGACCACATGTCAGAGGTCGGCCCTCTTGATCAGTCTTCGTTTGATGTTTCTGGTGGTGTCTGCCTGGGGGCACCCAGCGGGGTGCCAACAGTATTTCCCCCCCCCCCCCAACCCCCGCCGCCACAAGAGGAGGCTCAGGCGAGAACAGGTGAGAGGTCTGACTTCTGGCAGGTATGTTGGGCGCAGCCTTTCAACTGATACCCAGGTTGTTCTTCCATCCACTGACATTTGGTATCCTTTGACTCTTTGCTGCAAGATTTTGTGGGGACCCAAGTAGGCAGGTGATATGGGGGGCTGATGGATATCTACTCTGATGAATGCATGGCTCGCCCAACCAAGTTCTTCTAGGATGTATACTTTTCTGACTGTGGCGTATGTTGTTTTCTCTGGCATTATTTTATTTAATGCTCTATGGACGTCAGAGGGGGTGGCTGGTGATACATTGAATGCTGCATGTGGGAAGGTTCTTACACCCTATAAGATCCATGGCAATTCTTTTTTCCGCCTCCAGTCTTGGCATTTGGCCGTCAGTGCTGCTTTCAAAGATCGGTGGAACCACTCTATCATGCCATTTGCTTCTGGGTTGTATGTTGCCATGTGTTGTTTATCGTCCTAAGACTAGCAGCAAAGGGAGTGCCGTAAGGTAGAGATGTGAAGTTTACTCCTCTATTGCTGGTAATGTACTTAGGAACTCCATATCAGCTTATTAAGGCTCTCGCACAGTTTTCCGCCATCTGTTACTTGATAGGTGTTATCTAGGGCCATCTGGTGTTCCAATCAATTACTGTGAAGAGGTATATGTACCCCTCAGAGGAGGGGTGGGGGGCCTACAATGTCGAAGTGGATGTGGGCCAGTTATCGCTGTGTTGTCTGGAACTGTCCTATCCCTGTTTCTGTGTGCTTTGTTACTTTTGATGTTTGGCAGGGGAGGCATTCTCTTGCCCACTTTTTAGTGTCCACCTTCATATTCCATCAGACATACCTCTCCGACACGATTCGGGTGGTGGATCGACCTGATGGGTGGGATAGGTTGTGGGCAAGGTTGAAAGCTTTCTTTCTCTACCCCAATGGTAAGTATAGGCAAGGGTATCCGGTACTTGTTTTGCATGTTATGGTCTTCTCTTCATCGTTGATGGCTTGGTCACTTCACCTCAGGGCAGGGTTCTCCCGCCGAAATCACTGCAGGTCCATGTCATCCTTTTGTGCTGATATTATTTTGGGATATGATATCCCGTTCTGGATGGTGTTGATGGAGTTTCGGGAAAGGGCATCTACTGCTCTGTTGGAGGAGTCCTTTAAGTATTTGATGGTGCAAGAGTGTTCGGTTATCGTCGATGAGTGTCTCTAGTTTCTTGCTGACCACCCATCTCTGCTTTTGGTGAAAGTGTGGATCAGGGGTTGGTGGTCCAACTGCACTATGAATTGTCATTCTTCTAGCATGTGTCGGAAGTGGCAGATGGCTCTGTGGACTGCCAGCAACTCTCAGTTGAACATAGAGTATTTCTGTTCTGCTGGCGATAATTTCTTACTGAAGAATGCTAGCATCTGACAACCATTGTCTGCATCCTACTCAAGTACCACACCCATCACCGTGTTAATCACATCTGTCGTTAGGGTGAGGAACCTATGGGGTAAAGGAAAGATTAATGTGGCAGCGGAGGTGATTGCTTTTTCAACTAATATGAAATCTTTATCTTGTTTTTCAGACCAACATGAATTTTTAGGTTTTCCTTTCAACCACTCTTATATAGGACTCATTATTTCAGCAAGGTTGGGAATGAACCAGTGAGTTCCTGAACTGCTTTTATTGTTGTCAGGTTTGGGAAGTTGGTGATTGCTTGGACCTTCGTCAGGAGGGGCTTGACACCTTTGAGGCTGATTTGATGGCCCAGGAATTCTTAGACCTGATGATGGTCTCCACTCCGAAGAACCAGGCCTCTAGTGTGTGGGTTGTGAAGGGTGGTAAGCAGATGCTGTGGCATTGTCACTGGATGGGCTGGTGCTGGCTGTATTAGCTGTGTCGGTCATCTACGGGGTCACCATTGTAGAGGCAGTGAGGCGAGTGATGTGGAGAGGCTAAGTATATACTGATTTATTAATCAAAACTTTGGACATGTTATTAACAATCACAAGCAGAAAAGTAAAATTTAAACTGAGAGCAAGAAAGGTATACAACTGGGAGGAAATTTTTATATTTGTACACAGTTGTGTTTGTATGCATAGGTGACTGTGTCTGGCGAGAATACATAATAAACATTGTTTCTACAACTTGTCCTGGTCTGTGTTTCTGGCAACCACATGTCAGAGGTCGGCCATCTTGGTCGGTTTTCGTTTGACATTTCTGGTGGCGTCTGCCTGGAGGGTTCCGAGAGGGGTACCTACAGCCCAAATTCCCAATGTAAGTAAATACTTCAGGGTACTTTGTTGATAATCCTGCAAAATTCCCCCTGACACTAAGTTCCTGAATATCTTTTTCTAACTTATCCATAATGGGTTTTAAAATACCATCATCTGTTAAGTGAACATTGTCACCCTGTGGTACAGACAAAATTCCATGGTGAAATATCTTAGCATCCATTAAGAGTGCATTCTCATTAACAATCAAGTCCTTATTTAAATGATTAAACACTTTTATCACTGCCTGATGTTTACTGTCAACAGTGTAAACCACCTCTGTTGCAGATAACCCATGAAATCTAACTGATTCATTTAGTAACAATTTCTGAACCAGGTAAGATCTTCTTAGGTATCACAATAATGTAAGATGGAGTGTTGGGTTCAATGACTTGTGTCAAAGTAGCAATTACTTAGAAATATGTATTATCTTTAGTTGTTCCATTAATCTCTGAAATAGACCAAACACCAACTTGTTCCTCAATGTAAATAAGATTGTCCTGAGTTGAGTTCTTAGTATCAGAACAATCTTTCAGGGTATGAGACCTCTTAAGAAACTTCCATCTAACTAAACACCACTCTTCGCTTGGAACATAACAACATTGTTCTGTGACACAGACGGATATCCCGAATTTACCACAGGAAACATCTGAATCACATCTACCACAATGAAATCATCAGTGCAAATATGTTTACCTCAGTACTGACCCTTAACCACCCCAACAATATTCAGTTTATTATTTTCTATACCTGCCAGCTGCACTTTAGTTTTTTCATAGGGGACAGTCAGGAAAAAGTAAATGGTGAGTCTTTAGGTCCAACAAATTATGAGGACTACCGTATCAAGAAACAAAGCAAATATTTTACATCTTTCTCGAAGGGCGGTAATCTTGCTTCTCCGCACTCCGTCGGAGGGTGGATGATGAGCCTCTACCACCATTATATAAGGACTTTCATCCTTATGTTTGGTAATCAATAGCTTGGTTCACTTAAATGAAAGTCATGGTTTAGTTAAGTCTCGTATTTCCAAGGTAATCAGGAGCCCCTCCACCCCCCCCCCCCGCCCCACTCTTCTCTCTCTCTCTCTCTCTCTCTCTCTCTCTCTCTCTCTCTCTCTCTCTCTCTCTCTCTCTCTCCCCTAAAGTACGAGAGGCAAGTGATAAGTCATCAGGATCAACCACACCCGACTCGGTGTGAAACTCACACAAACACATCTTCATCCTCGAACAAGAGGCAAAAAAAAAGCCAAAAAATACAATTTTACAAACACATAAATCTTCAAAAGGATATTAGTGGAAAAAAACACAGTAAACATCAACAGCCTTGAATAAAATAAATACTGTGCCCTTAAGAGGCAAACTGATAGCATTCTGGCACCGACACCTTCTGATGTAAACGTTGTCATTAGCTAAACACATTTTTCATAAACATCCTTCACCAAGTATCACTTCGTTTCTGTCTTTCTCTCCATCACTAGTTAACAATTGTCACTATTGTTATTATGATAATTATAACTTAAAATATATATTAATAGTTAATTCATTACACATGTACTTATCTAGTGCAATAATCCAGGGTTCTTCAAACTACGGGTCGCGACCCATTACTGGGTCGCCAAGTCTTCCAAACTGGGTCGCAGGCTCACAAAAATAAATACATAAATAAAATAATTATTATGTACATGCCAGTGATATAAATAAGAATTCATACATGGATCCACCTAGTCCTAACGAATATCCGAGTCTAATCATAATGACCAGAACTTCTATTTTCGTGAGAGAGAGAGAGAGAGAGAGAGAGAGAGAGAGAGAGAGAGAGAGAGAGAGAGAGAGAGAGAGAGAGAGAGGTGCAGGGTGACGCAGTGGCGGTGTGGGTGGCGAACGTGAATGGCATGTGTAAGCTGTGAGCCTGCGATACATACTTACAGATTTGAAACAAAACATGATTAGTTACATTTAAGTTTTAGGAGTGTGGAGAAGTCTCCTTCATTTATATAACAGTTCATGCAACCACACTCGTATCAAATGGATCGATTTGTTATTAGAAAGGGTGTCATTGCTACTCAGGCACCAAAACCTTCTTGTTCAGGCGAGAAAGACAAACAGACGAACTCAACGACAGAGAAGCCTGCTATGTCTCGTACCGGTATGGGCGAGGCATCATCGCTGCCTGTGCCCTGTTCTGAGCTTTCTGCTAAGAAGAAATTATGGCTAAGGCAATATAGTGAAAAATTCTTGAAGTATGGATTTATTAAGTATGAAAAGGATAAACAAGAACTTCGGCCACAGTGTGTTATTTGGCAATGAAGTTCTTGCAAATGAAAGTATGAGGCCTTCAAAATTAAAGAGGCACCTTGAATTGAAACATGTTGAACTAGTTGGAAAATCAATAGATTTTTCTCAAAGAAAAAAGAACAATTGAATTTACCAGTGAAAATCCTTAGTAAATCAACCACTCACAACGGTAAATTGCAACTGGCTTCTTATCTAGTTGCTTATCGAATAGCAAAAGAGAAAGTGCCATATATTTATGGTGAAAAACTTATCCTTCCAGCTACATTAGAAATAGTAGCTACAGTGCTTGATGAGAAATCAGCAGAGAAGATTAAATGTGTCCCTGTCAGTGACACAACAGTATCTCGGAAGATTAGGAATATTGCAGAAGATTTTGAATTTCAGTTGGTTTCACGCCTCCAGGCTGTTGAAGAATGTGCTATTCAGCTGGATGAAAGTACTGATATAGCTAATTGTGCAACACTCCTGGTTTATGTGAGATATCCATGGGAAGATGAATTCTTGGAGGACATATTGTGCTGCTTGTCCTTACCTACACACACACAACAGGGTCAGAGATCTTCAGAGTTTTGAATGACTGTGTAACTGGAAAATATAAATTGAACTGGGCAAACTGCAAGGGCGTCACTACAGATGGAGTGGCAAATATGACAGGAAAAAATAGTGGTGTTGTGAGCAAGATATCAGGGGTTGCAGGTAATTATGCAACTTGGAATCATTGTTTCATTCATCGTGAACCTTTGGCTCCAAAAGGAATCCCTGCCAGCTTGAAAAATGTTCTAAATGAAGCTGTAAAACTCGTCAATCTTATCAAAGGAAGTTCATTGAATAGCCGTTTGTTCGAACAACTTTGCTGTGAAATGGGAGCTGATCAGTCACACTTGTTGTACCATACTGAAGTCAGGTGGCTATCCCGAGGAAGAGTTCTAACCAGGATATATGAATTAAGGATGGAGATACATAAATTCCTTCTTGAAAAGAAGTCTCCAATGGCAGAGCTATTTATCAGGGATGAATGGCTTGCACAGCTATCATATTCAGCAGACATTTTCTCAAAGCTCAATGAACTTAATCTAAAACTACAATGAAAAGAGAATGACATATTCAAACATACTGAGGAAGTACAGGCATTTAAGAAATCACTAAAGATTTGGCAAGCAAGGGTTAAAACAGACTAACCTGTTCACTACATGTTCCCCACGCTTTTACAACATACTGAGGAAAACCATTGAAATCAAGAATGTATGCAGAAAATAAAAAAAAAGATATAGACTTACACCTTCAGTCTCTGTCAGCCAGCTTTGAGCAGTATTTTCCAGAAGAAAAAACTATCCATTTATAAAGAAAAATACTGGGTAAAAGATCCGTTTGTATTTGGAAACCCAGAATCAGTTGTGGAATTAAACTTAACACCTAGTAAGTATGATGAGTTAGTCCGGCTAACTAGTGATAACTCATTAAGAATGAGGCACAAGACATCAACATTCTTTTCTTTTTGGCTAAGCCTTTCCAAGGACTATCCCACCTTGAGTAAAGAAAGTGTCATTCTCTTGCTACCTTTTACAACCACGTATATGTGTGAGGCTGGTTTCTGAGTCTTAACCAAGTTGAAAGTCAAAGGAAAGAAATCGCCTTGATGCCACCATTGATATGCATGTCGCCCTATCTTCCTGCAAGCCAAACTGTCCAGGATAACAACACACAAGCAAGCCCACCCATGTCACTAAATAGATAAGCCTAATTGCAAATAAGTGGAAATTATTCTATGTTTGCATACACACACGCACAGTATATATATATATATATATATATATATATATATATATATATATATATATATATATATATATATATATATATATATATATATATATATATATATATATATATATATATATATATATATAATTCTGATTATAATGCCTTTTTAACATAATTATTGCGTTTCAGTTTTTATCCTTGTATTCTCTGATATTTCTGGTCATTTGTACAATATTTTTCTGTATGGGTCGTGGGAACGATGTCATAGTAAAATGTGGGCCATGGCAGAAAAAGTTTGAAGAACCCTGAAATAATCCACAACTCTTTTCAGCGATGCTGATATAATTATGAATTCCAAATAAGAAAAAAAAAAACAATGTTGAGTCATAAACTTATTCATATCAAATCTCGTAACTCAATGCTAGACTGCAGTCACAGTTGTCTGGGATAAGATGGAATTCAGTCATATAAGACATGAGGGAGAACCGAGATTGCGAAATAAATAAATAAATAAAAAAAATAAATAAAAATAAATAAATAAATAAATAAATAAATACACAAAGATAAAAGAACGCTCTTACTGCTGGCAGCTTTAGTCTCAAAAAGGACCCGGGTGATGGAAGGCGCAAACAGGCAATCTGAATTGCAAAAGAGAATTTGAGTTTGGTGTTCGCTTGATTGTATTTGATGCGGAGGAATTTCTTACCAAAAAAAATGCTACGGAGGAGACGCGCCAAGGAATTTTTATCATTACTTTTCTATAAATCTTTTATGCAGGCAATTCAAGTTTCCGTTTACGTCTAACTTGTTAACGATGGTCAAATGTTGGAAAAACGAAAATATTAGAAGTATACGTAAAAATTTGCGAAAATTACAGTTTGAGGAGCACTTATCTTAACACCGTGTCTGAGTGAGTGTTTTGCGAGGAGATCGGAAGAGTGAATAAGAGACTTTGATGATCATTGACACAAAGAATTACTTCGGGAGAAATTAACCCAACAATGCGTCTCAAGATCTACAGTATGTTCTTCTCTTGACCTATGTAGTCAGTTATGTAACTGGACAACACTCAACGTTGATGAGTTACAAGTAGGGTGGAGAAAGGGGCCGACTATTAACCTTGTGTGCGTGTGTTTGTGTATGTAGTGGCGCCTAACCTAATCGTAGAGCTCGTTCCATAAACTACTAATCGGCATATATATATATATATATATATATATATATATATATATATATATATATATATATATATATATATATATATATATATATATATATATATATATATATATATATATATATATATATACGAGTATATATATTTGTGTGTGTGCGTCTGTGTGTGTAGATATATATGTTATAGGTGGTATATGAAATGAGACTCGATGGTCTTACATTTTCTCGATTTATATTAAAAGTGCAAAATCGGGGTGCTTATTCAGGCAACGTCTCCCCATGAATCCTCCCGCCAGTCTCTCATTCACCCTGTCTCACAGAAACTTAACGCGCACATGTAACCAATTATTGTCACATAAAATCGGTTTGACGATATAGAGGTATAGACTATATACTAGGGATGATACAGAGGTCACTGGAACATGAATAAAAATAAAATCGTAAACAATAACTTCAGTATTTTAAAAATATATGAATATGGTAAATGGTAACATATTTTACATATGTGTTCTCACATTTTTCTCATCACATCACATGGGTGGCGTGTGTAACATGCGTAAGATATGACATAGTCTTGAGATTCCTTATCTACACGGTAACAAAGTAATGAGACGTATAAGTGCTTTAGATTCATTATCATTGCAAGTAAGTTCTGTATTCTAAGTTTCCCCCGAACTCCTTTTACTCGTTATACCATCTTACTATGAGGCAGTTCCTGGAGGGAAGAGGGAGATCCGGTTTGTAGAAATGTTATTTCGAGGCATTACCGAATATAGACGTTACTCCTTTGAACATGCTGACCTCCATCAGATATTTAAGCCCGGCTGTCAGTCACATGCACAGTATCCATTTCACACGACATGAAATTCCACCCAGACATTATTTAGCGACATTGTTTCTTCAATTATTTATACAACGAAAGGTTTCGCGTAGGTCTAAGAGCAGACTAGAAACGCAGAAGCTTTCCATCAAAATAGAAGCCTAGATGAAGGCCGTTTAGGAACTACCGAATGGTGAAGAGGTGATATGACCCCTATACATGACTCTCTCTTTTTTGTAAAAAAAAAAAAAAAAATATATATATATATATATATATATATATATATATATATATATATATATATATATATATATATATATATATATATATATATATATATATATATATATATATATATATATATATATAAAAGAGAGCACAAATGGAAACGAGTAGAGGAAGGAAACGATAAGTTATCGCACAGCTGCCTTTTAGTCAGAGACACCAGATTTTTCATTAGTCGATCTATGAAGATGGCGGAGAAAAAGGGAGGAAGAGATAAGAGATATTTTTTTTTTCTTTAAGTTTTTATTCAATAAATTGTTTACAAAAGATTACAACAAATCTCGAACTACATACATTTGCATGTAGAATACATTGCTGTCAATGCCACAAAAATTCTTTGCTATTTGCTTTAACAATTTGTCTTTTAAAATTGGTGTGATATCTCTTTGGTTTCGTAAAATGGAAGCTTTTATTTTATTTATAATCACAGGCGTATAAAGAGTGGAGTGTGAAATCGCGAGGAATATGGAAGGAGACTGGGCGAAATTACAAACATAAAGTAACAGTGAATTGAGGGATATACATCCTAATATACGACTTAAATATAGATCAGTAAACGTTATGGTATATTTTTCAGATTGACGCATTCCAAAGGAATGGATGAGAAAAAAGCATGCCTTCCAATGCTAGTAATTCGATAAAATTCTTTCTTTAGCAGAAAAAAGTCAGGGGACGCGGGATTTAAAACCGTATTTATACCTGAAGCGAAACATTTTCAGTCTAATGAAATTATGATAATAGAGGGCGACCGGGATATATTATTATTATTATTATTATTATTATTATTATTATTATTATTATTATTATTATTATTATTATTATTACGTCTTTACACGAAACCTAAATTTAGAGACCCTTCGAGACCTTTCTCTGTCACCTTGTAAGGGTTTAGTTCGTAGCTTTTATTCGCTTTAAAATGAAGCTGTTTAAGCGTTTTCTTACAATTTCATAATATAAGTGTTTACGGATTGCAATAATGGATATCTGAGGTGAAAAATTTTTGACCTTTAAGATACCCATGTAACCCACATAACAAAATATGTAGTACAATCTGTTACGAAAGGCATTATCAAAAATCAGTAACCAATGTGGCTTTTGTATAGCTCAGGATAACATAACATTTCTTTGTGAAATCAATAAAATCTAATTGTACTAATAGTTGCTGAACATAGATGACCTTATTCATGGAAACCAAAAACATTAATATTCAATGTATTCTTGACAAGTTCAAGTTTTCTTTTCCCTCAGCCCTTAATGGGAATCGGGAATTTCTTGCAATCAAAAGATCACAATATAAAATACATGACAAAAAAGGGTATTTTGGAGCAATTTGTAAATAAACTGACATAAAAACAAATTACTTTCTTTATTCGTAAATTTTACATCGTACTTTGTAATTGTCAGGTGGATCACTGGCTTGAGTGCTCCCTCATTAATTTCTATGGCCTGGTCGGATGTTACGCACACACACACACACATACATATACACGCACACACACAGACACACACACATGTATATATAAATAATATTATATATATATATATATATATATATATATATATATATATATATATATATATATATATATATATATATATATATATATATAACTTTATCACATACACAATTGTTCTGTGCATTAGTAGAGTTACTAAAAGGACCCCATTCAAACTGGATGGTATCCAATGGAGTTTTTATTCAAAAAGTTACAAGCTTTCTTGGACAAACAATCCACATTATCAAGTATCCGTACAATGAGCAGACACGTACTCCAGCTGTATTTATATGTGTGTGCTGGGTACTTTTAATCCTATAATCGCCTAGCTCTTCCTGTGTGGCCTCCACCCCCTCATGACCTTGGGCTTTCTCTGATCCCTCCTCCCAGTTGACCGTTTTCCGTGCGTTATCTTACGTTTTTTCTTCATTTCCTTGCTACTGTAGAGTATACGATTTTTCTAGATATGCTGTCTTCAAAGCAGTTTCTGGTGTTCCCTGCCATCGTGTTCTTGGCGCAAGTTATGAAGGCGTTCTCTACAACCAGTCTAGATGTTTTGTTGGTGTTCCTGTACAGAAAACTTAAATTTTCCCAGTCTATTCTGTGATCATTTTCCCAACAGTGTTTGGAAACTGCCGACGTCTGATTATAATGCCTTATGTTCTGCAGATGTTGTTTGCTTCGCTCTTTACACGATTTGGCAACTGCCGACGTCTGATTATAATGCCTTATGTTCTGCAGATGTTGTTTGCTTCGCTCTTTACATGATTTGCCAGTTTCGCAATAGTACCCTTCTTCACAGTCTAGACACGCTGCCATATAGGTTAGGAAAATACAAGGACATAAAGATTTGTAAGGCAGACAAAGGGGGGACGGTTGTAGTAATGGATGCCGTAGAATACGAGAAAAAGTTAGAACAACTGTTAAACGATGAAAATACATATGAGGCTTGCAACAAAAAACCGGACATTAGGGGGGTACAGTGCAATTTTAACAAAAAAGTAAGGGAAGCGTTGACAAAAATCCACGACAAAACCAAGAGAAAAGAATTAGAACATAGAGTAAAATCAGTGGAAACTCCAGAGATCCCATATATTTATGGTAGCCCTAAGATCCACAAGGAAGGGTGCCCGCTAAGACCGGTCGTGCCATCGACGAGATCACCGCAGAGGAGGCTGGAGAAATTTCTTTCCAACATAATGGGAAAATGGGTAGGCTTAGTATCCGAAGGGCATTTAAAACATAACATGAACCTGATAGACGAATTATCCAAAATTAACGTAAAAGACTGCAAATTTGCAAGTTTGGATGTAACTTCCCTGTTCACTAACGTACCAGTAAAGACGACGATGGAAATAATAAAAAAGAATATGGAGGAGGGGGTCTATACATGCGACATAGATCATGACGTTTTAATAATAATGGGGCGAAAACCATTATATACAAAAAAATGGCGTGGCCATGGGTTCAAGTCTTTCACCAATTCTAGCTAATATCTTTATGGAATGGTTTGAAAAGGAAGAGGTGGGCAAAGTAAATAAAGGGAACTTAAATATCGTAAAATGGGTAAGATACGTGGATGACATCTTGATCATTTACAAGGGAGAAAGGGAAGATCTACACAAGTTTTTAGAAAAAATAAATAAACTAAATGAACACATCAAGTTCACATTAGAAGAAGAGAAGGAGGGAGAAATTCTTTTCTTGGATGTACTGGTCAAGAGGGTAGGGGAGAATTTAAAATTCAAGGTATATAGGAAGAAGACACACACCAATTCATACATACATAGGTTCTCCAGTCATAAGAAAGAAATAAAAATGGGATTAATGACAGGGTTGGCCATCAGGGCCTATAGGATTTGCAGTCCTGAATTTTTAGACGAAGAGTTGGAATACCTGAGGGAGAGTTTTAGGAGATTAGGCTACCCTAAGTATTGGTGGGAGTGGGCACATATCAAAGCAAGGAAAAACTATTTTGGGGAGAGGGAAAGGATAGAAAAGGAACATTTGGTTGGAAAGAAAATAATTACAGTCCCGGACAACAACTCTATTGCACCCATCAACAAGAAGCTAAATAATTTCAAATTGATAGGCAGCTACAAAAACACCATTAGGAATAAAATAGTTAGAAACAAAAAGTCGGTAGAGGGGGAAGAGATTAGAGGGGGGGTTTATATGGCAGCGTGTCTAGACTGTGAAGAAGGGTACTATGGCGAAACTGGCAAATCATGTAAAGAGCGAAGCAAACAACATCTGCAGAACATAAGGCATTATAATCAGACGTCGGCAGTTTCCAAACACTGTTGGGAAAATTATCACAGAATAGACTGGGAAAATATGAGTTTTCTGTACAGGAACACCATCAAAACATCTAGACTGGTTGTAGAGAACGCCTTCATAACTTGCGCCAACAACACGATGGCAGGGAACACCGGAAACGGCTTTGAAGACAGCATATCTAGAAAAATCGTATACTCCATAGTAGCAAGGAAACGAAGAAAAAACGTAAGATAACGCACGGAAAACGGTCACCTGGGAGGAGGGATCAGAGAAAGCCCAAGGTCATGAGGGGGTGGAGGTCACACAGGAAGAGCCAGGCGATTATAGGATTAAAAGTACCCAGCACACACATATAAATACAGCCGGCCTACGCGTCTGCTCAGTGTACAGATACTTGATAATGTGGATTGTTTGTCCAAGAAAGCTTGTAACTTTTTGAAGAAAAACTCCATTGGATACCATCCAGTTTCAATGAGGTCCTTTTAGTAATATATATATATATATATATATATATATATATATATATATATATATATATATATATATATATATATATATATATATATATATATTTATTTATATATATGTGTGTGTGTGCGTGTGTGTGTGTGTGTGTGTGTAGGGGTAACAGCTACTTCTATGCGGTGTTGTAGCCTAAAACAGACCATTAGGCCCATTCTCAATTAACAATCAATTAGTCAGCAGTCGGGCAGAAAAATCCCACGTCACTTCCTTTACTTTCAATAAAGTTATAACCAAATCCCGACGCGTACAATTCTTAAGATGCAGGATCGCGCTGCAAAGTCTTGAATTGCGTCTTGTGAGACTCTACAAGGACGGTGGTGAAAATTTTATATTTATTGTCATTGTGCTTGATCTCTCTCTCTCTCTCTCTCTCTCTCTCTCTCTCTCTCTCTCTCTCTCTCTCTCTCTCTCTCTCTCTCTCTCTCTCTGATTATATCCGCCTCCTCTCATGTTCTACTTCGCTTTTCCCATGAGAAATAATTTTTTTTTAAACTTAGCAAGAGTACTACTCACTAAAAATAATTTTTATTGTCCTCAGCAACATTATTTTCAAATCCTAATTCTGAATATTTAATCAAGTGTGTCGTTATCTTATTATGAACATTCACGATTACAATGAATTTAGGGTTCATATATCAGTATTGTTATTATCACCATTATTTAAAATTGGTGCCGGTAGTATAGCATGGAATACCATTATTATTATAATCATTATTCCACGAATAAGTCACCTTCATGAAAAAGGGATAGATCACTATTGAACAGCAAGAGCACTGCTAATTCAGTGATGGACTCACCGTGCAGTAAAATTCCAGAACACCTGGGGTAAAATGACTGAAATATAGTTGTTAGTCTTTAATATTAACATGAAGAGGAAGCTGCTGCGATGGATTGCCTGTTTAAGCTCTTTGGATTGAGGAGGATCAAGTGAAAATGATACCAAAGAGGAATCTGTTCATTTTGGAGTGGCGAGATCGTATACTAGGATCAGGGGAGGTCGTTTAGGATAAAAGCAGAATTCGAAGGTTTTAACACTGACGCTTCTCAAGAAAACGGCAAAGTTCAGCATATAATGTCAACAAACTGCCGGAAGAAACAAGACAATATAAAAAAAATATATGCTTCACATTAAGATAAATAATTTTGTTAACAATAGAAGTCACTCAGATGCTGGATATTAATTTGAGAAGCCTTTCATCACTATCAAAATAAATTAAATTATACTAGACTTCAGGACTTCACGAAGGAGAGGGAAGGGAGAGGAGAGGTGGGGAGAGGGGAGAGAGCGTAACTGAAGAAGAAAGAAAATAAAATTTAAAGGGACCGGGGGGAGGGGGGGGGGGAGGTCAGAGGAGAGTCCGTTGCAAAGGTCGACTAACAGTTCTTTTGACGCGTGAAAGCTTTGTAATGTTGTGCAGCTGGGATGTGGGGAAGAAGAAGCAGAATAAATTGGATACAGGTGGAGGAAGAGGAGAAAAAGAAATAAGAATTTTCTCAGACTGAGAGGAAAACCATTACATCGAAAATGCCATGGTGAGAAGAGAAGCTGAACAAGGAGCAAGGATAGAAGAAAATAGAAGAGAACGGAGAACAGCCAGGCAAAACGAAATTGTAGAGGAAATTAGAATGTACGAAGAAACGATTACAATGAAAATAACATTAGATAAAGGATATGCTATCAAGGAAAATAGAACAATACACAGAAACTGAAGTCAGGAAAGGAACTGACATCAATCCACACACACACACAAAGATTCGCGGAAGTTCCTTTAAAAAGTCGAAGTACCTGAGCCAGCTTGTTTCCAGCGAAGAGTTGCACAGAAGGTGGTCGGGTCGTTAGTTGTTTCTAGTGCAGTAGACGTTGTATCACCTCAGTCATAAGTCGGTAAATTTTATGTTATCGCACTGGTATAATGATGTGTGTGGGTGAGGTATCTATGCAGAGAAAAATTAAAGTGGTTTAAGGTTTAAGGAATATTGAAGCGTGCTATTCTTTCTTTGTCCTCCCCGCGGCTCTTTAGTTAGCATGCAAATCATGCAAGTCATCTCGGGTAACCTCTGGCATCTAACACATGGGAAATCCCTCCCTGTGTATTGAGTAAAAAAGAAAAAAAAGAAATAGTAAAGAAAAAGAGGCGAAGGCAATAACATCAAATAACATAAAATTTGTGTGGGAAAATGGATGGCCTGGATCCGCTTATATATGAAAACTAACGGTCACAATACTCATAAAATTGTCTGAATTAGAAAACTAGATTCCTAATCAGCATCCTTATTGTTGCATTAAATAGAACACATAGTAGTGCTTTTGAACCAGCCAGCTTTTTTAAGGGAATTTCTTAAAAAAAAAAATAAACATATTTTATTTTGGAATGGCCCTTCTTTAATATAATTTTAATAAGGTTCATAATACTCCATGAAACTCATTACCTAAAAGGAGGTCTACAGAGAAACATTACCATCTAAGACACGCCAAACAACCACTGAAGGAAACCAAATAGCAACTTAAAAACCATATCTCTTTCGCCAAATTTTACATAAGCTTGGAAGTGGAACTAGCTGAAAACTTAATGGAATCACTTCCTAAAGTATTACGACATTTTCAGCCTCTGCAAAATAAATATTACAAAAATGTGTAAAAAAATAAAGAGAAAGAAAAAAAAAACTCCAGTTTAACACAGC
>JANJGK010000032.1:32649557-32662057 GCA_039081455.1 Macrobrachium rosenbergii
ACCTGTTCCATATAGAAAAAGTCAGAAAAAGATAAAAAAATAATAACAAGTGTACTGTAAGTCAGGTACTAAGGGATTCAGAGCCAATGAAACGCGGTTTTTCGTCAATACCTTTTTATCAAAGCATCGGATAAAGGTGAAAGTTGGCAAGTGTATATTTTATAACCCTACCTAATTTTTGCAAGTATTATTTAATACCTAAGTTCAATAGTACTGGTACTTAACAGAGTAAAGTGGGTGTCCTGTGCCAGAGTCATCAAAATCGCAGGTAATGGTTTTGAACACAATAATGACGTTAACCTATGACGTCATGAGGCTCCACCCACAGTGAAGAGGGGAAAACGTCTCTTTACTGTGGCTCTGCCCACCTGCTGATGACATATTCACTAATTAATATTAGTACCTATCCCAGGTTTCAGCGATATCAATGATGGCGAGCATTCTCAATAATTTTATCATTATTATTATTATTATTATTATTATTATTATTATTATTATTATTATTATTATTATTATTATTATTATTATTATTATTATGAGGAGGAGGTTTCATCGCAACTTCCACAGCAGTTGTTGGGACTAAGTTGTTAGCTTGAAATTTTTCCATTTTCTTGATATTCGTATTGTTTCTACTTTACAAATATTTCAATGTATGTAAATCATCCACATAATTAACCAGTCTATAGTTCATTTGTTAGATCTACATCTATTCAAGGCGGGAATACAAAAATACCATCCGTTTTGTTTTACCTCAGGTTTCGACACCATAACCTTCTATTTGCAGCAAGTCAGGAGCGGTCACTAGAAGTAGAATTCAAATGAAAAACATTGATACCTTATTTCCCTCAATTGTTAGAGGTGTAAAGGTCAACGCCATTGGTTTATTTCAGTTAATGTAACCCACTGGTATTTTTCGTAGTTTTTTTTTTTTTTTTTTTTTAATAACATCATACAGCACCCTAAACAGCGCTCGTATAGCCTGCTCACTGCAAGTAAAAGGTAATGATAGGAGTCAAGATTTTGATATGCATGGAAAGGAAAATATATTGGAATCAGTTTGCATGAGAAACATATCGTTATAATCATTGTGTTTTAATAAATATGTTTTAGATGTACATATAAAACGTCTAACACTATACATAATTTATTTACAAAATGTCATCATCGTCACTCTCGAGGAAGAGGTCGGGATTGTCTAACAACAGCTTCTGTCCACACCTCTGGGGTGGCAAGTAACTATTACCCACCATAGAAATAATTACCTGTTCACGCTATAGTTAGTCTTTCCATGGGTCTTCTCGCTTGTATACAAAGTGGCAAGCTGTAATGCAAATGCAGTCTTGCAACCAGGGGGACAATTCCATATCCTGCTGGCCATTATCGAATTTGTTGAAGCATAGACTGTAAGCATATCCATTCACCGCCTACCTGGTGGATGGGCGGAGCCTCATGACGTCATATTAAGTTTACGTAACCAATTGTTTTAGGATCCTTGTCTGTGATTTTCTCGGTTCTGGCATCGGCGACTTCATTTTACTCTATAAATATCAAAACTATCGAACTTAGGTACTAAACAATACTTGCAAAAATTAGGTAGAGTTATGAAATATACACTTGCCAACTTTCACCATGATCTGATGCTTTGGTAAAAAGTTGTTGCCGAAAAACCGTGTTTCATCAGCTCTGATTCCCTTAGTAGCAAAGAAATATATGCAAACTAGACTAAGGTTCTTTTCACACTGAGCAACTGGTGGCGGCCACCAGTTGCCTCCAATAGTTATTAATGGAGTTTTTCACACACACACACACACTTTTGTGAACTTCTGTCACATTCACCGTGACATTTAATTATGTTCACAAATATTAAGCTACAAACATCGTTTAATATCCAATTCACTATAGCTTGGAAATAACTTACATCTACGGAGAGTTACAAATAACATTCTCTCTCTCTCTCTCTCTCTCTCTCTCTCTCTCTCTCTCTCTCTCTCTCTCTCTCTCTCTCTCTCTCTCTCTCTCACGCACACACACACACACACACACACACGCACATATACATAAGCTCATATATTCAACGGTAATAGACCAACAGAACCATTTAGGGAACTTCGGTGTTGGCGCATTTACCCAGAATCTGCTCTAGGAAAGAATTCGGACCAGATCTGCCCGAGCTGACTAAAATTTTGTAAGGTATTGACACCTTTTCATTATGATTAGATATCCCATTCGTTCTCTCTTTCCCAGTCCGTGTAGCTTGGTCATAAAGCGTCTAGCCCACAACTAGACGACCAGCGATTCAAACTTGAACCGTATCAGGGGCACGAACAGCAAGTTCCCTAACACCCAATACGCCGCTGTTCATCTAAGTTGTTAATTGACTGTTCTGGGTTTCTCCCACTCCACTTCCTTATCTCTTATGGCCGCCCAGGTGTCAAATGAGCAGGTGATTAAGCCACCTGCACCAATGTCATTTTAATGTTCTATCAGAAGGATTTTGGAAGAAAAGCTCTTTGAGTTCAAACCCGGACGAGGCGCGAATGTCCCCTAAGTAATTAAGGTGGCACATTAAAGGAAAGCCCTTTGAGACTTCACACCTTCCAATATTGTTAAAACAGTCCCCAGTCAATTTCCTGAGGATCACCTTCCTTGACCTGCCCCACACCTGCATCTTAGCCTCATAACCTCGACTCTCAAGTCTAATCATGTCGCTATTGTTACCTCAATTCCTCGAACCTTTTACTGGCCGGCTCTCAACGACCTTTCCGGGCATCTGCCGGGATTACCCGCATCTCCCGAGAAGAGAACAATAGATGACCTCATTAAGAGGCAACTGTCAAAAGACAACCACCGTCGACGCCGACATGGTATAAATACTGGCACTCTACGAAGCCTCCCTGTCGCGTATCCTGTTGGATATGGACTCTGATCGAGTCCCCACTAGACGTCTCTGTGATACTGTCACTCTGAAGGTGGTCCTTACCAAACCCCCTTGGACCCTGAGCCCTGATGACTCTGTGACCCTGAAGTGCCCTTCCACTTCTCATCTGTTTCCTCTATGATGGGGAACTGTACGCGACACTGCTTCCATGGTTATTCCTGCTAGGAGAATTGGCTCTAATCTACCCAAGTCTTGTCCACAGACTAAGGTAAAGTGATTGGAAGTTGTTTGTCCGGCCTCACCGCTTTTGCCTTTTACTTGAATTTCCCACATGTTCTCCTGTTCTCATATCCATTCCCTTTTGAGTTCTCCCACAGAGATCTCTCATGATGTTGACTGTGGTGTATTTGTTTTATAAGTATTGGAATATCAGTGTTAGTCTTATTTATGCTTCGATGGAAGTGTTAAAAGTTCATTGTTAAAAATCGGTGTTTTATTGCCGCTATTCAGTTTTGCTGAGGTATTCCAGTTTAACTTTCACTCATACTTCCCTCATATGTTACGACATCCCCTGCATTGTAGATCTGTGTTGCGAGTAACCTGTTGTGTGAAATCGCCTGTAGATCAATGGTACCATCTCCTTGCACACTGCCTGTGCCATATCCGGTCAACATTTTCTGGGTCTTCCACTTTGCCTACTGTACCCCATCTTGTACTGTCTAAGGATGCTATCCCTCTTCTACAAAGTGTGTGAGCCTAGTCAGGCACAGATACATAGCTTGCAGCAGTGTGGTACTTTTGTTTGTTGGTTGTTATTTAATACAGTAATTTCGATAGTGCCACAGAGCTCTATTGATAGCTCCTGTATATATTTTATGTTCTGATATCTTTAGTGAATTATATGTTTTAAGTGGACACCCTAAGTTTACCTTGCATCCTTCTTTTTATATTGAGTTGGGTTAATTTCACTAAAGCAATTTTCATTCTGATCACTGGAGTGTGGCCCCCCTTAGTCAATTGACATTTCCAAAAGCCATAACTTGAGCATTCCTCAACCTCAACGGCTGCACCTGTGACAACAATGAAAAATGGATTCTATATCCGTAAGTCGTTATCTAAAACGCATTATATAGAAAAGTCACCTATATTATTAAATAAAGGGAAATATTTATGAAGAAAATGCCCTTCTGCACTTCCCATTTTCTAACTTTATCAGTCTGCAGAACAAAGGATCTGTATAGATGTCGCTGTAGTTCCATTTACATAGCATCAAACATCCACATTATGTTCAGGTATCCGGTAAATCACAAGTTATCTCTGTAGTACTTAGAGAGCCTCTTATGTCTCCTTGATACATGTACTATTTGAAGCGTGAAGGCTACTGTGCAGTGTAGTAATCCATTATGCATGGCCTGCTCATGACTTGATAGATTTCGCAGGCAACACGGCCTTACCGTCTAAGTGGGTAGAGATTTGGGGCTTGGGGGTCCAAAAGTCCACCTGCTGAGTCCTCATCAGCCACTGCCTGGCTGCTTCCGGTCCTAGATTGGGTGGCAAAGGGGTCTGGATGCTTAACATATGTAAAGTAGTTTATTCTGAAAGATATTGCATACCTGTCCATTGCATCTGCTGTTAATGAGCAACCTATAAACTTTCAACATCAATTTGGACGTGGTAAAGATTTCTTCACTTTACACTGGTTATCTGAAGAAAATAAGGGGCAAGGATATTTGTATTTTCTTATAATTAACTTCTTATTTATAAAAATCATCTCCGTCTTAGGGTTCACAACTCTACTTACCATTATATAAGAGAAGGATATTATATTTAAACACTTCTTCTTCTGCACTGAGAAGTAAGTCACGATCAATAACTTGACATGTAGAGTTCCCGTTTTCTCTTCTAGAATTCTGTTTATACAAGTCATGCTGTTATTTTTGACATTCTTTTTCCAGTCATTTACCGTTGTATAATTTTTCGTTGCTGCTCATTCGTTACATGCTGATATTCCCATTGAACAAGTCAAGAACGTCATAGCCTTCTTAAAAAAAAAATCTGAGAATGAACGGGACTTTATATGAAACAAGAAAGAGCAATGCAAAGGGTAACGAAGAGAATGGAAACTAGGCTAATGAACAGATAAGCAGCTTGGACTTTTAAAGAGACATAAAACTCTCCTCTAAACTTTCGGGAACATCATGTATGTTCGTTCTTTGTTTTTTAAAGAATCTCCCGAACAATTCGTCTTCAGACTTTCCTGACACTTCACCTAGACACTCTAAAGTTCGGAGGAAGCGCGACTACCTCATTAGATTGCTGAAGTTCGTTAAAGAAAGAAGGAATTAACGTTGTTTTTTGTCCAGAACTCATAGCCTGTTTTCACGACCCCGTTTCCCAGCCCCCAGCCACCCCTCAAACACAAACACGAGAACCAAATGAGTTTTGATACCATTCAAAAGCCTCATCATGATGTTTAATGTATAATCCTCTTTATGTAGCTTGTTCTGTTAATATGTCACTTGTTCATTTTCTATTTCTTTTAATCCAGATTTCGAAAATAATTTTACTGTTTTCTCCCTGGAATATATATATATATATATATATATATATATATATATATATATATATATATATATATATATATATATATATGTGTGTGTGTGTGTGTGTGTGTGTGTGTGTGTGTGTGTGTGTGTATATATACATATTTATATTATATATATTATAGACATGTATAAAATATACACACACAAACACATACAAACACACACACACACACACACACACACACACACACACACACACACACATATATATATATATATATATATATATATATATATATATATATATATATATATATATATATATATATATATATGTATATATATGTATATATATATATATATATATATATATATATATATATATATATATATATATATATATATATATATATATATATACATATACGGATGATTACAAGTCTTCAGAAATAAGTGTCTTGTTTTTTTTTCCTCACAAGAGCTGCTTCTTCGGATCGGAGGTTGTGAATCAGGGGATACAAAAATGCATTTTGGTAATTTTACTCCCAAGTCCTGTGCAACGTTTGAACTCCACGAGACATTTATGAATACTAATAGTTTTACTGTAACTACTTAGTGGACATAATGTCATTAGGAAGCTACCCGTGATTGCAAGAAAAGTACAAAAGAGTAATTTACCAATCTAAATTGTCTATCAACTTAAGGGTATTCGATGACAATACCTACTATTTTATAAATGTGCAGTATAAATTAAAATCTTTGTCAAAATGGAATTAGCTAAAACTACTAAAGATGCACAATTATGGTTAGCTAATCATAATTAGAACAAAGGCGATGAGAAACATTATTTAAATAACTAGTCCCACTGTTAAACTTTTTGTTAGTATGATATATCACTTACAAATAATACGCGGCATTGATATTGATATTAGAAAGTTAAACGAAATCTGGTCAAACGTGGTATTTCTTACTATAAAGTATATTTAGAATAGACAAATTATCAGTCTTATAATAAGCCTTTTTTTCATTTATTGTAAATTGGCAATGAAGCAACCAAATTCATAGAACTCGGAAACAATCATGGATTTCAATAATTCAAAATAATACATTATAATTCTTTTTTAACAAAGCGTACAATTCATCCATCCAAATAAATATTTCGACATGTTGTATCTAGATAAATATACTGTAAAGAATTTTGTAGAAATTCTTAATTTTGTGGCTAAGTCTTGCGAAGAATGCATGCTTACTTTAATTTTTTTTTAAGAACACCTTTATCGAGAACACTAATCATCTCAGCATTCATCGTAGAAACCAGCTCTCAAATCCCCAAAAATGCTTCTCAGTGACATAGAAGAGATTAGAATTACTGAACAAACAAAACTCACAAAATATCATTATAAACCACTAAGCATTCATGTGCAATACCGACATCATATAGGGGCAAAAAAATCAGATAAACAACTGAAAGCATGTGTGAATGTATGAAATGTGAGCACATTTCACATTTTCAATTATGTAAGGATGGGATTTTGATGTGAATCCGAGATTCTGCCAGATAACGTGCAACATCCAAACGCAGTTTATTGCATTATTCCTTTTACTTTTTTGCCAAAAATAAAGATAAATTTAAAATCTAATTCAAAGCTTTTTTCATTCAGAAATGTCCAAGTATTTTTTAAATATGTAATTTCTTGTTTTCTATTTTCCCTTATTTAATTCATGGGAGTGGTATTATGGAGCTCTTAATTTTACCTGAGATAATATTCTTAGGTCACGCAAGAAAGGGTAAAAACATGTCACGATCAAATTAGTATTTAATTGTAACAGAATATTCTTGTGCTTGTAGTAAAATTCATATAAGAAAAGAATGCGAGTGTGTTTGTATTTGAGCATCGGTCTTCCCATTGTTTTCAAATAGAAAGGTGGACAGATTTTAGAATATGATCATGAAATTCTCATTAAGCATTACTGCTCATGGTGCACAGGGAACGTCTCCGTTCCAGCTGGATACCATAGTTATATTAACCCTCTGTCAGTCCAAAAGGCATCACCCAGAGATCTCTGGCGTGAACGCCAAGGCAAGATCTATGAAGATCAGAAGTTCCCACGCTCAATCCAGCCCCCTTTTAGGTGGGACATCCTTATCCTTCAGCAGAAAGATAAATCAGAACTCGCAAAGAGTCAGGCCTAAATAGCTATAGCCCATTTTTACCTTAGTAATATTAGATTAATGACGGAAAAATACACAATTATTTAAAACATTCACATACTCAAATCAAAGGCAGCCTGGGACAACCTCACCGTGTAGACAAGTGAAATGGAACGATTACAATGGTATCGGACGCCTAGCAAAGAAAACAAAGAACAAAGACAAAATAATGAAAGAAATTTTATAAAAAAGGAAATCCTGAAGCTGCTGAGATTAACTCTTCTTTCTATGTAATCTTGAATAATAAATCCACTTCACAAAGTCCTGTCCGTGTTATAAAAAGAGTGAGCTAAAATAAATAAATAAAAGAAAAGTTTACGGAAACTATGTCTTTTTGGTTTCACATTAATAAACTATTTTTCACTTCTTCACTTTCTATCCGATGATAGTACTCCTTTAGACTTCTTATAGAGATTTACAGTAAAAAAGACGTCGACTTTGTGCCTTTGTTTGTTTGTTTCTATATTAATCTTAAAAATAAGGTATATAAACGATGATTACTTCTGGTATTAGTTTGAATATTACCAGATGCGTAAAAACAAGATTGAAATTGGATAAAAGATGAAACAAAATGAGAAAAACAGACACGTGAAGCAACGCTGACAAACTTTTCCCTTGAAGTGAAGGAAGGGAAAGCAAAGCATTTAAAAAGAAGTTCAAAAAAGCCAAAATGGAGACGAAATCAAAGGGACAAATATTCTGTAAAGCGCCTGACACCAAAAAAATACGAATATACTATTTATATCTTAAGAGATAGAATTGAATAGAAAGAGGTCACTCGTAATCGCCTTGGTCATTTAATCAATCTACTTGGTTTTAAAAAGAAATTTGAAAGGAAAATCATTCAATGTATATTGCAAAAATTTGAGTTATCTTAAACAGAGAACTGTTATACCTCTTGGTCGAGCAACAGTCACTTTTACCAACCCAGTAGGATCTGCTCAAGTCCATTAATTCATTTCGGCTTTGATACACTGCAGTATTTTTTTTACCTCTTAAATACACATTTTTAACATATAATTAATTCCGACGATTGTCGTTATATTTATTTAAACGCGTCTGAGATTAGTTCTATCTTCTAACAGTAAAATAAATGAAACAAGGCATTGTAATATGTAGCGGCAGGAAAGCACTTCAGCTGCTTAAAATACATACCCTCCCGTGAGCGTGTTGGTGATTCTGGTTTTTGGCAACCAAGTGTTAGCAGGGTATCCAGAACAGAGGAACAAAATGTGTTGAAGCCCGGCATACTTATTCACTGGCAATAAATCATCTGTGTCGATTTCCTCCGAGAAGATTCCGTAAAATTATTGACCGATTTAAGCCTATTCTTGAGATATTCTGCTTAAGCATACATACTTCAAAGTGTAACATCCTTCCCATTTCCTTCATAACAGCTATTTATATCACAAACCAAAATGAAAATAAAGAAAAAACTGCATTCTATCATTAAAAAATTGTGTTACAGGGTGGACATGTTTTTAAATCGTTCCAATACAATAAAATTAAAGTCGACATTACTAATGGTCAAATGCTCACTACGAGGTCATTTTATCATCGCTTCAAGATATCGTGGCGAAGGAAATAAATGATTTTTTCACTCGGAATTATTTCTTTCTGAGGAGGGATTATGAGCGAAATGCTTCTATTTCCGTACCGTTCCGTAAATCCTGCTTCTGACATAGAAAAATATAGTTGTGGAAAAATGATGAATGTTTTTTCAGTATTTCCACTTAGGGTTTCTAATATTGCTCTCAATTATTCCTCTTATTTTTTCGTTCTCTGTCTTTCCGTCAATTCATCTTCTTGTTTCTTTACTTAAATCTTTCTGGCCCTAATCCCAATATCCAAAATAGCGTTCCAATTATTTCTACAGATTTTATTCTTTTTTCTTTTTATCATTCTAATTATTCTTGCTGATATTAACCTTATTTAAAAATTAACATGGTCTTGCAATCGCCAATAACGACTAAATGGAAATTAAATTCTTCTCACGGGAACTAATTGGTTTGTCATTGGTTTCGCTTCCGAGGAACAGTGGCCGGTAAAATATATTAAATTTAAATACACATACACACACACACACGCACACACACACACACACACACACACACACACACATATATATATATATATATATATATATATATATATATATATATATATATATATATATATATATATATATATATATATATATATACATATATATATATATATATATATATATATATATATATATATATATATATATATATATATATATATATATATATATATATATATATATATATATATATATGCGTGTGTGTGTGCGCGCGCGTGTATTTTACACCTGAACTTTCTGGTGATAATAATGGCAATCATTTGAGAGATAGAGTGGGAGAGAGAGAGAGAGTACAATTTCTTCTAACGAATTCAGACGAAGCTCAACATTTATCTAAGTGCTGTATTAATTAAGTTTGCAACCCTATCAATCTCCTCTAATATTAGTATTAAAGCATCTCTCATGACCTATTTCTTCTTAGATTCTTGGCCAAGGGAAAATGAACAAAAGCCCAAGAAACGGAAATCTGTTGGAATATCACCTCTAGAATGTGATAAATTAGAGGTCGAGAAATGAAACTGGTCTTCCCACCCTAGACCTATGCAGACCCCACTGTGCCCAACGAGACATCGTCATTCTTCAGATGAACTGATCTCCCGGAGGGGAGGCAGCTTGAATGCGACATGATGCTCTTCAGGAAGTGCAGCTTAGGTCGACCAACGTTCTTGTCTTGAACCAGATTTTATTATCATAATACGAGATTTATGACGCGTATCCTGAAGGTCGAGATTACTTTGTTCCCCATCCTTATATTAGTAAGAGCAGGTGTTGCGTTATGAGATTCACACGTCGGCAAGACGGAAGACTAAGCTGCGACACGAGGCTCTGATGTCTTGATGAAAAATGGAGGAGTACTGAAGCGAAGACCCGTAAAATAAAAGGTGAAACTGAAATAGATTTATTTAGGAATTTCGCCCGGTTTGCATTCCATACCGTGAAGGGCTCACAAAATGATATATATATATATATATATATATATATATATATATATATATATATATATATATATATATATATATATATATATATATATATGCATAAAAATTATTAACTACTGGATATCTCTTGTATCAATAGTCACTGCTGTCCTAACATGCATCGCATATTAATCTTGGTAATATGATACGATGTGAGAGGATTTTTCAAATATACAATCATTTATAATGAGGATGTCTTCTAACTGTTTTCTCTTTCGTATAAATAAAATCATGATTATCGAAAGCTTTTATTGTAATAAAGCTGGCCGCGCTAGAAGCAGTAAACAACGAAAATGTTGAAATATTGATTCGCTGCAACAAAGTTCTCCTAACATATTTTCCACATTGCACTTTACCATCGTCAGTGTCATTACTGTTCTTATCTATGGTTTCATGTTTCCCACTCATGTGGTTTTCTTCCCCTTTCTTTTTTTTTCTTTTCGTCCTCTGCAATAAAGACAAATTGCCAAGATAGAATACCTTAATAGAAATCTCACTCTTATCCATAGAATTTTCCATTGAAAACGACTTACAGCTACAAATACTTAATTTGACTAACTGTTAATGGTAAATCAAATCCGGCAAATTAATTTTTAAGATATTCTAATACCCATTCAGTTGGCACCTTTGTAGATAAAGTGACATCAGTACCTACCAATCAGAACCTGGGAACGATCGCAATACTTTTTCATTTTTATTTTGGCTAGAGTGAATTAATCAAATGGGTGCCTGCTACAGTTCCTATCGATGGCGACAGCAATTTTGTAAGATATTTTACAAGTTTAAACGAGGCAGAACCAGCAGAGGTAATTATTGGTTTAAAAGGATTATTTATTTATTTATTTATTTATTATTATTTTTTTTTTTTTTTTGCTTTTTAACCAAGCTTTATCAATAAGGTTACGACGGAGAATTAGAGGAAAATTGAGTAACAACGTCTGTGTTATTTTTCAGTCACTCATCAGTCTGTCTTGTAAAAGTACCATTTTCCATTTTCAAATTTGTCTTATTCAGACAACAAACTAGCGCTATATTAATCAACCGTAATTCTCGCAGGGTGCTAATCTCCTTCCCCTTCGGTATAAGTCCAAGCTTTGATTTAATCCGCTCAGCCAACAAAGGAAGGGAAATCTGTTGCGAGAATTCCTCACCTGAAGGGGATCATTATACCTTGTTTATTTTGTCCCTTAGAGTGGATTACCTCATCACATGAACAGATACCGTTAAGAGTTTTCTGCGCACCATATTTCCCAGAGTTCATGAGCCTTTGCTCAATTCTGTTTGTACTGCTGCGAGAACATACTGAACCCAGTTGTTCCTGAGAGCACATCTGTTACTTTTTCTGCCGTTGCAAAACTTTCTTCATTTCCTCAGCTGCCTCACTGCTACACAGTTTTCCATCATTCTTTGAACTAGTACTTTGTACACTTCCCACTTTTGGGTCCTTCATCATCCTCTCAATTTTGTGACATGTAAATTAGCATCTCCCTCATGCAATTCCCAAACGAAACAAAACTCCCTCTTTTAAACTTCTGACTACTTTAAATCATCATTGATAACTCTACTTTAAATCATCATTGATAACTCATTTTTGTTATTTTTTGGCATCAAGAGGGACTACCATACTTTTGAATTTTAAACCGTTTCTAAAAATTTAATATCATGTAAAAGCACTTCGAGGGTCGTCGATAATCTTGTAAAATATGAAAGTAATTTAGTAGATGCATCCTTCACAAAGTGACATGTAGTGAGTCTTTGGAAATAATGAGACAAGAGGTGG
>JANJGK010000032.1:32669557-32682057 GCA_039081455.1 Macrobrachium rosenbergii
AACTACAATTTGATTTTTTTATCTGTAAGTAGTAACGAGTCAAGGGTTGAGTTTTAAATCCCAGGGTTTGGTGGCCTTGACTTTATTTATTGTCGTAACATCCCACATGCTCAAGGTATGGATGTATAAACTAAGTCCGGGCGGCCTATTTATTAAAAAAAAAAAAAAAAAAAAACTTGGAGTGTGGTTGCCGAAGTTCTTCGTTTCATAGGATTCAAAAGTTTTATTCGTTATTTATAGAGACTGGAATGTAAAGCACAGGGAGTGGCTTCATTCAAATTCCACAGATCAACAGGACCGGTCTGTTCTTGAGTTCTGTGTATCCTCCGTTTTTGTACAGCTAATTGAGGGACCAAAGTATATTTCTGGTAATAGATTAGATCTCATATTCACAGATGTTCCAGCTATTGTGAAGTCCCTGTCTGTTAATATATAGGCACTTTAGATTATTGCGCCATTGAGATGGGCATATCTGTCAATCAGTATATTACTTATACCACCACAGGAAAAACGGTATGGCTGAAATCTAAAACCAATTAGGATCGCATTAATGAAGCTTTTCATGCACTTAGTATTTCAGATGCTATATCAGATTTAGATCCCAAGAGGCTGAATGACATGTTGATGGCTATTTTAATAAGGTATTCCCTTAGAAAGGTCATCAAATTAAGGACAAATGACCAGCCATGGTTCGAGGATACATGTAGACGAGTTTACTATGCCAAACAGACCAAATTCAACACATGAAGAAGAAGTCGTTCAAATGAAAATTACACCATAATTTGTGAATCTCGCTGTGCTGTGAATAGAATTTACCACTTAGCTGCGAGAATTGCAATAATTTCTTAAAGAGAAAGATCGAAGGAAATCTCAGCCTCATCGGTGGTGGATCAATATGGCATCAGATATCTTTGGGCTGGGCTCATTTTCTATTCCACCACTAACAGATGATGGTAAATTGGTTACTGGCCCTAGGGAAAAGGTTGAACTGCCTTATCGAGCCTTTGAAGCTAAGCAATAAGCTGAAGATGTCTCTCTCTGTGATATTTGTCATCCTGAACCTATACTTGCAAAATTTGCATTTTGCTCTAAGGGTGTTAAGAAAATTCTTGATAATCTTGACAGCTGGGGTGGAGTAGACCCTGATAGTTTCTTCCCTCTGTTTAAAAAAAAAAAAAGATTTCTAGTGTGTTATCTTCCAAGATTAGTAGATTCTATTGAATTTTAATTCGACATAGTATCTCTGCGGATTAGAGCAAGCTCAGTGATAGAGTCCCTGTTCCAAAGAATGGCTCACCTGCAGACTGCAGTAACTACAGGCTGATTTCCATTTTCCCTGTCTCTCCAAATTTGCAGGAAAAAAGTATGTGGAATTCAAAAGGATTGTTAGCTGATAGTCAATATGCATATAGAAAGTAGTTAGGTAGTACCTACGATGCTCTTTTAGATTTGATATGCCATTTGTAAAAGAACTTTAATAAGGGTTACAGTGTAGAGTAATTCAAATAGATTTTAGTTCTGCATTCGATTTGGTAAATTGCACGGTACTTATTTATAAGCTTCAGAATCTTGGAGTGGGTGGGTATGTTTTAGATATCCTTCCTGGTATCCTTACAGGTAGGCAGCAGCGAGTTCATGGGATCTTTAGCGAACCAAGATCTTTTGTATCTGGAGTTCCACAGGGTAATGTTCTTGGTCTAATGTTGTTTTTAGTGTATGCAAGTGATGTGGTTGTTGGCCGGGAAAACAGGATTGTTCAGGATGCCGATGATGTAACACTTGTAGGTGTAGCAAAGTCTCCAGTTACGAGAAATGAAGCTGTCATTAGTCTCAATCGTTACATGAACCGGATTAGCAAATGGTGTAGTCGGTGGGGTATGAGGCTGAACTCCGGTAAAACGAAAACACTATTGATTAGCAGATCTCGTACAGATTTTCCACCCCATCCTCCCCTTCAGGCGGAGGGGACTCTGCTGAAGGAGTCTGAGATGCAACTTTTGACTCACAACTTACTTTTGAGAAACTTCTAATGAAAGTTTCAGCAAACGCCGCACGAAAGTTAGGTACTGTACGTAAGGCCTCATATATTTATAAGTGTTAAAATCAATGCAACCTGGTTTAGGTCATTTGTCCTCTTTCAGATAGTGGCTCGTGATAGTAGGTTTCTGTTTGTTAATTTTAGCATGCATGATTTAAACCATCAGCGGGTGGTCTCTTGTTCGTCAATTTTCCATAATTTCCATTTTAACAGAGATCTTCCACATTCACAATTGATCACTGATCCAATTTTCTTGCCAAAAGCAACCAGATTCGCTGACCAGCAGTACCAGTAGACAAGAAATGTGCCTCGCTGTCTAACTCTTAGTTCCAGAGGTCGAGGTCCTTTATTCCTCTCACCGTTGGATGTGGAACAGTCATCCTGAGGATGTCATGCAATTGGAAATGCCAAAGTTCAAGAGAAGATGCAATGCATACTACCCTAATACAATTCTCTTTGCATGGTAGCCATTTACTTAAATTTTAAGTCAATGGCTCATGTGAGCTTATAATAATAATAATAATAATAATAATAATAATAATAATAATAATAATAATAATAATAATAATAATAATAATCATCATTATCATCATCATCATCATCATCATCATCATTAAAAAATATAATATAAAACTTGATATAACTGATGAAAGCTTCCGAATCGCGTTTTGGTAAAAGGCTTCATGTCTGATTTTAAAGAAGACATCAGGAGTTGATTCGTGAGTGGAAATTCATCAAGGTAATGTTTCTGTCTCATGATTATGCCTCTCATCCTATAGGAAGTCAGTCTTTGCTCTTGATTATTGATGTTTCTATCCGTAGGTGGTGTCACAAAAAAAAACATTAAAAATAAAACGAAGACAAGAGAGAGAGAGAGAGAGAGAGAGAGAGAGAGAGAGAGAGAGAGAGAGAGAGAGAGAGAGAGAGAGAGAGAGGTTGAATATATGGTAAGAATTCCAAGTTTTGCTTTTTGACAAAGTGATTAATTTTATTTGAAAAGTGAACGCTAGGTATTTAATTCACGATGAGATTTATATTGAAATCGATTTTTGTTTGTCTTTCTTAGGTCTGTTCCTCTAATTTATTCGGAAAATTTTAGTCTTTTCTTTGGTTTACATATGTATATCTGCTAGTATGTGTACGTATACACGAATCTTCGCAGCCTTTCACGTGAGGCAGATAACGAGGTCAGTTATAAGCACTCATTACCCAGAAAAACTTCAGGAATGTTATTTTGAAAATGAAAATAGACAGTGGCATGCCTGTAGGAGACAAATTCAAGGAAACAGAAAGTGAGAGTTTCAAAGCTGTAAATATGCCTAAACAGAGAATTATGATTCTGGTAGCTAAAAGTATTCAGAAACGCGCACTTGAAAACTTACAGGCTAATACCTCTTGGGGCTATAGAAGGAGAAATGTTAGAAAACTGGAAAGAGAAAAAATACCTTTAGAAATAAAAGGAGAGATTAGAAATGAGTAGGTTGCAAAAGACAGCCATCAAAGACCTTTCTCCCGTGTTCAGTAAGGACTCTTGGAAAAAATAATACTTTTACGTTATCTTTTCAAAATTTCAGTCGTTAAAAAAATTCTTTTTTGGAGCAAATGATGAAAAGATTAGAAATTGAAATTTTATAAATCTTCGTATTTTTGTCAGTCGACGCCAAAGTTGACAGCGTCCTTCAAAATCATGTTAATGCAGTTTCATGTTTATGTGAAAACAGTCCCTCAGATTCTCAAATGTCACTCTTGACCATTACAGTTACGTGCAGAGGTACTTATTGGCCCATTATGGTAATGAATTACATGTTATGCTTGAACGTAAACACGGTGGCATGAATTCCTTTAGATAAATCATCAGGGATATTGTCTCCAAGTGAAACTAGAGACTGCCATGAAAATTGGCATGTACGAAGAATATATTAGTGTAGTCTTGTTACAAATGACATTTTTCTTTCGCGCATAAGATTTTCTGGTACGTTATGATAAAATATGGGAAATAATGTCCTGTCAAATCGCAAATAAGCTTGCAAAGAAAGGACCCAACAGGAAATAGATATCGTAGTCTCTGAAATGGCAAGGGCTGTGAATACTGGAAAGGAATAACTAACGATAACCGTAAGATGTAAATTGCAGTAATTGTAGAGCTCTGAACATTATTGCCGATTGTGGTAATCTCCACTTTGTATTTACCAACTTGCTATTACCATTTAATAGATTTTTTTTTTACTCTTCATACATGTCATACATACTGAAAATTCTATGGTCCCTTTCCGAAACAAATAGTTTGTTTCTATTTCTGAAATAATGTGCTGAACACTATAGAAAAAAAAATAAAACTTTTCTTCCTAACTGTGGTGGCAAGTTCCGATTTCGATTAAGCACTGCGACTCTACCTCCGCATTCCTTGTCATGAGATGCCTTCTACATCTACCGATAAATCTAAATTCCAGTGACATCATAAAGTAGGAAGCGTCCTCTTTTCCGTCTATCATGAAAAAGACGTCATTTTCGCGTCTCATAGAATGATTAATCAAATGAAAAAGAAATCACTGCTTTTTAATACATTAAAGCTGGACTGATTTTATGCATGAAAACATATTCATGTATAATTTTATGGCTCAGATGTGATTTTATGCAAAATGTTATTTGCAGTTCCAGTCTATCTCAGATGAGTGGGGTAAAACATAAATGGTTAAAGGAAACAAAAGTTGTGTATGAAAATTATTTGCAAGTGACAGTTTGGTTAGAATATTTAAACTTTCCGGTTAGGTGTTATCATCAAAATTATTCGTTAATAACATAGTTTTATTTTTTTTTTACGTCAAGCCTAAGTTTATACGTATTTCGAGGCTACACTTCGCCCCTTTTGTTCTATACTGTAATTTGCATTAGAGTTTTAGGTGTTCAACGTAGCTTCATAAATATATCAGAGTGTGAGTGTTTACTCTTGTCACATAACAAAAATCATCTGACAACATTTATTATAAAATGCATCACAAAACTGCGCAGGTCAGAAGAAAATTGTGACAATTTTAGTGTTGAATTAATAGAAGTCATTTGCATAAAATATTTTGATAAATATAAACAAACCTCAATTAATGAAAATAGGCGTTGCATTATTATTAAACGAGCTCCCGAAAGGAAGAACTCTTTTTCTCTGTCAGCCTGTTTCGGGTATCCTGAATTTCTTATAACAAAGCGTAAGCCCCCATCACCAATTCCAGCTCCGACCATATTCCATTCCAGTGTTATGAATAAAATTACAACGTAAAAAAAACACATTTCTACGGATCCGTCTAGCAGGTCAAATAGTTTTATGTTGGATGATGCTATAGGGCTTTTAACAAAAAGGTCTCGGTTTTCTTTCTTGCTCTCCTTTTAGTTTTATTAATAATGTTTTTCCTTTCCTCCCTAATGTCATTATCAAAATCTAACTTTTTCTTTGTTAAGGAGAATAAATAGAGCAAAGAAAAGTAAAAAAAAATAACTTAGGATGAAGAAAGAATTTTGTCTGAACTAAAACAACTGATAAAGTACCATTTTTCATCCAATACTTTGTAAATTTTCTTCGGTTTTTTCATGAAATACCAATAATCACAGCATCCTGGGAATAGTAAAATAAGAGAATGATAGGCCTATTGTTGTTAAAGCAATATTGTGGTGTTCTGAGAGACTTCTCGAACTTTATGCCATTGCATCTCAAATTCTGCTCGCCTTCATGAAATATTCAAAGTCGACGTCGAGTAGAATATCTGGGTTTATTTTAGCCACCAAGCAATTTCAATTTCAGTACCTGCACGCAAACAAAACATGGAGCTTTGGGAATGAGGTCAAATAGGATAATAAGATATAAAAAATGCAATGGAAAACTGGAAGTGTTATATCAAGGAAGAGAATAGTAATCATCATCTCAGGTTAGAATCAAAAGAGAAGGACTATTACGCAAGCCCCTCTCGAACTGGGGATCTCCCCCAAAGAAAAACAACCAGCGAAAGCAGGTATTGATACGTGTAATGTAATATTATAATTGTTAAGACCGAGTATGAAAAAGAAAATAACCTGACAGTTAAATAGAAATAAACGAAAAAGAGGAAGAATATCCCACGAAACAAACGAAATGAAAATGAGGTCTTCCCACGGAAATATTTTCTTTAGAAGTCTGGAGTGAAGCCCGATGCCTGTCATTATGCACGAGGAGAAAGGGCCGTGTTGTTTGTCTTTCCTAGTAAAGAAATCATAAGAATCAATCATTTTGAAATAAAGTTTTCAATTATCTTGGCGCTTTTGTTTCCTCTCACTCATTTTTTCTTCTGAAACCCCATTCGTTTCATTATGACTTATTTTGACGTGTTTATCCAATGCAGCAAGAACTGATATTCATATATCAAGGAAGAATTAATTACTATTTTTATGCTGTATGTATCTATGTATGCATGTATGTATCTACGTATGTAGGTATGATATTCTGTTATGCCACGAAAGATACTGGTATATATGCAGGCAAGCACAACAGCAAGTGTTTTCATCTACTGAAAAGGAAAAAGAAAGAGATATGTTTATTCCTTCCTCAGAAAAGAGTAAAGATAAAGCTAGCATATTTGGTGCAATCCAAACCGGTACAATTAGAATATAAAATATTGCATCAGTTCCCTTTATGTTTCAGACAAAAGGCATATGGCAATATTCAGCAAGCGGTATCTGGCAACCATTGCCCAGGCGGCAAAGGCGCATGATGTTTCTTGATGACAGCTTGACAGTTTCTCAGTCACTCAGTTATTGGTTGCCCAAGGCTGGCTTAGTCTAACGCAAATGAACAAGTCAATCACTCACCAACGAATATTATACGGGCAATCAGTATCTTAGTAGCCGAGATCAATAACATTGATTTAAAGGACATCAAAGTTATTATCGTTCTTGCGCATGTTTTTTCTTTAAGAATTGAGGTATTCATTTTTTTCTTGTGACTCAGCTACACCATTTTTTTCAGTCTGAAGAGGGTTTTATTTCAGCACTCAAAATTTGTAGGCCTATATGTTTTTCGTATAGAGCGTCAAAATCAAAACTATTTTTTACATTTGGTTTATTTGTCATGATCAAAATACAGAAAAATGTTGAATATCAACCTATATATATTTTTGGCAAGGCCTACTGATCCTTGCCTGATCTGTGGAAGATGGGGTATCCTATAATATGTAATATGATGATTTTGTTAATAAGTATTGGTGTGGTGTATTTCTATAATCAATAGTATATTCTTTGACAGCCATTATGCAAATATGTAATTGAGCATTTCATTGTTGAATGTCATACTCGAATTGTCCATTCGACCTAATTCTGAACCCGTATAGTTGAGGACTGAATTAGGCACTCCTTGAGAGAAAAACATATATACTTTTCGACATTAAAACAAATATAATATATATCCATATATAATTAACATCAGTAACGGGTGGTAAGTAATATTTATAGAGAAAAAGAAGTGGAACTGAAACGTAGCATTACAAAAATTTCATCTAGTAGAAAAAATATTAACTAATAAAACTTCAACAACTGATTTCGAATATAGTCAAAGAACAACAACATATAAAAATAAATCAATATATTCTTTCAAACAGAATCAAAGAAAAGCAGCAATAAATTGTTTATCCGGTATATATATATATATATATATATATATATATATATATATATATATATATATATATATATATATATATATATATATATATATATATATATATATATATATATATATATATATATATTACTGTATATATATATATATATATATATATATATATATATATATATATATATATATATATATATATATATATATATATATATATATATATATATTGTTTTTTTAATAAAAGTGGTTTTCCTAGCCAGTTCCAGCCCATGAGTGTTGTTAACATCCTGATATTTCATGTAATCCCCCAAACGCACCGATAACTCCGCTCTCACAGTCACCGTTCATTCTACGACTCCCATTAAGCCATTCATTTGTAAAAACAATGTTCCCAATTTCCTCATCTGGTATATCGGAATCCTCCTCCATAATTGTAAAAAAATATTCTATCTTAATTTGATGTTGTTGATGATATTAAAAAGAAAATTGGTATATGTAGGATTTAGAAGTTATCGTGCATCCAAACTGGTCTACTCAGCATTCGGCGTTGCAGGCATGCCAACCGAACTTCTTACGGCAGTGCATTTCACCACTCTTCAGGAAAGCGAACTGCATATAGTTTTAGAAAGTAATTTATAAATATAATAATATATCTTATTTGCTAACTTAAAGTAACGTTTTTCATTTAACAGTATAAAAACTGATAACATTAGATATTCTAAACTCCACCCACATATGATTTTTTTTGCGTAAAATAAGTCTTTTAACAGAAAGCTCTTTATACAGATGATACTCTATTAACACTGTTGTAGAACTGTTCATATCTAAACATAATGAAATATTTCATAATGATTCAGACAAATTACTTAAAAACCTGCATGAAACATGGAAACCTCTTTCAGTATTATTTTCCACTTTATTTAATTAATTCGCCTTTTCATAGTAAAAAAAAAAATCAAACTAATTTATATACGGACTACGCAAAAAGAAATAGCATCTGAACGATATATGTTGTAAACTGATACAATATTAAGTATCATGATTGTACGTACTAGAAAATCTTCAAGACCTCTTAGTGGCGTCCTGGATAAGGATGGGCTTTATGAGTGACAGATAATTCGAAAAATGCGGTAGACACAAACTAACAAGTAAAAAATACCTCGAAGTTTCTCCGACGCAATCGAGTTTTCTGAACAGTGTATAATGCTGAGTGAGCCGTGGCCCATGAAACTTTCAGTTCAGTCGCGGCCCGGTGGTGGCCTGTCCTATGGCGTTGCCAGACTCACGATTATGGCTAACTTTAACCTTAAATAAAATAAAACTACTGAGGCTAGATTTTGACGCTCTATACGAAAAACATATAGGCCTACAAATTTTGAGTGCTGAAATAAAACCCTCTTCAGACTGAAAAAAATGGTGTAGCTGAGTCACAAGAAAAAAATGAATACCTCAATTCTTAAAGAAAAAACATGCGCAAGAACGATAATAACTTTGATGTCCTTTAAATCAATGTTATTGATCTCGGCTACTAAGATACTGATTGCCCGTATAATATTCGTTGGTGAGTGATTGACTTGTTCATTTGCGTTAGACTAAGCCAGCCTTGGGCAACCAATAACTGAGTGACTGAGAAACTCTTTCAGTATTATTTTCAGTATTATTAGTGCTAATTGATTTATTCCATTCTGTGCTGCTCTGGAAGAGGCATGCTCTCTAACAAGTCATTTTGTTTGCCTATTAAGGGTTCCTCGTCTACAGGGAGAGAGAGAGAGAGAGAGAGAGAGAGAGAGAGAGAGAGAGAGAGAGAGAGAGAGAGAGAGAGAGATTAAAATGCAACACCCAGAATCCCCAAAAAGGCTCAAAGCAAACAGGCAGGCACCATAATCAACAATAATTTAGTCCCGTGGGAAAGCGTAAATATCAAAGGAAATGAAGTTGTCTATTACTAATAACCATTAATTTCTTTTCCGACACAGAGAATGGCAGAAAGAAAGAGAAATGTCTATCAAATCTTAAAGCAAAAGCTACCAAAAATATAAACTATAGATCCATAAAACATACGTTTCCGGTAAGACCTTAATAGGGCATAGATCGATAGGCACATAAGTAAATAGAGAGAGAGAGAGAGAGAGAGAGAGAGAGAGAGAGAGAGAGAGAGAGAGAGAGAGAGAGAGAGAGAGAGAGAGAGAGCTATAATGCATACAGATACCATGGACGAAGGTATTCTTACTTTGTTTAATATCATTTATAGTAAGTATATTAATGAAACTTGTGCGAGAATGATAACTGATAATTGTTTTAATTCTTTGCATATATTTCAGCATCATTTATAAGTATCAGGACCTAGGAATGTGTCATTGATATTGTACTAAATATCTATTACTTATGGGCAAATCTCCCTCTGACCTGTCATGTGGGATTTACCTGATTTATATAATTATTCGCGTCCAAGTGTGTGTGAACTGTTGGGCTGGGAGAGAACAGATAAGCCTAAACAGAAAAACATATCCTTATCTTATTATACATTTCTTCAAGCATAGATTTTTTTATATAAGGAAACGCTCTAGGCTTTCCAGGTAAATGGAAGTTAAGCAGACCGCAAACACAAGGCCTCGGGAAAAAATATATTTTTTTTTTCATTTCGATTCGAAACAGAATCTCTCGTTCTTGATTTCTGGGGACTTTCTGTGACTTTGTTTGGTAATGAGTCCAAACACTTCTGTTAATTAACGGGAAAAACCACTTCAAGTTAATGAGGTCTCCCTTTTCAAGATACTTCAGGTAACTGAGTACTTTTTATTCTTTTTTTAATAACCAAGAGGGGTATGCTTCATTTCATAAAACTATGGAATATTTTTATATCTACGATTTTTCAGTGTCTTAAGGTACTCTTTCTAAGTGAATAGTTTCCCCAGTCATGAGGTAATTAAATTAATGCGTACTTTGCCTTTTTATTTTCTTAGTAAGGCACTGTTCCATTTCATGCTATTTACTTTATTCCATATATGTGGAATATATATAAATATATATATATATATATATTTATATATATATATATATATATATATATATATATATATATAATATATATATATATATATGTATATATATATGTATATACAGTATATATATATATATATATATATATATATATATATATATATATATAATATATATATATATATATATATATATATATATATCTTCTTCTTCTTTTAACGTGCTTTTATTCCCATTTTTGTATGGGGTAAGCACGATGCCTTCTTTTGAAGGACTTTTTGATTTGGCTTTGGGGTAGACCTGTGGTCTCGATCGGCTGCCCAGCCTGACATCGCTTAGACCCCGGTACGTATTTTTCATGTATATATACTGTATATATATATATATATATAATATATATATATATATATATATATATATATATAGATAGATAGATAGAGTAGAGAGAGAGAGAGAGAGAGAGAGAGAGAGTGAGAGAGAGAGAGAGAGAGAGAGCGAGAGAGAGAGAGAGAGAGAGAGAAATGACACGAAGGATATAGAAACAACAGAATTGTTGCTAGGCCTTAATACATTCATTACGTTCCATACTTTCGTGAATCAGTTATACAAACATATATATATATATATATATATATATATATATATATATATATATATATATATATATATATATATATATATATATATATATATATATATATATATATATATATATATATATTATATATACATATATATATATATATATATATATATATATATATATATATATATATATATATATATATATATATATATATATATATATATATATATATATATATATATCACTATCATACTATATATATATATATATCACTGTTAATTATTATCTATGAGTGTTGGATATTGATTTATTTACAATGGTCACTTATGTTTTGCTGTTTTGTCGCATTACTGAAAATTGCTATATATAAAAAGCTATTTATTTTCAAAGATATTTCTTGAAAGAGAGTAAATTTCAGTAATCAGGAATTTCTTTCAACAGCTGAATAATATCATGATATTTCTTTTTTTATTTTAATTCTGTCGGGACACATTGATCTGAACTGTGGTCCTGCTACTAATCACTACAAAAATAATTGTAGAGCACTTTACTCAAATACCTGGGCTTAAGATAAAATTTTCCTGGTCTCCAGACTTGTGCTCACAAACTACAATTTGATTTTTTTATCTGTAAGTAGTAACGAGTCAAGGGTTGAGTTTTAAATCCCAGGGTTTGGTGGCCTTGACTTTATTTATTGTCGTAACATCCCACATGCTCAAGGTATGGATGTATAAACTAAGTCCGGGCGACCTATTTATTATAACAAAAAAAAACTTGGAGTGTGGTTGCCGAAGTTCTTCGTTTCATAGGATTCAAAAGTTTTATTCGTTATTTATAGAGACTGGAATGCAAAGCACAGGGAGTGGCTTCATTCAAATTCCACAGACCAACATGACCGGTCTGTTCTTGAGTTCTGTGTATCCTCCGTTTTTGTACAGCTAATTGAGGGACCAAAGTATATTTCTGGTAATAGATTAGATCTCATATTCACAGATGTTCCAGCTATTGTGAAGTCCCTGTCTGTTAATATATAGGCACTTTAGATTATTGCGCCATTGAGATGGACATATCTGTCAATCAGTATATTACTTATACCACCACAGGAAAAGCGGTATGGCTGAAATCTAAAACCAATTAGGATCGCATTAATGAAGCTTTTCATGAACTTAGTATTTCAGATGCTATATCAGATCTAGATCCCAAGAGGCTGAATGACATGTTGATGGCTATTTTAATAAGGTATT
>JANJGK010000032.1:32687057-32707057 GCA_039081455.1 Macrobrachium rosenbergii
GAATATGTAGCTTTGTCTGTTTTTATCTCTTTTCATCCTGCTCTAATGTTGGCCATCTTTGCTTATTAACGCAAAATGTGATAGCTTGTTTGGTTACAAATTGGCTACTGTACAGATAGTGGAGTGCTGTTTACTTTTTCTCTTTGAGTTGTCCTCAGTGCTAATTATGTAAATGCCATAGTACTTTAACGACGAAAACTGGCAATTGCTCTTTTGATGAAGCAAGCTTCGTATTTTTATCAGTCGACGCCAAAGTTGACAGCGTCCTTCAAAATCATGTTAATGCAGTTTCATGTTTATGTGAAAACAGTCCCTCAAATTCTCAAATGTCACTCTTGATCATTAAAGTTACGTGCAGAGGTACTTACTGGCCCATTATGGTAATGAATTACATGTTATGCTTGACCGTAAACACGGTCGCATGAATTCCTTTAGATAAATCATCTGGGATATTGTCTCCAAGTGAAACTAGAGACTGCCATGAAAATTGGCATGTGCGAGGAACATATTAGTGTACAGTCTTGTTACAAATGTCATTTTCATTTTGTGCATAAGATTTTCTGATACGTTATGATAAAATATAGGAAATAATGTTATGTCAAATCGCAAATAAGCTTGCAAAGAAATGTCTAAAAGGAAATAGATGCCGTAGTCGCTGAAATGGCAAGGGCTGTGAATACTGGAAAGGAATAACTAACAATAACCGTCAGCTGTAAATTGCAGTAATTGTAGAGCTCAGAACATTATTGTCGATTGTGGTAATCTTCACCTTATATTTACCAACTTTCTATTACCATCTGATGGAAAATATTTTTTTCACTCTTCATACCTGTCATACATACTGAAAATTCTATAGTCCCTTTCCGAAACAAATAGTTCGTTTGTATTTCTGAAAAAGTATATTTTAGTTTAACCAGACCACTGAGCTGATTAACAGCTCTCCTAGGGCTGGCCCGAAGGATTAGACTTATTTTACGTGGCTAAGAACCAATTGGTTACCTAGCAACGGGACTTACAGCTTATTGTGGAATCCGAACCGCATTATGACGAGAAATGAATTTCTATCACCAGAAATAAATTCCTCTAATTCTTCATTGGCCAACCGGAGACTCGAACGTTGGGCCAACAGCGTGCTAGCCGAGAGCTCTAGCCACCCCTCCAATGAAGAACTTGCAATAATGTGCTGAACATTATAGAAAAAAATAAAACTTTTCTTCCCAACTGTGGTGGCAATGGCAAGTTCCGATTTCGATTAAGCACTGCGACTCTACCTCTGCATTTCTTGTCATGAGATGCCTTCCACATCTACCGATAACTCTAAATTCCAGTGACATCATAAAGTAGGAAGCGTCCTTTTTCCGTCTATCATGAAAAAGACGTCATTTTCGCGTCTCATAGAATGATTAATCAAACGAAAAAGAAATCGCTGCTTTTTAATACATTAAAGCCGGACTGATTTTATGCATGAAAACATGTCCATGCATAATTTTATGGCTCAGATATGATTTTATGCAAAATACTATTTGCAGTTGCAGTCTATTTCAGATGAGTGGGGTAAAACATAAATGGTTAAAAGAAACAAAAGTTGTGTATGAAAATTATTTGCAAGTGAGAGTGTGGTTAGAATATTTAAACTTTCTGATTAGGTTTCATCATCAAAATTATTCGTTAATAACATAAAGTTTTTTTTTTTTTACGTCAAGCCTAAGTTTATACGTATTTCGAGGCTACACTTCGCCCCTTTTGTTTTATACTGTAATTTGCATTAGAGTATTAGGTGTTCAACGTAGCTTCATAAATATATCAGAATGTGAGTGTTTACTCTTGTCACATAACAAAAATCATCTGACAACATTTATTATAAAATGCATCACAAAACTGCGCAGGTCAGAAGAAAATTGTGACAATTTTAGTGTTGAATTAATAGAAGTCATTTGCATAAAATATGTTGATAAATATAAACAAACCTCAATTAATGAAAATAGGCGCTGCATTAATATTAAACGAGCTCCCGAAAGGACGGACTCTTTTTCTCTCTCAACCTGTTTCGGGTATCCTGAATTTCTTATAACAAACCGTAAGCCCCAATCACTACCAGTTGAAAGACTGGGGTTTAAGAAAGACATTTTTTTTTTTCAATTCCAGCTCCGACCATATTCCATTCCAGAGTTATGAATAAAATTACAACGTAAAAAGAAGCATATTTTTTATGGATTCGCCTAGCAGGTCAAATAGTTTTATGTTGGATGATGCTATAGGGCTTTTAACAAAAAGGTCTCAGTTTTCTTTCTTGCTCTCCTTTTAGTTTTATTAATATTTTTTCCCTTTCCTCCCTAATGCCATTATCAAAATCTAACTCTCTTTCTTTGTTAAGGAGACTAAATAGAGTAAAGAAAAGTAAAAAAAAAAAAATCACTTAGGATGAAGAAAGAATTTTGTCTGAACTAAAACAACTGATAAAGTACCATTTTTCATCCAGTACTTTGTGAATTTTGTTCCGTTTTTCATGAAATACCAATAATCACAGCATCCTGGGAATAGTAAAATAAGAGAATGATATTGTTGTTAAAGCAATATTGTGGTGATCTGAGAGACTTCTCGAACTTTATGCCATTGCATTTCAAATTCTGCTCGCCTTCATGAAATATTCAAAGTCGACGTCGAGTAGAATATCAGGGTTTATTTTAGCCACCAAGCAATTTCAATTTCAGTGCTTGCATGAAAACAAGACATGAAGCTTTGGGAATGAGGTCAAATAGGCTAATAAGATATAAAAAGGCAATAAAAACTGTAAGTGTTATATCAAGGAAGAGAATAGTAATCATCATCTCAGATTAGAATCAAAAGAGAAGAAGGACTATTACGCAATCCCCTCTCGAACTGGGGATCTCCCTCCAAGAAGAACAACCAGCGAAAGCAGGTACTGATACGTGTAATGTAGTATTATAATTGTTAAGACCGAGCGTGAAAAAGAAAATAACCTGACTATTAAATAGAAATAAACGAAAAAGAGGAAGAATATTCCACGAAACAAACGAAATGAAAATGAGGTTTTCCCACGAAAATATTTTCTTTAGAAGTCTGAAGTGAAGTCCGATGCCTGTCATTATGCACGAGGAGACGGGGGCCGTGTTGTTTGTCCTTCCTAATAATGAAATCATAAGAATCAATCATTTTGAAACGAAGTTTTCAATTCTCTTGGCGTTTTTGTTTCCTCTCACTCATATTTTCTTCTGAAACTCCATCCGTTTCATTATGACTTATTTTGACTTGTTTATCCAATGCAGCAAGAATTGATATTCATATATCAAGGAAGAATTAATTACTATTTTTATTCTGTATGTATCTATGTGTGCATGTATGTATCTGCGTATGTAGGTATGATATTCTGTTATGTTATGAAAGATACTGGTAAATATGCAAGCAAGCACAACAGCAAGTGTTTTCATCTACTGAAAAGGAAAAAGAACAACATTTTTATTCCTTCCTCAGAAAAGAGTAAAGAAAAGGCTAGCATATTTGGTGCAATCCAGACCGGTACAATTAGAATATAAAATATTGCATCAGTTCCCTTCATGTTTCAGACAAAAAGCATATGGCAATATTCAGCAAGCGGTATATGGCAATCATTGCCCAGGCACCAAAGACCCATGATGTTTCTCGATCACAGCTTGACAGTTTCTCTGTCACTCAGTTATTGGTTATCCAAGGCTGGCTTAGCTGCACAAGGCTGGCTTAGTCTAATGCAAATGAACAAGTCAATCACTCACTAACGAATATTATACGGGCAATCAGTATCTTAGCAGCCGAGATAAATAACATTGGTTTAAAGGCTATCAAAGTTATTATCGTTCTTGCGCATGTTTTTTTCTTTAAGAATTGTGGTATTCATTTTTTTCTTGTGACTCAGCCTACACCATTTTTTCAGCCTGAAGAAGGTTTTATTTCAGCACTCAAAATTTGTAGGCCTATATGATTTGCGTATAGAGCGTCAAGATCAAAACTATTTTTTACATTTGGTTTATTTGTCATGATCAAAATATAGAAAAATGTTGAATATCAACCTATATATATCTTTGGCTAGGCCTACTGATCCTTGCCTGATCTGTGGAAGATGGGGTATCCTATAATATGTAATATGATTTTGTTAATAAGTATTGGTGTGGTGTATTTCTATAATCAATAGTATATTCTTTGACAGCCATTATGCAAATATGTAATTAAGCATTTCATTGTTGAATGACATACTCGAATTGTCCATTTGACCTAATTCTAAACCCGTGTAGTTGAGGACTGAATTAGGCACTCCTTAAGAGAAAAACATATATACTTTTCGACATAAAAAAAAATAATATATATCCATATATAATTAACACCAGTAACGGGTAAGTAATATTTATAGAGAAGAGAAATGGAATTGAAACGTAACATTAAAAAAAATTCATCTAGTAGAAAAATATGAACTAATAAAACTTCAGTAACTGCTTTCGAGTATAGTCAAAGAACAACAACATCTAAAGATAAGTCAATATATTCTTTCAAACAGAATCAAAGAAAAACAGCAATAAATTATGTTCATCCAATATATATATATATATATATATATATATATATATATATATATATATATATATATATATATATATATATATATATATATATATATAAATATATATATATTTAACAAAAGTGGTTTTCCTAGCCAGTTTCAGCTCATGAGTGTTATTAACATCCTGATATTCATGTAATTCCCAAACGCACTGATAACTCCCCGCACACAGTTACCGTTCATTCTGACTCCCATTCTACCATTCATTTGTAAAAACAATATTCCCAATTTACTTACCTGGTATATCGGAATTCTCCTTCATAATTGTAAAAATATTCTATCTCAATTTGATGTTGTTGATGATATTAAAAAGAAAACTGGTATATATAAGATTTAGAAGTTATCGTGCATCCAAACTGGTCTACTCAGCATTCGGCGTTGCAGGCATGCCAACCGAACTTCATACTGCATTGCATTTCACCACTCTTCAGGAAAGCGAACTATATATAGTTTTAGAAAGTAATTTATAAATATAATAATACATCTTATTTGCTAACTTAAAATAACATTTTTTTTATTTAACAGCAAAAAAAAACTGATAACATTAGATATGCCAAACTCTCCCACATATGAATTTTTTGCGTAAAATAACAGTCCTTTAACAGAAAGCTCTTTATACAGATGATACTCTGTTAACACGGTTGGTAGAACTGTTCATATCTAAACACAATGAAATATTTCATAATGATTCAGACAAATTACTTAAAAACCTGCATGAAAAAAGGAAATTCCTTTCAGTATTATTTTTCACTTTATTTAATTAATTCGTCTTTTCAAAGTAAAAAAAAAATTCAAACTAATTAATATAAGGACTATGCAAAAAGAAATAGCATCTGAACGATATATTTCGAAAACTGATGCAGTATTAAGCATCATGATTGTACTAGAAAATCTTCAAGACCTCTTAGTGGCGTCCTGGATAAGAATCGACTTTATGCGTGACAGATAATTCGAAGTGCGGTAGACACAAACTAACAAGTAAAAAATGCCTGGAAGTTTCTCCGACGCAATCGAGTTTTCTGAACAGTGTATAATGATGTGTGAGCCGTGGCCCATGAAGCTTTCAAAACGGCCCGGTGACGGCCTGTCCTATAGCGTTGCCAGACTCACGATTAAGGCTAACTTCAACCTTAAATAAAATAAAAACTACTGAAACTAGAGGGCTGCAATTTGGAATGTTTGATGATTGAATGATTAACATGCCAATTTGCAGCCCTCGAGCCTCAGTAGTTTTTAAGGTCTGAGGGAGAACAGAAAAATTGCGGAAGGACAGATAAAGCCGTCACAATAGTTTTGGATAGATAAAGTTGTCACATTAAATTTCTTTTAAAGAAAACTGAAAACCATACGATTAGTGATCCGATAGTCGAAAGGAAACTGGAAATCGAGTAATGAGGACAAAATAAGCAAGAAATAAGCAATACGGCAATACTGTACATCTGTAGAATATTAAGAAGATGCAAGTATGGAACCAACATAGTAATAAAGCAGCATACAAACGAAGAACTGAGGGGAAAAGGATTTGTGAGTTGAACATTCACGAGAAAATAAACGAGGATTGAATCTGTTTTACTAACGACGGGAAAATACAATTCAAGAAAGAATGAAACGAATTAAAACTGGGGTCATGTAAAAAGTAGAAATCTATCAGAAGGAACTCCAAGAATATTTTCTAAAAGAGAAGGAAAAAGGAAAGCTAGTTAAAAAAAAATAGAGACACAAGTAGCAAGTGAAAGATAATCAAGAATCGATTAACGCTAATGAAAAGGAGAAACGTTGATTACCTATGAAATAATAGAAATTCATCTGAATACCATAATTCAGCAAAGAAAAAATTCACAAATAAAACATAAGAATGCAGAGAAAGGGAACATTTCCGACACCATTGCTATAATCTCCAGAGAGAGAGAGAGAGAGAGAGAGAGAGAGAGAGAGAGAGAGAGAGAGAGAGAGAGAGAGAGAGATTCCCATCGACACCGAGATCATCAAAAGATAGAGAGAGAAAGAGTGGAAAGTGTATGCCCTCACCATTACAATCTTTAACGGGGAGAGATTGAGAGAGAAAGAGTGAAGTGGATACTCTTAACATTATCATAATTGAATGAAACATTGACATTTAAGTTTTTTTTTTTTTTTTATTCGGCATATGAAACCTAGTCATATGGAACAAGGCCTCGGGGTCAATGACTTGAAATTCAAGCTTCCAAAGAATATTTAGGTTTCAACCTCCCACTAAAGACCCCTCACTGTATCAGTAACTGATCATGATAAAGAGCCAGTGTTTTTTTATCGCCTTGGGGGAGGCGCGAACTCATAACATATGAGTGGCATCAAGGAACTAAACACTATACCAGCAACAATTATGTTTACTAACAATTACGGGTTTCCTATCTGTCTAATCACAATAGGCTGCTCTCTCTCTCTCTCTCTCTCTCTCATCCGTTACATTTACTTCAAAGTAAGCCTATGAAACATTTACCCGGAAAAAAATCACCAGGAATTATTTACTCTCAAATAAATCAGAATCAGACGCTTCTATTAACACATTTTCCATAATAACAATCCTCGTGGATCTTTTTGGCTTTCATAAGACCTTAATACAGGATTCTTGCTTAAAGGAATTAATAAGTTTCTTTTTTCATATGACTTCGTCGTCGATCACCATTGGCGTTGTGACGGAAGTTATTCAAAATAAATCATAAAAAAATTGACGTGGCTTCTTTACTTAATACCAGTTCCCTGGACACTTTTTTGTATTTAACTTCCAAACGTTAGTCAATCCACTCCTTGCATACTCAATGTTCTTAATTATCCCACAAACATGCCTCTCATTTCTCGCCCTTAACATGCTTCATTAGTATTGTTCTTTTGTACTTAAAGTTTAGAATGAAACATGAACAGAAGAGAGATCCGTTATCTCATCCATTCAATGTTATAACAACCTTATTCGCAAGTTGCAAATTTCTAATGCAAAATCTTTTTCAGCTCTGAGGTTTATGAAGAATATCTTGAGTGTCTCACAAAGCATGTGACTTAAGGCATTAAGAATTTTTCATAAAAAAATTGGTCCCTTTCATCAGGATACTGAGCGCCTTAATCCTTTGTGGCGACCTCATGTTGCAAAGATTAATTTCCTCTTTTAAATCAGTATTCTAAAATATGTCCATTCATTTGGCTAAAAGGTGAGAAATCACATGAGTCTCCGACGCTAAGATATTTCCGTTTACTTATTCATGATTACACAATGGAAACACAACGGTGCAGAGAGAGAGAGAGAGAGAGAGAGAGAGAGAGAGAGAGAGAGAGAGAGAGAGAGAGAGAGAAGTCGTGGCTTAAGTACGCCATTCTTTTCTATCCACTAGATGTAATAAACTTTAAGATCAAGGGTCTGTTTCAGCGTAAAGCTGGCTTAATCGAAAGCAGCAAATGTACATTGGATGTCAACTGTACCAGTGTCTGAACTGAAGTGATAACTGAAAGCCTCATATGGGAATATTTCTGTCATGGAAAACACACATGGGCACTGTAGGTATTACTCAACGGTGTTTGCAGCGTTCCTGCAGCCCCAGCTGCACCAACTTTTTAACCTTTTACTTTACCTCCTTTCCAACTTTCTTCCTTCACTCCTGCTGTCTCCCAGTGCCACCTGCCCTTAGATCCTTGTATTTCATCTTTATTTTCCGGATCCCAGAAGAGCTACCGCCGGACAGAAACAGATAACATCTTGCAATGACGACTGAGCTCATTCAAAATCGCGAGTGGAAGGAATTTCAAAGAAGTTCCATTTAGTTCTTCTCATCGCTCGCGTTTCACTTTGCTTTGTGATTCTTATCAATTCTAATTACCTGTGTAAAGAAGCAGAATACTCGTAGTGCGCAAGTACAGATAAGAAACTCATTAGTAAGTCCTGTAGCAAGATCTTAACTCAGGTCGTTAGCTCAACTGCAGTGTTAAAGAGACAAAAGAATAAATAACTTTTGTCGTTTCTCTTACGCGCTGCTGTTAATAATGTTAATTTTATTTTCTCTCGTAATTGCGTTAAGAGAAGGGCATTAATAAACATTTTAAATGTAGAAATAACACTGATAACGATTATAATCCTTAGGGTACACACTGCATGAGGAATTGAAATAAAACCTAGAACCTGGAATTATAATGGAACCATATTTGACGAATCGAAGATCCAATTTTGTTCTGATCGGTAAACCGCCATTGCCACTGCTTTTACGGCTAATAGATCATATTTCAGAATATCACAATAATAGTTTTTATATTGGTTTTAAAAGACACCACACACTGAAATTAGAGGGATGACGACGAGTGAAACCCGTGGCCTTAATTGGGATTTGTAAGGTTTAGTCATAGGTTAGTTTAGGGTTTTAATGACAATAATATCACTTTGGGTTAATATATAAGAGTTCTGTTAATGTTGAAATGAAAACTTAATTAATTATAATATATTTCTCTCTCTCTCTCTCTCTCTCTCTCTCTCTCTCTCTCTCTATTAGTGTGCAAAGGAATTTTATAGAAACCCTTTGTTTCACAAGCAATATGAATCAATCATAAAAGCCAGAGAGAGAAGCACAATTGATGCGTAAATGGGTGAAATTGTCCTGGAGCATACTCCATAATACTTTCGAAGTTTTCTCCTTGATTCTTTTGCAAAGGTAATTAATACTTATATTATTCAATTCCTTTCTAAGCTAGACTTTAATCAAAACAGTTTTATCCTTTTAACTTATACAGATTACCTTGGAACCCCACCAGCACAGCTGGCAGTGGTTAAGCGGCGTTCCCATCCATGCATTAGCTTCTTCATTAATCCTTTTTTAATGCATTTTCGTTCCCATTGATTCATATCCTCTTCGATTAACTCCTTTTTGTATTTCTTAATTCATCCCTCTCGCAATAGTGCAGTAGCACTTTATTATTCTGTATTTGGAATACCTATGTTTTATTATGCATTCTATCACTAGTAATATCTTCGTCTTCTTTGATCAATATTATCAATGTTTTTGTTCCTCTTTCCTTATCTTTATTGCATGACTTTTCTAATATAAAAGTTCAGTGTTTAATGTTTATTATTTAATAAATATTTGCCAAGTGTGCACTCAAGAAGCTTACAAAATCGTGTACCTAAGGTATTGACCTCCAGCGAAATTAAGTTCAGTGGGGGAGAGAGAGAGAGAGAGAGAGAGAGGGGGGAGGGGGGGATAAGAGGAATTCAGTCCACGAATGTACAGTCCTGTAATTGTATTTGATCTATTGCTCACTCCACTTTTATTTTAATTTTTTATTCTGTTGATTCTACAAGCTCATAAACTCATTTAGTCATTACGTCGTGACCCAAGGGCAACCTAGATTTTCGTAGGCTCACTGCACTTTCCCGGATTTGGGTTGACAATGAAACTTGGGGTGTGGGTGATTGTAACAACTAAACTTGCATCCCGGCGAAGGGGAAGGAGAGGGGACAGCCTGACTTGGCTAGGTCTGAAGACTGGCTTTCTAAAACAAATTATTTAAAAAATGAACAACTGTTCAGAAATTTCTAGTCTGTGCTGTTTTATCGTTTAGTCACTCGATGTTCATTTTGATCTGACATTTCTCCAAAGTACCATTTCCCACTAAAAATGATGTGTTCAACTGCTTTTATTCTACAGAACTAGGCAATAAACAGTTTAGAGATTTAAATTTTCACCGATGACTCTTAATTTAATTTTGACACCAAACTGAAATTCCAAATTGCCTTTTGGACATTAAAATTTTTCGTAATTTACATTCTCATCTAGTCATAAATTTATTTTTCATAATTTCATTTTCTTTCATTTCCTCACCTCTATTGCAGTTCCAAAGTTGCTATCTTTATTTTATGTTGAACCTGCTGATAAACTTACCAATAGTGTTTACAGTGGTGATAGTATTTATAGTAGTATTATTCGTGGTCTTGTTAAAGATTTAGTTAAGAGTAAATGTGCCATAATAGTAGATAAATAATACAGCCTAAAATAGAGGCTGTTCTAAATATACATATGCTTCAAGCAGTCTTAGTTTGAAAAAATGTGAAAACGTTGATTGACAAAGTCACTCCTCCCCTCGTGAACACCCCTGATTTTTGGTGATGGTACCGTCCAGTAATTTCAACTTCAGTTCTGTTTTTTTGTGTGAGTGTAGGAGAGGGGCTCGCATCAGTAAAGAATAATCAATTGTGAAATTATCTTCTTACTTGCATGAATATAGCAACGTGGACTCAGAATTAGAGAACTGTGTTATTCTTCCGTAATATTCTTCATAGATTAGGATCTTATTCAGATAAAGTGAATGGGAAGTCAGTGCTTGAAAACTAAGGAAAACGAAGAGGAAACAGAAAACAAGAGAAGTGAGAACAGCCAGATCATCCACAGTAGGTGCAGGTGAAGAGAAGTGTCCGGACTAAGAGGAACCGCCACTTCACCGCCTAGTACCAGAGACAATAACAACCTTTTTCCCTTTTCAAGTAACTGATTTTACTGGACGTGTTAACAAGAACTCTAAGTAATGAATACGAGCCTTCATCCTTCCGATTGCAACGATGAAATCCCTTCGAGCGTCCCGATAACATGTGGCATGTAAAATCTCAGCCACAGGACATTAGCTGAGTAGGAGAAAGGAAGAGAAAATGATATTTTCCATTAGGCATCCTCAATCATTCCTACTGTCGCCATGACACCTAAGCCAGAACCGGATCATTTTATCTGGAAATAATCCTTCTCACAAAAAGCTTTGAAGAATCTGATTCAGGAAGCATGAAGGCCCGTCGTCCCCGACGAATGACTGCAAAAGAGCGAGCAACTTCACCTAAGTCAGAACTATGGCCACCGCCAATGACAAAAGCAAGTCGGAAACGAACGTGTTACAGTATATTTTGTCAGGGTCCTCAGAGTTTTTGCCGCATATATATAAATATGAGTAGCTCAGGAAGCTGCTATGGGGCTATCATAGTTCAAGTTAATATTCCAATATTAATTTGAACTATGATAGCCCCATTGCCTTTTCCCTCCTTAATATATATATATATATATATATATATATATATATATATATATATATATATATATATATATATATATATATATATATATATATATATATATATATATATATATATATATATATATATTGTTACGTGGGTCATTCAGCTAATGAGTTTAATTATTAGTTAATTTGATTTATATTGCCTTGCTTTACCTAAGACCCGTGTAATTCTGTCAATTAAGGCTAAAATTAACTCTAAAGGGCAGATATTGAATAGATTAGGTCTCCAGTTAACACTAATTAACAAAGAATAGAGGTTTATTCATAATCACGTGAATGAACTCAGCAAACTTACTGGAACACTAGTTTCCGGAAAACAAGTAAAATAAAATAAAATGGATTATTTACAAGAGCTAACAGAGTTCAACATATAAGTCCAACTTGGGATAAACCTTAATGCTACATAGAATGAATGCCACAGCTTTATGGGCCTCACAGGCACTTTATCAGGAATTTACTGCAATGTCGAATTAAGGCTTCTTGGTACTAATGATGCAGATTCTTCTCCAAGAAAGAGTATGTTGCGCAGCCCAAGACGTACATAATTCTGGAAAAAGACGTATCCAGATAACAATCTTGCATTACAGAAACTCACTTTTTATTACTTAATCACAAAGGGATGATTCATAGGTCATAGATAATACCCGTAACACCATGGACGATAAGTTATGTGACTTCATTAGACAACACTAATTGTAATTAATAGATGACTTCATAAATGGGATATAACTTACTAAGATTTCTCAGTCAGTTTGTGTTTAAGAGAGGAAAACTTGAACAAGGAAAATTGAGAGTTTCAGTCGAAGGAAAAGAGAATTGGGAGCAATTGTCAATTCAGATTACTGCTAGATTAGCTAATGCAACGATCAGTTGCATAAGATTCCTTGGTCTGTTGAAATAGCAAATTTCTCCTCAGTTTGAACAAAGGAGGGAAAAGCAAAGAATGCTTGGATGGCAGCCCAGTCACGTCCGGACACTGGCAGCTGAGTCGAGAGTCCCAAAGCTGGGGCAGTTTCTCGCATACTTGCTTCAGAACTCCGCCTACTCAGGGCTTGACCTAAAAGGACAATAGTCTTGCCAGTACACAGAATAGAGGAAATTGGGTTTTAAGAACAGAATAACTAAGGCCTAGCCTAGCAAAACTGTATCCCTCTATAAGCTAAAGTCTCGGCCACTGGCGAAGTTTAAATAAAAAACACTGCTAAATCAAAAGCAGCCTACATTGTCTCCCCTCTTACCTTAACAACAAAAAAGAAATATATATATATATATATATATATATATATATATATATATATATATATATATATATATATATATATATATATATATATACATATACATATACATATACATATACATACATACATACATACATACATATATATACATACATACATATATATATATATATATATATATATATATATATATATATATATATATATATATATATATATATATATATATATATATATATACATACACACACACAACTGAGAAGCTTAACCATTACTGTAAGAGTATCCAAAGAAGTTGTATTACTATGGTTACTACTACAATTGTACTTCGACAGAAGAAGGATGGTGAGCCCCTTTGTAATCTTAGAGTATCCTTCATTCACCTTGGTTTTGTTTGCACTAACTATCGTACTTCCTGAGTGCTGAAGCCTTTCCTTTCTATTGCTTTTCCGCGCCACTTTTTCGGCACTCTTTCGATCCTACATTTCTTAATTGTTTAGTATTTTCATTAAACCACCGTCCTCCATTATTTCAGCATGACACGCTTCTCACGACATTGATCCATCCTCTAATCTTCATTAATCTTTTACCTACTCAGCTTTTCTCCGCATTTTTTGGCATTTCAACTTAGCTCACACCACACAGACTATGTAAACAATTCACTTTAACTGCCTCAGCCATTATCCTTTTATTTGCGTTTCATATCCATGCTTCCATTTCATAATATAGTTAGTAAAAGAAAGAAACAAAGTAAACAGAAATACCTCTGCGTCAGAGATTCAAGTGATTTCTCACCTTTTAAACAAATGATTAGCCTCAACCCTTTCCCCTTTATTTACATTTAATATCCTCGCTGGTCTTTCCTAACGTATATTGTATAAGAAAAGGAAATTAGGAAACAGAAAGACTGTAGCATACAAGACTCGTGTGATTTCTCGTCATTTAACCAAAGGAATGAACAAGCTGTAGAACACCGAGATGAAAGAAGAAATTAATCTATAGAAATATTAAGGCAGGACAAAGGATTACGAAGCTCAATATCCTGATTAAAGTAATATTTTTTAGTGGGAAAAATCCTGAATGAATTGATCCTTATGTTTTGCTTTAATTTGAAAACTCCCAAATTATTCTTCATAAATCTCGGCAGTAAAAAAAAAATTACATGAGAAATTTTCATCTTGTGAAACAGGTTGGCATAATATTAAACGGATGACATAAATAATCTTTTCTCCGTTCATATTTCGTATTTGAAAATTAATTTCACAAAGGTAACTTTGCAGAAGGTTGTGGAAGAACATATTTAGCTTAAATGCTTTTAAACCAATAATCTAACCAATCCTTGACTCTGCACCGAAGCTCAGAAATTACGAAACTTTGCGTTTGTTTCTGGTGCCCTTTAAGTGACTCAAAAGTAAGGGACAATCTGAGAACATTCTCGTAATTTGTTATCTGAACTGGTGTAAAAGTTAGTCTGAGTCTAAGGAATGTACTTTGTCTCTAAGGTGTTAGTATTTTTATGGATGAAATGATGTAAGATTTTTTATGGAAAGACAGGAAATGCACTTTTTTTATGGAACAGTAAAAAAAAAACTAGTACATAAAGAATGGATTCAATAGCGTTAGCTGGTGAGAGTAAAAGCAATCACATGGACTGGTCATAAAATAAGGAAGTGCTGCCAAATTTTGATTTATTTATCAATATGAAAAACTGATGTTACAAAGCCAATGGTCATCAACGTCGAACTCATGTGAGAAGAGTAACTTGTTAGTTCCAGTTAACAAGAATCCCCTCATAGGAGTTGATGATAGCCAGAAAGATCTGGTGATGGAAGGATGAGCAAAGAAGAGAATCAGGGAGTAGGCGAAGCAAGGAGGGTCGCAGGAACTCGGTCTGTGACAGCAACTTTTGTGATATAGGAACAGGTTAATTAGCTAACTCTCATTTATGGACATGAAGTGTGGATGCTCATGCGAAAGAGAGGAAAGATGGAGGTTGTCGAGGTGAATCGCTAGTAGAACACCTGGAAAGGCTGATAAATGTGGCGGTGTGATCACGTGGGGATAATAGAGTAAAAGTTCAATATCTAGTATTCAAAGAAAGAAAATTTTTTTAGGAGGCAGAAAAAGCAGATTTTGCTAGGACGACAAATGCTTTGGAATAAATGGACTATTGTGCGTATCATGTAAGTTATATGGCGCTGTGTACTAGCCTAACCTCAACAGCTAGAGTTATAAGACTGATCTCAGGTCTTGCACAAACTGAATGCAAACTGAATGCCAACGCTATATTCACCCTAATAATTTGCCAACCATATTTTTTTCCTAAGGTGCATCATTCAACAAAATAACATCACAACTAAAAGGAAATGTATTTTTAGGCAGACAGTAAATCCTGCCAAACCTTCAAAATCTAAACCAATTTCTCTGTCTAATGTTTCAGACAAATCAAACAGTTTTACCATTCAGTTCCAGTGATTGAGACAGAGGAGAGAGAGAGAGAGAGAGAGAGAGAGAGAGAGAGAGAGAGAGAGAGAGAGAGAGGAAGCAATCTATTGTAACCCAACCTGAAGACAGACATGAAAACTGCAATTGGAGGCAAATTCAGATGTATTGCTAAGAACTTTATTAGTATTAGTCAATGGACGTCTTCATACTTGACAGGTCAGTAACCAAATGGGACCCAGAAAACTACATTCTCTCTCTCTCTCTCTGTTTTTATTGAATATAGTGTTGATAGTAGGAATATCAGTTACCCGCTTTCTCTCTCTCATACATTCATTAGGCGATAACATCCACACTCCCGCTTTCTTCTCCTGTCTCTGTTGGTGGCAGTGATGTTGAGAATGTCTCCTTTAGTTTAGATTTTTAGTTCAATTTGTAATTTTTCTTTTTCGTCTGTGACTAATGTTAATCATGGTGAATATCACTTTTCATAAGATTTGTTAATTCATACGAATATCCTTTACTGCGTAAGTTAATAGCGCATCCCTTCTGCAGCAGTTAATTGAGTCTCGCTTATATTTTATTTGATACTCATGACCCTTTCTTTTCCTTTTTAGTTGGTCTTTATTTTTTTCTTTCATTAAAGAAACTGCTTCTCGAATTCCAGCCGATGCATAACTTTTTATTTTCTGATGAACAATTTTTATTCTATTTTTTATTGATTTGCAGTTCCTGCCATCGATTCCAATTTTCTATCTGTAGTAATGTGTTCCCGTCGTTATAAAACCAGTTCAGTGTTTGTTTATTCTCTCAGAATTACTCTTATTTTTCCCTCAATTCTTAGTTTGAAGCTTTACTTTGTTATTGCTTTATTTCCTCTTTGACCCTGTTCAATATTTTTCTGATGTACATCATTAGAAAAGATGAACTGCACTTGATCTCTTATCAGTCCTTGATTAACAACAGAATTTTCGTTGTTTGCCTGGCTCAGCACTCAAGTCATCGCAAGTGGGGTACTCGGCAAAAATTCGTTAGGGCACTCGAGCGATTCTCGCCAAGGCACTCGTGCTCTTCTGAGTGATACAGTTGCTGGACTTTTGGTTTTTGACCAGTCGCTTTACGTCATACTTTAGCGCGTAACATGGTGAAGTGTTAGCCAGGACGCCTTTAAGAGGACTTGAAGAATTTTCTGGTGCCAGCATTTTTCTTTCCCGTTCTACCGAGATATTAGTATAATATTCGATACAAGAAAAGTAAAACAGATACATAGCCAAAAGATGACAATTTCAGTCATATCAAGGCTTGTTGAAGAGGAAGTATAATGTATCTTGTGTGCTTTAAATTTATAGAAGTTGTGCCCTGAAAGAATTATACAAATGCCCTAAGATAATTTCCCATGATATTTTTCATTGCATTCAAAGTTTTTCCTCATAATAAAGTATATTATGTTTTGAAAAGGAAACCATATCGCTTCTGTTGGCTTGACGTCACTGCCTAAGCCTATGAAAACTTCAGTGAAGTACTATCATGGATGAATGAAAGTATCTCGTTGCTCGTCACATGCTGCTGTTGTGCTAGCTTACATGTTCATGAAAATCGTTCATAATATTACAGTATATCTTGCAACCTTATAAACACACAGAACAAAAAAGCAATTAAATCTTTCTTTATGTCACCAATATTAATTCCCATTAAAGTGGAGAAACAATAAATAGAAATAAATCATGATAAAACGTACAAGTTTTAGAAGAGAAAGAAAAATAAGAGCAAAAACTTATGCTAGCTCCCACGGTCTTCTGAGCTGTGCGAGAAATGAAAGAAAAAATATGCACGAGAGGAAACAACGCAGACAAGAGCGCCAAGAGAAGAAAAAACTTTTCAAAATGATTCTTAAGGTATTATGAAGGACAGACAACGCGGTCTCTGTCTCCTCGTGTATAAGTCCTTGTATCGGACGTCACTGAAGACTGTTAAAGGAATATATACCTGTTGGAAAAACTTCATTTCCATTTCACTTGTTTCGTTAATTTTTTGCTCCTTTTCGTTCTATTATAACGTTGCTTTTATCAGGCTATTTTCTTTTTCCCGCTGTGTCTTCAGAATTAGGCTATTGTCACACTCCGCTTCAATCTTTGGTTTCGTTGAACGACGCTCCAACCTCTCCAGAATCTCCTCCATTATTTGAAATAATTAACAAAATTTTGTTTTTCTTGCCGGGAGATATCCAGCTAGACATGGGTTTGCGAAATGGTCCTTCTCCCTTTCTGATTCTCACATAAGACAATTACTGTACTCTTCCCTTGATCTAGTACTTCCACCTCTTGTTACATTTTATGAAGATTATATCATCATATTTTACCCTCCCTCAAAGCCACAAGTATTTTTCCAACAAGCACTGAAATTGTTTTTGGGTAAATATACCTATACATTTTTCTTCGACTTCGGTTCTGAACATTTCATGAAGGCGATCCGGTTTTGATATGAATGGCTCGAGGCTTTAGAAGTGTTTCAGGATTCCACAATATTGTTTAAGCAAAGGTAGTATCCCCTCTCTTTCGTGTAAAACAAAATACATTTCATAAAGGAGTGGATGAAAATTTATAATAATGATAAGTGATTTTTGTGAATCGGGAAATTTTTTTCTTCATTTATGATTTGCCATAGATTCTTTTACTCTGTAGATTCTCCTTATTAAATAAGACCACTAACGTTTTCATAGAGACGTTAGGTAGGAAAGGAAGGAGGCCGATAAATAGCCAGTAATAGACTATAACTAGAAGAAAATAGATAATGAGGAGCAAGAAAGAAAACAAGGCCACTGCTTACAAAATAATACCTGAAAATTCAGTCTCAGGACGGAAAGATCACTGGACCTAAAACATTTATCCTCCTGGGCGAACCCATTTGGAAATGCTTCTTTTTTCTATTGTGGTCTTTCTGTTGTGAGAAATTCACGAATCCTAAATACGAGGTGAGAAATAAAAAAGCTTAAGAAAATTTAAACTTCATACAAAGCTGCTGAGTATGAATGTGGCATCAGTTTGAATTAACTGGGTTTTATTTATATTTATCAACATATTTTTGCATTTAACCTTTGTTACCCCATACAAAAATGGGAATAAAAGCACGTTAAAAGAAGAAGAAAAAGAAGACTTTGAGAACGAAAGGTTTCTTTCCATTTCGTTCTGCTTACTGCAGAGACGCACTTCAAATAATAGTTTCTGGTGTATTTCATAGCGAATCTTGTCAGACAATGTTCTGTTATGTGAACTAGAGGAACTTGACAGTATTTGATTAACGCTCCCCACCCTGCAATGTATATTATTAAGATAAACAACTTAAAAAGGCCCAATGAACACTAAAACTTCGGCTTTTCGAAATATAAAAAAGATATGTTAACGAATAACTCTGGTTATATTTCATATTGTTGGCAAAGAAATAATTTTTAAATAATTGCCAAAAACAAAGTTTGTTTCCTTTTACCATTCACTATTACCTGTCTCTCTTGAGATAGATTTCAACTGTAAAAAACTCTTTGCTTAAAACATTACTAGCTTATGATATGAACTGCATTCGCATGCGCAAATGTAGTTCCACCCCTACGAACTTCAATGGATTGAAAGGCACCGAATTCTTCGTCATTCGATTATTCATATTCTGTGAGACGCGAAAACTACGTCTTTTGCATGGTGAATGGAAGTAGAGCACTTTTTACTTTGTGTTGCCATCGAACTTCAGACTTATTAATGACAAGGAATGAAGAACCGATGCTGCACTGTGTTATCGAAATCGAGAATTCACTCACAACGCTCATGAAATATTTTGTTATTATCTTGTTAATTTTGAGCGCAGTATTTAGGAAATGCAAACATTTCTTTTTAAGGAAGTGTATATAGAATATTCAGCAAATATGATTCAGGAACAAAAAAAAAAAAAAATCTGGCAAGTGGCGTTAGAGTTCGTAAATTCCCACATACGGCCAGAATTCTTTATAACAGTTGTTCATTCTTGTTCTGTACGATTATTGCATTTGACAACTTATGGATTGTGTTAATAATTCCTCTCACAATGGTCACAGCGTTTGCCATTTCAGCATCTACGTCAGTTATTTCCTTTTTAGCTTCTTTCTTTGCGAGTTAATAACATATGCAAATTGATTTAACAGAGTTCCTTATATTCGAACATAATGTATCATAAAATCTCATGTACAAGTGAAGTATATTATTTGTAGCGAGATTACACAGATATGATCAAAAAGGCTTCACAAGACCTGCATAAAGGGAAGATTTTTCTGGCACATAAATCCAGGAAAGCTCTCTGTAATATAGCATAAACATCACTCATAGAATGACTCAGATGAACAGCTGGCAAAAAAGAAGCAAAATGCGGGGAAGAGTTCTCGTCCCTTCCGAATTGTTTTTAGTTTTCTGCAAAAGAAAACTATTGTGCCGGCTTTGTCTGTCCGTCAGCCCTATAAGGGTGCCAATCATCAAACATACCAAACTGCAGCCCCCTAGCCTCAATAGCTTTGATTTTATTTAAGGTTATAGTTAGCCATAATCGTGCATCTGGCAACGATATAGGACAGGCCACAACCGGGCCATGGTTAAAGATTCACTGGCCGCGGCATGTACATC
>JANJGK010000032.1:32712057-32727057 GCA_039081455.1 Macrobrachium rosenbergii
ACATATCCGTTCACCTGTTCTTGGATACCGACGGACTTTTCAGAAGTATCACTTTTACAGATGACGTTTTAATTTGTCGTTGCTATTCTGGAATTTTGCCTTCAACTATTTATTTTTTTCCCAGATTTTCCTTTTATCTGCCACCGGTCCTCTTGACAATTGTACCTGAAAGAGGGCAGGGAATGTTCCTGTCTTCCGAAAGCTAGTTAAAAATGCATATAAAAAATGTATATATGCTAGATGGTTTCAATGGCGACAAATCGTCACACTAACATAAACACTTATCGGAAATTAATCACCTGCTGGTCAGAGAAATGGGGCTAGTCAGTGCAGTTTATTTCTGACAAACACATTGATAAATTAAGTTAAATTAAATTACGTTTTGCCGTTATAAGATTTTCCTTAAGCCTTCAAATGACAAGTCAATCCAGTCCATGTTTACTTATATTCTCTTCTTACATTTCAACTAAAAGAATTTGTCAGACAGGTAATCTAAATGTCGTTGCTATAAGTTGAGTAAATTTGAATCCCCATATTCGGGAATCCTGTTCATACTAACGTTTCCGCAGCATTCCTGTCATATTAAAGATAACTCCCCGAGAATATTTCGATTTGTCAGCGGAGTATAATTAATGATTCCGTGTTATATCGTTAAAAATGCAGTATTGAAAAATCACATAGCCACTTGCACAGGGGATTTAATCAATAAATTAAAGAGAAAACTATTCTGATAAACATAGACCTCTATCAACCCTATCCTTCTCTCTATCTCCAGCAATGTCTTCGCAAAGTACTCATAGAGTTCATCTCAAAACACACAATGCCCAGGCATCTGCCACCGATTCCCCCTACAGCAGGTTAATTAACAAGGCAGACAGTGGCAACAAATCTTTTAAATTGCTGACTCTTTTTGACATTCGCTGCTTCCTTTTATTCCCCTCACCACTTTGAGATTGTGCTTTCGTTATTGCTTCCAGTTAAAACAAAAGAATGAGAATCAAAGGAAAAGGAGAAAATAGGACTTCAGAAGTGAGGCACGAGTAATACGGATCTTTTTTAAGCTTTCATTTCACTTGTGTCTTAAATGGTAAAAACTGGAGCGCAGTTAAAGCTCCATTTGCCTTCATGTGCCAGTTTATTAAACTTGTTACTAAAAATACAATAAGATTTAGATAATGAGAGTTTCAAGGAGTTTCCCAAACTATATATTTCCTTTTATATAAATTACAAGAAATGTACATAATCAGTCATGCTGCAGGCAGGAAATATTGAGTTCATTTAACACGAAAAATAAATCAATTGCTATCTATGTGGTTACATGCATCGCTGAAAAGAGAAAATTTACGGAAAAATTGGGTTAACTATATTTATATTCTGTAAATCTGCATAGGCATATATAAAAAGACATCAGTTATTGAAATCACATTTGTTTGTTGGGTTATTTAATCATTTGGTAATTATGGAAAAAGAATAGAACAGCATAAAAATGTGTAAGATATGCGCCGGTGACCAGTAGAATTTTTGTACTTGTTATTGAGAACAATAATACAATCACCTGGGCAGTGTAAAAAATGAGGAGGTCTAGAGCTAATGCGGATGAGCATACTTCAAGGGGCAAAAAAGACAGCTTATTACCGTAATGCACAGAACAGAATTATTATTGAGTTAAAATTTATAAAAGAAAGTTATTATTATAGCATTTATAAGAATCAAGGCATGTATAAACTTGATTCTGTAATTTCAACTCGAATGTGTAAAATGTTCAGATTTTAAGAATGGTATTAGATGTGGGGAAAATGATTATCATATTTGTGAACATTACCAAGCCCTACCACTAATGAGTTTTGTCGTCGTTTCCTTTTGGTACCTGTCAGGCGTGGATCTGTAGTCTATAGTGGTTTGCATTTTGGTAAGAAATGTCCTCCTTGCATATATTTATGATTTTAGCCTCTATGTATCAGTCCGTCAGTGACTTGAAAATATAGACGGAATCGGGGAGGCCCTACACCACATCTCTTATTTTTTCCACCTGTAGTGGTCTGAGATTAATAAATCACGCCTTAATGTGATTTTAATTTTACATATATATATATATATATATATATATATATATATATATATATATATATATATATATATATATATATATATATATATATATATATATATATATATATATATGCATCAAGATCAAGGGCAGGAACACAGAAGCAGATGACACAGTAACCATTTATTCCGACGTTTCATGATTCTTAATCAAATCATCAGGGAGATCTACGACAATAAAATACAATATATTAATATAAATTAATTAAAAGAGTTATATACAAGACTTTACTTTAAAAACGTAGAGAGCAAGCTAGTAAAATTTATAAAAATAGAACATAAAAAGATAAAATTATCAAGAACAGACAACACTCTCAAACACAGACGCATTTAGAAACAAAATAGCAAAAAACCAGACAACATACTTAAATACAGATGCACTTAAAAATCACTGGAGGGTAACCTACCAATCCAGAGGCCAAGGACACACTAAGTATAAAACACACACACAAACACAAAACAAAAAATTTCGAAAAAGGCAGAGAGTTAAGACAAATACAAGGGTACAGCAGTTGTTTGACAATTCAGTGAGGGAACTCGTTGTTTAATATTTAGTGTTTCGAGAATAAGCAGTTCTTGAGGACTGCTTGCATAGCCAATAATCTTAAAATTTTCATAGTTGATATCAGTTTTGCATTTAATGGTATGGCTGCGTATAGTAGAGGATTCTGGGCTAGTTAATCGGCACCCGGTTCTATAACTTATCCCTCCGTGGGAATCGGCCCTCACCTTGAGAAGCCGCCTGGTGGATCCAATATATTTTCCTAAATGACATTTAGGACAATTGTACTCATAGACAACACCAGACGACATCAAAGGCGGTAGCCGATCCTTAAATCTGAAAAGAGAGCCGATACTTTTTGGGTTCTTAGGAATTAGTTTAAGATCGATGGCCCCAATATATTTTTGGACGATTTTCATGAAATCCCCACGAATGTTGTCATCATATAAGAAGGGAAAAGTTGCATATAATAGAAGTTTAGGCACATTATAACACTTTGGCTTATTGGAGAATTTTCTATTTAGAAGTTTTTTGAGGATCCTGTAAAAAACATGAGTAGGGAAACAATTATTGGAGAAGTATTGTTGTAAGAAGACGATTTCTTGGTGAAAGAGGACCCAATCCGACGTTAAAGATAAAGCACGATGTATTAAGGTGTAAATAGAGTTAAGTTTAAAATTGATAAAACAAAAGCTATAAAAATTGGACCCCAGACCAGTAAAAGTTTTCTTTCGGAATACAGAGGTATTAAACTTATCATTATCCTTAGTTACGAGTATGTCTAAAAAGGCTAGCTTGGAGTCGTATTCTTTTTCTATGGTAAAAGTGATGTTATGATGATAGGAGTTAGAAAATTCTAGGAAGCGTTCTGCATCGTGGTCTTGTTTAAATAAAATAAAAGTGTCATCAACATATCTGGCATAGAATAGGGGACGATAAGCCAGGGGGCACTCATCGAGTAATTGCTCCTCCAGGGAGCACATGAAGATGTTGGCGAACGTAGGTCCGAGAGGAGAACCCATGGCCATTCCTTCTATTTGTCTGAAAAGCACGCCATTAAAAATAAAGGCCGTGTCCAGCACGGCCAGTTCTAAAAACATCTTGAAATGTGAGCGACTAAAATTATGATACGATGAATCGGGTGTGGGAAAAAGTTTCTCCAAAATGATATCTATGGTTTCTCTAACTGGTATATTGGTGAGTAATTACTCCACATCAAAACTTGCCATGAAAAGATCAGAATCCTGTGGAAGAATGCGTTGTTTAAAATGTTCAGAGTTAGTTACGGTATACTTGTTACTGGTCAGGGACTCCAATAGGGGAACAAGGAATTTGGCCAATTTGTAATTTGGAGTTCTATAAGAGGCCAGGATAGGGCGAAGGGGGACGTCGGGTTTGTGGACTTTGGGTAGACCGTACAAAATTCCAAAAGAAGAGCCTGTAACAAAAAGATCCTGGTATGTATTCTCGCTAATGATGTTCTCATTCTTAAGGCTACGGAGAAATCTATTGATCTTGTCTTCGGTTCTAAAGATGGTTTGATAATCTGGAAGACCAATTTCTTCGAATTTAGCACGGTCATTTAAGATTTGGGTAATTTTGTTGACGTATTCAAATTTGTCTAAGATGACAGTTCCCCTCCCCTTATCAGGCTTCGTAATAATCAAATCATCTCGTTTGGACAGAGTTTTGAGGGTTTCATAATCGTTCTTATTGAAAAAGGGGGCCCAATGTGTTTTTAATTTAGAAAAAGCTTTATGTGATAGGACCATCAATTCATTTTGTAAACGGCTGAGATCAGTACACAAATTCAGATTTTTCAAGCGGTGGAATAATGTTTCGAGAGGCAAGTAGAACTGGCAGAATGTAGGTTTATAATTAGGCAGGCAAAATTCTAATCCAAAAGACAAAAGGAATTCCTCACGTTTAGACAAAAAATATTTAGAAAAATTAAAAACGGTTTTGTTGTAGCCATGAAATCTAGGTAAGTGAATTCCAAGATTAAACAATTTTTTATGATGCCTTCGCTGTATAAAATCCACGAAACTCTGAATACTTCTATTAAAAAGCCTAGTAAAGACAATTCTATCTAAAAACGAGAAAGAGTCCAACACCTCATTACGGAAGTTATCAACAGCCTTATTAAGTCGTTTGTATGCTTTCTGTTTACAAATAATTTCGTGGTGTAATAGGTACTTGGTGGTGTCAAGGTAAAATTGGGAATGATATAAAGAGCTTTTATAAACTCCAAATTTTACAAAATTGGGAACAACATTATTTATCTGGCAGTATTGTAGAAAATCCACATCCAAGCTTACTTTTTCCTTTTTTCGGTAGAGTTTTTCAAGTTTACGGCACTTATGAAGAAGTAATGGGCCATATCTTGCTCGAACGAAATGCTGGAAGTTGAGGTAGTTGTTGAATCGGAGACGGAGAATGAAGAGACAGACAAAATAAACAAAGTTAAGCTCGATTGTACCGCAGACACTCCCGCAGGAAGACCAAAAACAACCATGGAGCAAAGGCGAACACAGCGCACATCACATTTGCATCAAGATCAAGGGCAGGAACACAGAAGCAGATGACACAGTAACCATTTATTCCGACGTTACTGTGTCATCTGCTTCTGTGTTCCTGCCCTTGATCTTGATCTTTGGTATTAAACGATTTCGAAGGGGAAAATATATTCACAGAATTGCCTTTTCTCAATTCCTCTTTTGCTCATTTGCAAATTCTGCGAATAAGTATTTCAAAAGCCTTTGTTGCTTCAACTCTGCGAACGATGGCATATGCAATATCAGTTTTAGGACTCAAAAATGGAATGATGCAAAGCGTTGTGAACTATTTCCTTGGCCTGAGAGTGGGTAAGTTGTCCGTGAGGGAAGCTGTTACCGCTGTGGCTTGAGCGCCTTTGTTCTTGAAGCAGGTCGTTGGCTGCAACGTCAGCGGAAAGTTCGTGTTGGCCTTGCAGGGACAAAGAGAAATTGTACCTGGTGTGACATAGAACGATGCCAAAGAGGCTGCTGGCTTCTTGCAAAATATGACGTAAAACCAACTGTTTGGAACTTGACCACTTAAATTTGATGAACGGAGGGCACACATTGGAGTATATAAGATTAATTCAAAGAAGAATGCAGTAGACATTCTGGCAAGGGGAAGATTCTTATTCATTTATCATCTTTTAAGAGTTCTAGCAGACCAGAAATGCCTGTTATTATTCACAACAGGAAAACGGCCTTTTTTGCGCTGATTTTAATTCCCTCCCCTTAGCGCTCTATCGATAACTCCTTTACCCTCGGTGAGGTTTGACTATATAACATCCTGCCTTTCGTACTCATTACACAAAGATCGAGCATCTTTTGCTCTGGATATTTGTATTTTGATCTGATCAGCTTTCAGCATTTCCGTGATCAAAATTTCTTTCTTAGGCAGGAAAAATGGCATCGTTAAGATTTTTGCTTTCAGTGTTCATGTGAATGACCTTACATTTCCAGATGACTTTTTTCTTGCCCTTTATTACTTACCCGGATTAACTCCGTAATTGGGCTGCTAATACCCAGTGCCGTGCTAGGCTGGCGAACAAGACTGAAGTGACAGAAAAGGACGTTTTACTGACGGTGCCTTTGATATTCAGTGGGTTTACCCTTGTAGTGAAGAACAACCGGAAAAGAGAATGGGTTATGAATAGGAAAGAGATAACAAGGTCAACTTAACAATTCCTCCGTTCTGTTGGATCACTTTATCACGATATATATATATATATATATATATATATATATATATATATATATATATATATATATATATATATATATATATATATATATATATATATATATATATATATATATATATATATATATTTATATATATATATATATATATATATATATATATATATATATATATAGATATATATATATATATATATATATATATATATATATATATATATATATATATATATATATATATATATATATATATATATATATATATATATATAGATATATATATATATATATATATATATATATATATATATATATATATATATATATATATATATATATATATATATATATATATATATATGTGTGTGTGTGTGTGTGTGTGTGTATGTATGTATGTATGTATGCATACACACAAGCACACGCACACAAATATATATATATATATATATATATATATATATATATATATATATATATATATATATATATATATATATATATATATATATATATATATATATAAAATCATGAAGCTACAAATGTCGCTTAATATCAAATTCACGCTACCTCGGGAATATTTCCGATGGAGAATTGTCGCCGAAGGGGAATTTATATAAGTGATAAATGAATTGGTATCGTCGAGACACGAACCCTTGACACGAAACCTATTCAGCGACTCCAGTAGACGCTACCCACTCAGCAATTCATTTATCACTTATATAAATTCCCCATCGGCGACAATGCTCCATCGGAGATATTCCTGAGGTAGCGTGACTTTGATATTAAGCGACATTTGTAGCTTCATGATTGTATATAAATCACGGCGTGATAAAAAATGTCATATATATATACTGTATACATATATATATATATATATATATATATATATATATATATATATATATATATATATATATATATATATATATATATATATATGAAAGAGGCGGTCCAGCTGGAAACAACCAGTTTTACCAAAATACATATATGACCGCCCCCTTCTCTCTCTCTCTCTCTCTCTCTCTCTCTCTCTCTCTCTCTCTCTCTCTCTTATCAAAACGCAATACTACAGTTGAAAGGTAATCCATTCCACTGTTGAGTGTTTTGCTAATTAGTTATCTGGAGGATATACTGTAATTACTGAATGAGTGGAGCAGTATTTTTTTCCTACTGTGAAATAATGCAAGAAAAAATAATAAGCACTTTCGTTTACAGTATTTCTTGCTCAGTTACTGATTTAATGTCACATACTATCGTAAACACAACTATGGTCCTTGATGCATGTGTCAATACAGTCGTTAAATACCATTAAGTGACATCCAAGTGACAGCCATAAGATTTAATGCAAAGATAGTAGAATTAATTTTTCTTTTATCATATGGAAAAGAAAAGCATAGCAAACGTGAAAACAACGCTTAAACTGAAAATATTTTTCTTCATCATAAGAACTCTGGATATGGTATTGTTACCCGTCACCGTTGCGGCTGCCAGATGGGTAAAGCTTCCCATGACTGACAAACATTCAACAAGGGAGGCCATGCAGCACTTTGACCAAGCACTCATTACCGAATGACCAACCAGGAGAAGCTCTGAGTTACATACAAATGTGATAGATATAATTCTCTCAGCATGTTGCTGTGTCCCAAGCAATTACAGCAATTCCAGCATACCTTAAAAGGTAAGCGGTTAGTTTGAGGAAAAAAGTCGGTAGGCTATACAGGGTAATTAATGTTCCTCATAGATCTTGATTTGTAGGGGACGAAGAATAACCACTTATCAAGAATTTACGACTTCATTAAATACAACTAAATAAATCGTCACTGACAGAGTCTTTATCCCCTGGCGTCAGTAAATCTGCCTTCTAGAAACGTTTTACCTCATATTTAACCGCCAGTCTTCTTGATAAATCCCTCGTTAATGTAAGGCAAAGAAAAAAAAAACATCAAGCAATTACAAAGAGAAACATTTGAAACCAAGTGTCTCTGCTGTAAATGAACTGTGTAGAATCTGGGCTGCAGATGTACAAAGCACTAAAGCGGGATATAAGGTATAATAGTTAGAGAAGTAATTAGGGAACACACCAGTAACCTACTTTTTTTTATAAGGATTTCAATTCGTTAGTTCTCCGTCTCCCTCCTAGTCAGCCATGTCCGCCATGGCCACGGAAATGTGCAATTAATGAAATTTAATTTTGTCATAAAATGAAACCCGTAATTTGAAAAAGCTGGGGGCAATTTAATTAAGCTTTTTCCCCAAGTGAGTTTTGCTGAGATATTAATTAATGCGAAGCAATGTTTATTTATCCATCTATGTGCATGTATTTTAAGGCCATCATGCAAGCAAACATGCAACGCATACATACAAATGCATGCACAGGAACGCAGATTTGATGACAGATAGCAGTTAGTTCGTATCTGTGCCAGTATTTGCTGGATAAATAAATAAAAAAAAAATTTGCCGGAGGCAATCTGATAAAAGACTGATTATTATACACATAATGTAGTTCATGAAATCAGGCGAGAGAGAGAGAGAGAGAGAGAGAGAGAGAGAGAGAGAGAGAGAGAGAGAGAGAGAGAGAGAGAGAGAGAGAGAGGAGGATTTACTAGAGGGAAATAAATAGAACAAAAAGAAGATAGAATGGTCAGAAAATGTCACAATGCCATGATAAAATACATATACATGATTTTATTTTTTTGCTGGAGCGCCATGGAAAGTTAGGAAAAATACAAGGAAATTACAGAAAATTTATTCGCAGAGGAACAGTAGTCATGGACTATTTTTAATCAGATTTATACTTGAAATTATTTTTTTTTATTGTTGAGAGATCTCAGACAGTGCTGAAAATGATACAGATTTTAAGGGAGATGATATTACATGCAGTATGGACGCTAACCATCATGACACTTCGTTATTGTTGTTTTCTGTCATTTATACGACCTTTCTTGTAAACTTAGTCTGCTTGTAAAGGACCGTTGTGTCGAAAGGCCCAGCATCACTCCGTTGTTTCACTTTCATTCGTGGCATTTGCCTTTATTTATATATTCATCTCGTTCCATATTTGGTGATTCAGTTTTATATATATACATACATACATACCATATATATATATATATATATATATATATATATATATATATATATATATATATATATATATATATATATATATATATATATATATATACAAATGTGTGTGCATGCATGTGTGACTATAAGTTTGTATGTGTGTACTTGCGTTTCTGAACGAAATGAAGGGACACACCACACAAGCATGAGAAGGAAGCTCTTTGTAGTATCTCTGGCATGAAATAAGTCAAAGCCGTCATCAGGCTTTGCGAAGGGATCTCTGAACAAGGCTATGAAGCTCTGTCTCTGTCTAAAGGATAAATGAACCGATTTCGCCTTACTCTCTCCCTTTGGGAGTGGAGTATAGTTTGTTCTCTCCTTTCAGAAAAGCTTTTCTGATGAGATGTTATTGCCTGTCGTTTTCCTTTCTTTCTTTCTTTCTTTCTTTCTCTTTCTCTCTCTCTCTCTCTTTTACAAGCATGGAAGAAGATTCATTTAGCCTTTAATTCAGTTCTGGTTATCGCTAGTATCTTCATGACAAGTAGATCAACAGCTACACACTTTATTCACAGCAGATTAAAACAAAAAAAAGAAAGTAAATCTTTCTCTAAATCAAGAAAGATAATTGTTTAGCCTGAAGATAGCTTCTTTTATTTTAACTTCAGTTTTTTATTCCGACATTATAAAAATTTATCTATGTGTTCTAATTTTCTTGTAAACGGTATAAGAAAGAAAAGGTTTAGTCGAATAAGCAAGCTCCAAGGTTTTATAAATGTACTCGAAAATGATGTCGGTGCCTGATTTTTTGGGGTGAAAGCTTTAAAAGAGTGAGAGCTGGCCCACTTCCCATACTTTATTTGGATGAATATCTCAGGTAGTAAGTGCATGGCTGTTACTACAGGGAATATGTCTGGCGTTTTTTTAAATAATACAAAAAAATATAAGCATATAAAAAATAAAAGCTTGAGATAAAGACCGAAATGATTTCAATCACTTTGCCTGTTCCCCAGAAAGAGCGAAGAACTTCATCATTATTTTCATCATTGCCATCCTTACACCCACATTATTAACTATAACATTAATGATACCAATGACAATAACAATAATTCTAATGATTATTATTACTTTTACTATTGTAACTTTTGTCTCTATAGTAACATTAACTTTAATAACTTTAATATATCGAATTTCTTGACTTTTTTTCATAATTTATTAAAGTCTAAATAAATAGACATATATCAATGTTGAAATTGGCATCATAAATACGGAAAACCTAAACGAATGGAGGGCAAAGCCAAGAGACTGATAAATGAAATTGTTTAGTCGGTTTAGCTTATCCGACGATTTGACACCTGTGCATATTTAGTTTGTAAGTGGCTGAAAACCAATGTTTCCGATGTCGTTGGCTTATTGTGATAATTTTTTTAACTCTTTCTTTGTTGACATATCTGACGTCAGTCATGAGCATGCCGATTTGTATCGATAACGCACTGATACAAACACAAGAAAGACACTTGCGTCAAACAGTCTGCTTATATGAACACAACTGAACGATGGGCTTTTAATAATCACGGCTTATCTCACTGGAATAGCCCAAACTACACGTAGAACTAAGCTCACAAACAGATCAGATCACAAGATTTCTTTATCATTCAAACTTTATTTTATGTACAATCTCACTGCACGAATATGAAAATAACTTCATAATAATACCAAAATTATATCCACGTATGTAAACTGAAAAAAAAAAATCCTTTTAATGATGTTGATCGCTAAAACACGGAGCACAATGGCAAGCGAAAGAAAGGCTTATGCTATTGATTCGGCAGATATTTAATTTTATTTACCCTCTTTTAAGCACACTTTTACTTCATATCAGGAATCTTGCCACCCTTCTTGCTTTATTTATTCTGTAATTATCTCTTCTCCCATCTAATGAAATGTTTTAACCAATTTAATGACAGTTTGAAAGTAAAACGATTTAATGCCTCGGCGACCTAATAAATATAAGATGTTTTGAAAGTTTTAATTATACTGACAGGGGATTCAGATGGCTTTTTCAGGAACTTTTAATCCTTTTTTAGCTTTTTGATGAATGCTTGTTATCCTTAATGCTGCTTGAAATTAATAAAATGCTTAAATTATTGTTATTCAATTTAAATGTTCTACGAAGAGAATAACCAACAAAATGCTAGATTATTAAATGCACTCCAATCCTAAGTTTAGAGATTAATTCGATGAATACGGCTCTTTGAAATGTATTCAGGGAGTTGCCTTGTCCCTGCGACTGTTCTTTGAGTGTTTGTTGTGTCATTCTTATTTTCCTGGTTTCTAATGAAAGGTAACAGTTGCTCTGCTTCAAGCGTAAACTCTTTGACTCTTCCAGTTCACTGGACTAAGTAATAATTGTTCCTCTTGGAGAGAGAGACACACAACGAAAGGCTAAGGGCAAGTGTCAGATACTGCATCGGACAAGAAGTTGATACAGGAAGAACAGAAGAGCCAGTGCTCGATGCCTGAGCGAGGTAGCATGATTTAGATCATTCCCATTAACATTCAAAACGCATCCATTGTCTTATACAATTGACCATGTCCTTGATAGTCGAATTTCTTAGGTTGGAAAGAGAACGGGGAAGATCTCTCAAAAACTGCTATCAAACACTAACTGCATGCCTATTCTATTTTCCTTATGAACTTAGTACCATCAAAGGCATATCCTAGTTCTGGAAAGGGTACGTGTTTTTCTCCAGACTAAAACAAAACTAAATATGTCGACCTACTAAGGGATTCAGAGCCAATGAAACACGGTTTTACGGCAACAGATTTTAATCAAAGCATCGGATAAAGGTGAAAGTTGGGAAGTGTATATTTTATATACCTAATTTTTGCAAGTATTATCTAGCACCTAAGTTCGATAGTTTTGATATTTATAGAGTAAAATGAAGTCGCCGATGCCGGAACCGAGAAAATCACAGGCAAGGATCCTAAAACAATTCGTAACGCAAACATAGTATGATGTCATGAGGCTCCACCCATCCACCAGGTAGGCGGTGAATGGTTATACTTACAGTCTAGGCTTCAACAAATTCAATAATGGCCAGCAGGATATGGAATTGTCCCCGTGGCTGCAAGACTGCATTTGTGCTGCCCTTGCCACTTTGTATATAAGCGAGAAGACTCGTGGCAAGATTTACTATAGCGCGAATAGGTAATTATTTCTATTGTGGGTAATGGTTTCAGTGTTAGGCCACCCCGGAAGTGTGGGCAGGAGCTGTTGTTAGACAATATCCATGCGAGCGTGGAACCAGTCATCATTGACATCGCTAGCGACGATGAGGACGGGATGATGACCTTTTCCTCGAGAGTGACGATGAAGACAATTTATAAATAAATTACGTATAGTGTTAGACGTTTTATTTGTATATCTAAAGGATACTTATAAAAACAGTGATTGTAACAATATGTTCCTTATTCAGACTGATTCCAATATATTTTCCTTTCCACGCATGTTAATATAGTTCGTGTTACATTTGATTGATATTAAGTAGGTAAATAATAGCTTGCCCTCAGAATCTTGACTCCTGTCATTACCTGTTATTTACAGCGAGTATACGAGTGCTGTTTAGGGTGCTGTATGATATAAATAAAAAACAAAGAAAAATAGCAATTGGTTACATTAACAAATAAAACAATGGCGTTGACCTTTACACCTCTAATAGTTGAGGGAAATGAGGCATCATTGCTATTCATTTTAATTCTACTTCTAGTGACCGCTCCTGACTTGCTGCAAACAGTGTTGAAACCTGAGGTAAAACAAAACGGATTTCCTTTTTTGCACTCCCACCTTGAATAGATGTAAATCTAACAAATGAGCTATAGACTGGTTCATTATGTGGATGAATTACATATACTGAATTATATGTAAAGTAGAAACCACATGAATATCAAGAAAATTTAAGAATTCCAAGCTAAACAACTTAGTCCCAACAACAGCTATGGAAGTTTCGATGAAGATTCCACATAATAATAATAATAATAATAATAATAATAATAATAATAATAATAATAATAATAATAATAATAATAATAATAATAAAATTATTGAGAATGGTAATGCAATCAAGGCGACGATGACAAATCTTGCTCGCCATCATTGATATCACTGAAGCCTAGGATGGGAACTAATATCCAAGGCCTAGAGAGACAAGGGGTGGAGTTGCCTCCCACCTGAGGTAACTACGTAGGTGATGACGTATCTTAGAGGTGCCAGCTCATTACGGCAATTCACCTGCTGACGCATTAAGGAGGTAGACAAAGCTCCGCCTACATGGAGGATTTGGGGGAAGTGAGGAGACCTCTTTCTCTTGGCCTTGCTAACATCAGTTAGAGAACATGTCATCGACAAGTGGGAAGAGTCACAATGAACAGACGTTTTCTCCATATGAAAACTTCTCTTCACTGTGGGTGGAGCCTCATGACGTCATAGGTAACGGCACTATTGTGTTCAAAACCCTTACCTACGATTTTGATGACTCTGGCATAGGAAACACACTTTTACTCTGGTAAGTACTAGAATTATTGAACTTAGGTACTAAATAGTACTTGCAAAAATTAAGTAGGGTTATAAAATATACACTTGCAAACTTTCACCTTCATCCGTGTTTTGATAAAAAGATGTTGCCGAGAAACCGTGTTTCATTGGCTCTGAATCACTTAGTAGTTTATCAAAAGCAAGGGCGGATTGTTTATCCATTGCTGTGCTTTAACTTCTTCGCTGATACCGATGCACTCACTGGTCATTTAGCAATTCTGTCTGCCGGCTGGCCTCCTTGCATGATGCGAGGACATGAAGACTCTTTTGAAACCAGCTTCACGTAACTCACACTTTAGTATTTATGCCTATTCTCCAGAGATCTCAGGAAGGCAGAACTGAATTACAGTTACCTGTCGGTTCTCTCTGAAGAATAAGGCATCATGTTGAGCTTCCGTTTCAAAGACCAACGATTTATTTGCTCCCTGCAGTTGGAAATATGTGGAGAAATATGTGTCTACATCAACTCTGAAACACATATGTGATTAAGATATTTTGGTTTCTTCCTGGTAAAGGAGATTAAGTGGGATTTGAGAAAGATTTTTATATAGGTACTGACCTCCCGAAATGTCTTGTAGACAAAAAGGACTGCTGCAAATGTAGAAAATAAAAAAAAGACTATCTGCGGGATGATATGTTTCCGTATCATTTACGTATCATTAATGATTATAAGAAATAAAAAGTTTTAAATAACAAGGGATCTCAGTCATTAAAAAATATATTTAATTCCCTTAGAACAATATTATGCCATTATTCATTATGAATAATAATTTCGCAGTGAACAAGAAAAATTAAAATAATTCATATAGGTAAGAGAGAGAGAGAGAGAGAGAGAGAGAGAGAGAGAGAGAGAGAGAGAGAGAGAGAGAGAGAGAGAGAGAGAGAGAGAGGAAAATGCTTTTCAAGTACTTGACATCCAGCTAATCAAAGTGGAGTTGAACATTAAAATAGATTTTGTATGAAAATTGCGAAAAAAGATAGAGCACATATATACTTGGTAA
>JANJGK010000032.1:32732057-32756355 GCA_039081455.1 Macrobrachium rosenbergii
CGCCGAAGTTTCACCGGCGCAGTCGTGTTTTCTGTACAGCGTGTAATGCTGTATGAAACTTTCACCCACAGCCCATGAAACTCTTAGCCGCGGCCCGTGAAAGTCAGCTACGCCCCATGAAACTCAGCCACGGTCCGGTGATGGCCTGTGTTGTTGGTACTTATAGCGGTGCCAGAAGTACGATTATGGCTAACTTTAACCTTAAAGAAAATAAAACCTACTGAGGCTAGAGGGCTGCAATTTGGTATGTTTGATGATTGGAGGGTGGATGATCAACATACCAATTTCCATCCCTCGAGCCTCGGTAGTTTTTAGCTAAGATCTGAGGACGGACAGAAAAAGCCATCACGATAGTTTTATTTTACAGAAAACTAAAAGACACTGTAACTTGAAATGGATTAGCAAGAGAAAGTTCAATCGTACCCATATAAAAAAAGGGAACAAAGTTGCACGTACAGCACGTAAGAGATTCTGGTGTCCAGAGAAACTGATAACGCTAAACGGAAATTCTGAAGAATTTCGTCTTATAAATGGAAATTGTTACACAGGTGCCATTGTGTAAGAGCACGACTTCTTTCAAACAGCGTCAGTCGCTTCCCTAAGTTATTCCAGGCATAATTACAATCACTTTCGTGATCGTCGTATTGTGAGAGTTGGAATGGAGACAGAGAGATACGTTAGCTGAGACCTTGCCTCCAAGGCCTTGATCTTTGCGAAGTTGCTTTATAACATCACAGCTGGAAAGCGAACACAAAGGCTGTCCAAGGTGGTAAGTTCAATTCTAGGGCATCCACTGACTATGAGAAGAGTTAAACTGAGAATAAGGTTTTTATTGCTTATCCATCGTAAATTGGCGTTGAAACAACTCAAGTTATTGACACCATAAATGCTTTTAGGTATAAAGATTCTAATATGATAATGTCACGAGATTTTCTTCTCAAATATAAATACTTCCACATCTCGTATCTAGAAATTTGTATTCTGAAATAAAAATTTTAAAACCTGATGAAAGTAAGACTAAATCTTGAGAAGAAAGCAAGCTTCATCGACGAGCAAAACCAAACTTTCTTTTTTTCTTCTTTTGTAAGAGCACCTTCAGCGAGAATACTAATCATCTCGGCACTCGGTTAGGAAACCGGTTCTCAAATCCCACCCCCGACCCCCAACCTCAGTAAAAGAACAAAGCTAATAGAAAGCCATTACGGATGATTCAGGAACAGATGATGTGCCATTATCCTGTGCAGACAAAGCAAGTAGATAAAAGGCTGGAAGAATATACAAGTGACAGAATAAAACTTGCGAGCATTTTAGAGGTTATGATAACGCAAGGAAGGAGGGATGGCGTGAGTTAGAGATTCTGTCATGTTACATGTGAAGTCCGAACGTAGCAAGTTATAGAAGGCTCTGAGATTTCTCATTCCATTTTGTAGGTAAGTCAGAAAAATAACGATTTATTTGTTATTGCTCTTTACCTAACAGAGGTATTATGGAACTTTAAAATTTGCTAAGGATTTCTTTCTTTTATACATGGAATAGTAATTACATGAAGAGACTGAATTAGAAACTAATTACAAGGGGAAATTCTTTTCTAGTGGAGAAATTCGTGCGCAAACAAAATGATAATGTCAATATTGAAGCATAAGGCTTTCCATTACGTTCCTGCTAATATCCAATTAAAATGAATTGAGTATGACAATGAATGGTTCATCCAGCAATACCGCTCATCTTCACCTTTTCAGCAGGATCTAATGGCTTTTATTGTCCCTCTTTCCTTCCATAAACCATCACCCTGAAGTCTCTATGAAAACCAAATGTGCCCGCGGGCTAACCAGTTCCCTTCCAGGTACACAGCTTTATCCTTAAGCAGCGGAATTGATCAGAATAGGTTAAGAGCCAGATTCAGTGGGAAGAGCTGTTTAAAGAGGAGAAAAGTAAATTATTCCTGAAAGTCAGTTAATCTTAGTCGACCTTAGCCTGGAAATGGCGTCACCACCCAAAAAGGACACATCGAGTCCATGTGAATTCCTTCCACCTCTTCGGCGCTAAAGTAATTCTTCTTTTGTCACTTACTTAAACAATTCTTAGTAAAAAAAATATAAAGATTTCAGTTACAAACAATTGTATGACATTGTTTACCTCCTCTTAGAATAAAGCTAATAAAACAAGTCACTTGGGAGCTTATTCGTACACATTACTGTATAATTTTCAACGGGATTCTAACAATTAGCAAGTTGTGATGAATTAAACCACTGATCGATGCCTTTGTGTGAGCTTGTTTCATCAAAATCCATTCACCTGTTCTTGAGATACCCTGATAACATATACGCACTTGAAATCCTAGCTTCCTTCCCACTTCCTTACAGAGGTTTGTTGGGATTTTCTCTTCTGAGAGGGTATTCTCCTCACAGACGAAAATAAAATAAAGGATCTGCTCCGTGTTCCTACCCAAACATGTCTTTGACTTACTGAAACAGAAAAGAGCTAAAGTTGACATTAGTCACTATCAAATGCTGAAGACACGAGACCATTGCCTATAGGCATTACACCAGTTGTCAGTAAGTCTCGTCTTGAGACATGTTAGTGTGATGACGGACACCTTATGTATTTTGTCAGTCACTAAGAATTACCTGCCGTACGTAGCCACTGTCTATGCCATCAATTTTTCAGTTTTAGACTTGCAGAACCAATGCTAGAGTTGTTTAACAAAATGCACATCACCAAACGTGGTTTCTCAACGAAACTGCGAAATGCCACAGCGTCACACTCGGTGACACTAACTCAGGGCGACGTAAACAAAACTTAGAAAACAACTTTTATTATCAGATTCAAAGTAAAAATAATTGTGCTTTTTCATGTGTAACAAATCCTGGTTTTATTTGTTGTCATAAAACGATATACCCAGTAGAAATTACATTTGGTAGCCTTGGGTAGACCTACACCCTCAAACTATTCATTTGGTAAGGTGCTGTATCATTCAGTCCCGCCTTTTTTTTTTTTTAAGTGCAACTCATTTTCGAATATATAAAAATAATTTTTTTATTGTTTTTTCCTTCTTTTAAAAACAATAATTTTCCAATTATGTCAAAATTACGTTCTCATGGCAGCCCTTATTTATCAGTTCTCGAGTACCCTTCCAAAGCCTTCGAATAGAAAGAAATGACTTTTCGAGCATTTTCTGTCGCTGGTTTGTTTACAAGACGCTTTCCAATATTTCAGATAAGTACGGAATCAACGCAAAATACCTTTCTTAGACCTCAGAACAATAACAATATGGTACAGTAATGATAAACTTACCTGCAATAAAATAACGTTCTTAAAATCATTAAATGAGTGGAAAAAAGCTATGATCTGTTTTAGTGTTTTTCCACTGCACTATAGTTCTGTAATGCTGGACCGGGAGTTTTAATCAGGATTAATAACACTCCATTAATCCTGGTTTCAGTCAGGATTAATAGCACTATTAATCTTGGTTTCAGTCAGGATTAATAGCACTCTATTAATCCTGGTTTCAATCAGGATTAATAGAGTGCACTCTATTAATCCTGGTTTCAATATGGCCGCCCGAGGTACACGCTCGACAGGAAGATAGCCACTCATTGTTATTGACGCTCTGTGCTTCAGACGGGGAAACTATCAGTCTGTAACTATGGCGTTGCATGTCGAATAGTTGCCAGATACCACTTGCTAAACATTGCCATATGCCCTTTCCCTGAAACATTATGGGAATTGATTATCATTCCAAAAAATAGCATCGCCTCTCAACGGGTTCATTTCATACAGATTCTTTACCCTTATGAAAAGACTCTATGGACCCTGTGCCTCCTGCATGAAATTCATAGTCCTCATAAAATATTTATAGTTTCAGTCAAATAAATTCTCGCAGTGGGAAACAGATAAGGAACTCACGTGAAATACTAAGATGTTCATGGCCATCAAGAAGGATGTTCCTGGGAGTAAGACACTCGTCTCTCGTGAGAGAACCCGGTTCTTTGCCTCTTTTGGCATTAGCGCTGCATGAATAAAACGCCAAGAATTCACCAAGATTATATTTCTTTCTGCATGCCTCACATTAGAAATATAAAAGCTAATACAAAAAAAAAAAAAAATAGAGCAAAATTACAATGTTTGCAAATTAAGGAGATATAAGTTTATGAAATTATCTAATCTCTTTATTTCATGAAACTTTATCCATCCACAGTCCGATCATAAATCACTTTTCGGTACAACGAACAGAGAGAGAGAGAGAGAGAGAGAGAGAGAGAGAGAGAGAGAGAGAGAGAGAGAGAGAGAGAGAGATAATATTATTGGCCTTAATTGTCTCTTACCAGAGGCGACTGCACAATATATGTCCGCCTTATAAACCAACCCTACATTGCAGATCCAAGCTTTGTGTAGTAATGAATGGTATGCACCAAGGCAGCTCCAAAGCCTCCGACGCCAGAGAGCGGGAACGGTCCTCTGGTATTCGGGAGAGTTTATGCTCTCATCGTCTCCTGTGTACTTACAATCACACGGTTTCCGTTTTATTTGATACATTTTGATTAATGGATATAGATAAAAAAATCCTGATTTTTTTTTAATTTTCTTCCTTAATTGTTGGTGAGAAAGAAATATATTTCAGGATATAATCTGTTTTGCATAAGAAAATAACATTGTCAGGAGCTAGATCTGTCAATTCCCGTAAACAACCACTTTGCTGAAAGGTTTCCTATAAGTCCTGGAAACCAGAGACTAAAGTATATGACTGAAAAATTTAATTGACCAATATGCAGCCAAAGATCATTTAATTGATCAATAAGTGAACGACAGTAATCAGTAGAAGATAGGAAATAAATGCAATCATAAGTGTGGTGATAATGTAGCAAAAGAAAAAAAATAAGAGCGGTATTTCTATTTACTATTCCTGCTGAAGACGCCTTTGTGTACTAAGAGGACGCAGCTGCTCGTGGGGAAGTTTTTGTTTATTAATCCACCCTTGATTCTGCAGCTGATGGGTCAAGGGAGTGGCGATTCCTTCGTTACTTCCTGTGAGAGAATCAGTGTTTTAGTGAACACACTGGAGACATGATTTCCCCCTCAAAAAATAAATAAATAAATAAATAAAAAATCAAAAGTAAGGAGGACTCATCTTAGTCCCGTCATTACTTGATTAAAGAATCGGGAATAAAGATTATGTCTACAAAATCAAAAGTCTCTGCCACCTCTTAAACCTAACAATCTACGGCTGACATCTGCCTTCGTGTATGCATTGCGCCATCCAACTCCAATTTGCACCTACAAATGAGTGTCATGGGTCATACAGCATTTTCTTCTACAGTAATATTTGGTCCCTCCTGCAGGGCGACACTTTCAAAGGCCCTCTTCTCTTTCACCCCTTGGCATCCAAATTATAATTCAGCTTCAGAACCATAGCTGTATCATATTGAAGAGTAGAATCAAATATTAGACACATGCAAGCCAACATATACTTGATATATGGAATTAGTTTTAGTGTTCTACTGCACATATACACCTAATGTAGGTTTTGTGTGCGTGCGTGTGTGCGCGCGTTGGTGGTGATTATTAATCTTGGAACGTATAATAAATCAATATTGAAATACGATAAATATTTCTCCTCTCGATCATTTTGTGCAAGTCAATCTCGGTTGTCTGATATGAAAATGTAAAATAGTTCACTGTCCTCATTCCGGCTGATATTCTTTGCTTTCACTGCGCAAGGCCTCAAGTTCCCAAGACGAATTTTGTCTAACTTGAGTTTGTATCCTAAATTGTACTTTGAGTCCAGCAAACATCTAAAGGAAAAGGCGACAGTAAATTCGGCGAGAAATGGAACAGACACCCACTACAGGGGAGAGAGAGAGAGAGAGAGAGAGAGAGAGAGAGAGAGAGAGAGAGAGAGAGAGAGAGAGAGAGAGAGAGAGAGGTTGTTTGTTAGCCCGAATGATGTAAAAGTAAAATAGGATTTCTGTAATGACGTCTGCTAATTTGGTTTATTTATTTCAAAGGCCGTTTTTTAATGGCATGAAAGTTTATTAATAAAGATATTCTACTCCCCTAGTAAAGCCTTAATGCCAAAGGCAATGAGGTTTGTCATTATTTAAAAGAATTATTTTCTTCTCTACATCTGAGAGAGAGAGAGAGAGAGAGAGAGAGAGAGAGAGAGAGAGAGAGAGAGAGAGAGAGAGAGAGAGAGAGAGAAGAAGCAGAAGGAGAAGAAGAAGAAGAATTATGAAGGCTGCTGTATAGTAGTCTAAATATTTACCCCGCATAAGATCTTAAGTGGAAACATGCATTTAGTTATAGAGCTAGATCGTGCAAATTAAATCATGATCAGGAAATACATCATTTAGAAATATGTATACATTACCTCAAGTGCAATAATGAGGACAGCATTCTTGTTATTTCTGCTTACAGTCTCTGACTTCATTCCATAGATCATGATGCATACGACGCTAATCTGAACTTACTTTATGTGCTTCCATAATGCGAAATTTTGTCGCTTATACGCATATGACCTTTTGATATTAACAAATATTAAGGAAAAAATATCAAATTATCTTTAATATCGAAATCAATATGATTTGGAATAATTTGCACAAAAAAGGATTTGTATTTATTTGCAAGTGTTTCTGCGCTGGCCAGGATTGGAACCGTGCCACTCCCTAGGTACGATGAACTCGATATTAAACGATATTTCTGGCTTATTATTTGTGCTTAAGTGTGTTACTGCTCATGTGGAGCGTAAAATTGGTGGTCAGAAATGCATGTCTGAATATGGTATATATTATTCTTCTTGGAACCTTTATTCATAGACATTTCCCTTCTATCGGAAGTTAACAACTGAGACACCAAGAAAAAAAATCAAAGGAATCGGGAATTGGAGTTTGTTCCAATATGAATATTTCTTTTTGCTTTGAGAGTCCTCTTTTTTTTCAGTTTTCTGTAAAAGAAAACTATTGAGATGGCTTTGTCTGTACGTCCACACTTTTTTCTATCCGCCCTCAGATCTTAAAAACTACTGAGGTCAGAGGGCTGCAAATTGGTATGTTGATCATCCACCCTTCAATTATCAAACATACCAAATTGAAGCCCTCTAGCCTCAGGAGTTTTTATTTTATTTAAGGTTAAAGTTAGCTATGATCATGCGTCTGGCAACGCTATGGGATAGAACACCACCGGGCCGTGGCTGAGAGTTTCATGGGCCGAGGCTGAGAGTTTCATACGGCATTGTATGATGTACAGAAAACTCGATTGCTTCCTTGTGGTGTTTACAAATTAGATTGATTTATTTGATGAGCTTGTATACCACGGGAGTCTGACAATTAACTCTTCATGGTCTTATTAGTTTTTTAATGACAGACACAAATTGCTGTTTACAGAGAGCGCATAAATTTAAATCAGCTGATTTTCATGGTGGACTGTGGATCAACACCACCTACGATTCACTGGAGTATGCTGACCACCAGGTACGTGATTCAACGTTCCTTGCAACAGAGGTACCATAGGGTTTTAAGGAAACAGGCCCAGATCGCCCGGTTGTCGCCTGGTATCAATCCGGACTTGTTGTTAGTGAGATGACTGAGTTAAAGTTAAACCGCAGACAAAGAAGGATGATAATCAAGTAATTAGAAGTAACCTTGACTAAAGTCGGAGATAACATGAGTAAAATTTGCCTTCCCTTTATAATAGAACCCCCAAATTTTAACTTCAAAAGGGCTCTGACCATAATTAACAATCTGTATGGAAGCCATTCTCTGTTGATGACCAAGCACCCTCCAAATTCCCTTCCAGATCCCTCATTCATCATTTTTTTTTTATAAACAAGTGGAAACTCCTTTCACTAACGAGGGTCTGGATCAGAAATTAAATTCTATTTTGAGCTGCGAACATGAGGGACTGTCCTTGAAAGACCGATACTTCTTCCTTAATTAAAGGAAAAGCTACTTTCCTGTAGTCAGCCAATTCCTAAAGGACTTCGATGTGGTTTCACCTTTACGCCTTGAAAAGATTTGAATATAGTAGTTAATCTAGTGGTGCCTAAGGAATCTACATACAATATCAAAAATTTGTTTTACATTTCAATGTGCTTCTAAGATTACTCCTAAGGAAAATCTTATTTTGTTAAAAGGAACAGAAAATCGTAGAAAAAATACATTTCATCACAAACTTTATTAGATGACCAAAGACCATTAGCACTGTAATTACTCAGGAGGGAAAGAAGAGAAACAAAAAGATGTTCAAGTTGTTTCAATCTTAACCAATCTCCATCCATCTTGAACTTCCTTCTGTTCGTTACTCCTCCATTCCCAAAAGACTTTTTCCTTCCCGCGTAGCTTTCCGGTGTCCAAACGAGATTTTTTTAATTGCGGCAAAAATTATTTCAAAAGGTTTTAGCGCTGACGGATACTAAAGAGAAATATTTAGGACATAAAATCTTCTATCTACATATCGAATGAGTAATTGTTTATTTTGTTTTCTCATTTCAGAGAAATCGATCAGTTCCCATTTTGTTACTGTGTGGACATTTGAAAACTGAACAAATAAAAACAACGAATTTAATTATATTTTTTCTTGTTAAAGAATACGTGTGAATTGGTCAGAATAATAACAATAACTGCTAGTCCTTAAAATATTTATTGAGGTTTGCCTGAGGATTCCCGGGTTGCTAAACCTAGTATTGTTTAATTTCTGTTGGAGTGGAAAACGAGCAAGATGGCTAAACCCTATTGCCTAGGGGAGTGACAAGGCCAGAAAAGAAAAAAATATACCAAATTGATTTCGTTTTGTAAGATCGCCTCTGAGCTGCATTTTTAAAGGAATATCTTGACAAACGCCCTACAGGTAACTTTATCAACAATAGCATATTTTGATTAACTCTGATAGTGTTATACACATTTACACTTTTCACATGAACTGTTATTATCTTTTTATATTCAAGACTAAAGCCAGGATTCCAGAAGAAATCAAATAACTTTAAAGTTAAACAGGTAAAGTGACCAAGAAACAAAAACATTATTAACTTAAATAAAATAATAAAAAAACAGATAAATTACGTTTGTGAATATAATATATATCAACTTTCTCTACAGGATATATCATATTTATAAGAGATAATTAAAAACTGGAGTTGTGTGACAATGGTGAAATATCAGGTGATGATATATATATATATATATATATATATATATATATATATATATATATATATATATATATATATATATATATATATATATATATATGTATATATATATATGTATATATATATATATATATATATATATATATATATATATATATATATATATATATATATATATATATATATATATATATATATATATATATATATATATATACTCGTGCTGGCACATGGCGAGCTTAATCTAAATCATCACTTGATATTCCGTCATTGTCGGACCACACCAGTCTTTCATTATCTCTTATAAATATGATATATCATGCAGAGAACGTTGATATTCATTATGTTCACAAATGTAATTTATCTGCTATTTATTCTTTTATTTAAGTTAATGCTTTTGTTTCCAGGCCACTTTTACTGTTTAACTTTAAAGTGATTTGGATTCATCTGGAACTTTGGATTAAGTCCTCCATATAGAAAGATAACAACAGTTCATTGGAAAAGTGTAAATGTGTATAACAATATCAGAGTTAATCAAAATATGCTATTGGTAATAAAGGTACTTCTAGGGCGTTTGTCAAGATAACCCTTAGAAAATGCAGCTCATAGGCGATCTTACAAAACGAAATCAATTTGGTATATTTTGGTATATATATTTATATACATACATACATACATACATACATACATACATACATACATACATACATACATACATACATACATACATACATACATACATACATACATAGACAGAAAGATAGATAGACAGGTAGATGTCAGAAATCGTCAATTTTGTTTGGGGGTACATTCGGATCAGACACAAAGAAGTTATATCGGAACTGTAAAATCTGTACACAATTAAAACCCAGCCTCAGAGATCATAAGACCTAAAAAAAGTGCTACAGATACAAAAAAGAAACCAATTGGATGTTAATAATGGTCTCGTTGTTATAAATATGACAAGAAAATTCTGATATGAAAATCAGCAAAGAACACTTCCTGATATCATAATTGATAAACCTTCAAAGGTGCTGGTGAGCAAGGAAAGCCAGGTGAAGTAAGGGCACTGGTCGAAGCCTTCTTTGAAAGTAGTAAGCTAAACGTGCAAACACAACATCTTCCATTTTTAGCAAATAGCCACTGGGGAATTCTGTTTTTCTTGATTTACTTTGCCTTTCTTTATTCTCCTGTCTCTTCTCCTCATACGTTTTACTGAGGGTCATCTCATTTTTCTGCCCGTTTTGTATCAATAGCTTTCATCGTCTCCCTTTCATTTTCTGAAAAGATTGCAGCCATAAATACCCTTGAGAATAATAGCAATTCTGATCCCTCAACCACCACCTCTGGCTGATTATTTTCGTACCAAGAAAACTCACTATGCGAAGTACCGGAAAACTTTCGTATAACAAACTTTCACAGATGTTTAATTTTGGGAGTAGCGGAAGCAGTATGATGTCAGCAAACAAAATTTATTAGTATGCTACCACTATGTTCATTGCTTTAGCATTATTTTATTGGTTTTATCCTTCTTGCCATGTTCTCATTGTCATTATGTTTTTGTGAACTTTATTTGAAATTTAGTTTCATTCTCAGCTTGATGCCGGATTTTTTTTTTTTTATTCAGAATAACAATAATAACTAGAACATACCAAATCACTTACATCACAGCTTTCAATTTAACTCTGAACTTACATATCGTCATTTGAGCACAAAATCTAGACACGAAGGTCTCTGGGGAGAACAGGTCTCCAACGGTTTGGAAGCTCCGATTTCACTATCGGAATATCAGCTATATTTGACCACAGGTAGAAACGTTTTGATTCAATAAACAGGAAATTATCAGAGGAAAACATGACATTTTAATCTTCCCAATATATCCTTATCCATCAAATGCCCCTTTCTGGCTTGCAAGGAAAACGCAAAATCCCGATCGACAATTTCTGTTGTTTTCTGCAAAACTCTGTTCTTGGTTATGGTCTACTGTATTATGTTACATTGCTGTAGTTTGGTTTTTATCTTCTTTAATTCCTTTCGTTTGCGCTTTTGTTATTGGTATTTTTTTTTATAATTTCACCTAAAATGTTTTTGATATTTCTAATCACAAAAACCATTAGCTTTTATTTTTGGTCATTAATTTACAAACCAGGCTTCTACAAAATAGAAGGCCAGTATGTGAAAAGAAAAAAAAAACAGAGGTAAGAACAAAACTGATAAACATAGAGCTGTTATGTTAGAACGACTTTGGTACAGAATCCCCAGTTAGGGCATAGGGTTTTTACATTCCGTCTATTCTTTACTCAGCTGTTTTGTTTTAAGTACTTTTAATCTAATTTAGTCTTCCGTCTTCCTAACACATTTCTTTCAGTTCCCCATCGAATCTTTTAGAACTCAAACCACTGCTTTTTCCTCCGGTAAGTTTCGTTTATAATGCAATTTTACCCTCTCATCTTGGAAGCAATTTACTCCATCTCTTCTTCCTCCTACTTCCCTGTTCTTACCTTGGAAAGGGTCCCTCCTAAAGGGAGGAATCCTTTCATTTCTTCTCACCTCCTCCCTCTCTTCTACCTGAAAAGCCAACTTCCAAGCCATGAAAGGAATTCCTATCGTCCTTTGCGAAGGATCCTCCTCCATTCTCAGAACTTGATAATCCTCCATGAAAGCACTTATCTCAACTAACTCGGTCTTCCTCTTCTCTCTCTCTTTTTACTTTCTTTTCCCTTTCTACATCGCTTTCATGCCTCAGTTCATCCTCTTGATTCTAATTAGTTTATTCGGCTAAAATCTTCCTTTGATGATCGTCAAAGGAATCTGTGTTTGATAAAATAGTTAGCATGGCCGAGTGTTCTTACGAAAACTTAATGACATACTGGATTTACCATGATTTATGTGTCAGTTTTCCAGGAAAACTTCTTTGGTGAAGGGGAATCGAAATATCTTGAAACTGTTTGGGAATTATCATTGAACCTTCAAACTTGAGATTTCATTAGGGAACACTGGCTAACCACTGAATGCGCATTGCTTCAGAACTGAATCATTACCATCAAAGAATTTATTTCACCATTGTATAGTCTTTACTTATTCCTAAAATGATATTCCTTTTTAGTTCAATGATTCTGAGATTTATGCTTGATTATTCCTACTATTCCGATTGCCATTCTGTTGGCGCAAATTACCCCTTCAGATGTTTCCGTACCTTAATAACATGGTTCATTTTCCTCTTCGTACACACACACACACACACACACACACACACACACACACACAATATATATATATATATATATATATATATATATATATATATATATATATATATATATATATATATATATAAATTCTAAGCTAAAACTGTCGTTTAATATCAGACTCACTCAACCTCGAAACAACATTACAGAAGCGGAATTCACAATTAGTAGACGGTTCGTCACCGAAGAAAATCGAATACCCAAAAGGTTGGGAAGCGACGACTTTTTTGGGAAGGTAACCGTTTGGTTATCTCTTGACAGCACAGTGGTTTACCGTCACTGAAAACACTTCAGGTTATGTTATTCCGAGGTTGTGTTACTCTGAGATTAAACGACATTTGTAGCTTAACGGCTGTGGATATAAAAAGTGTCACGATACCGATGAAAAATACATATATATATATATATATATATATATATATATATATATATATATATATATATATATATATATGTAAATATATATATATATATATATATATATATATATATATATATATATATATATATATATATATATATATATATATATATATATATATATATATATATATATTAATGTTACACTTTGTTTTCTCTTTACTTAAGGGCCGTATATCCTTGGAAAGTTTTTTTTCAGTTTCATGATATCTTTGATCTTGCTTATTATAAGTACTTCCAAATCCTGAAGAACAACAACAGGAATAATAGCGATAATAATGACAAGAAATGCCCAGTCGATTTCATGTTAGTTTGAACTCTTGAAAAATTAATGTTTTCATTTAGACCCGAAAGACTGTAAACTAAGCAAAATTCAACCTAAGAATTTCTCGAGCTCGCCATTCCCATTTACTTTTTATTATCATTGATATCCATGAGAATTTTCATGGGTTCCCGTGAACGTGGTGCCTTCATATAAGAGTTCTACCTTTTTTTTTTTTTTAACATATTGTGAATTCCTCAAAAATCCCAATTTTGTATTTTCTTCTCCCCTTATAGGCCTCTTGCCAGGAAAAAGCGAGGAGTTTAATAATCCGTTTAAACTGAATAATACGATAAACAATTCCTCGAGTATATATCAGACTCATTATTTGTAAAGTAAGATTGATGCATCGAAATAAATATGACAGGCCCGAGACTGATATATAAGCGTCTTCATATGAATATTATAAGGAAACACGGCATACCTCTGCCAAGTGACCCAACGCAAAGTTCAACTGTCAGTTGAAAAGAGCCCCAACGTATTTTCTCACTTTCTTGTAAAATCTTCCTTTTTCATCTAGTCAAAATATACTAAAAGCTGATTATGAAGCTGATCACCTAACAGATACTTTCAATTAGATTGTCTGGAATTCGTTAACCCGTTCTTGAGATAGCCTGTTAAAACGCATGTAATCTCACACACCTAAATGAGAAAAAATAAAATAAAAACTCCTTCCAGTCTCGCCGGAAGAAACAATGATTCGGAAAAATGATAATAAAATCTCCAAGAGCATGAGCGATAGTCATATAATTCTCAAGTCAAATTCACGATTGTTGGTAAACTAACTAAATCGCTGTGATTAATTTGGGCAGCAGCCTTCCTTCAGTTGCACTGGAAAACTCTTTGCGGGGTAATTTCCGTCCTTTGAGAGAGGTAACACGCGCATTGTAGGTAAATAAAACTCTTAACTTACCTGCGTGTGTTCTTGTGTTCAAAGTAATGAGATAGGGCAAAATATTATCGATATCAGTTTCAGCTCCCATTTCATTCATTATCTGGAAAAATAGGCTTAAATTAGTTTCTCGTCGTTGTTGTTGTTGTTATGTTGCTGTTGCATTTAGCATTGCTATTTTTGTTGTTATTGCTGCTGCTTTTTTTTTATTAAAAAAAGAAGACCGCGAAGTAGTTATTAAATGAAACCTTTTGCTGTCAGCTGCTAAACTTCTTGTTTTTCCCCTCTGATGCAGTATTAGTACAAATTAGTGATATATCAGTTGGCCACAGCAAGCATTTCATCAGTCATAACACTCCAGCTGAGTTAAAACTACGAAAGGCAAATGATACTGAAGTCTGAATCATAATCCATTTGTTCTTTCTGTTTCAGTATTTTATGATGAATTTGATCTCCAAAGCTAAAATAATATCCTGACGAGTAACTGTGAAGTGCTGCACAGCGACCATTCAATTTTGCTTCGTGTACATCTGGCCAACGCATGAATAATGTCCAAGCAATATCCGATGGAAAAGTTTCAGCGCTTTACTACAGTTATGAAAGCTAGTGGCGCGACCTTTTAAATAGATGAATACATTAATCATGTCTAAAATGCTTTGAACTGAAAACAAAACACATCCAAAAGGCACTGTGCAGAGGCAGAGGAGATTTATGAGCAAGTGGAATTCTGCAGTTTACACAATGTTTGCATTATTGCTGATGAATATATTTATTTAAGGTGAATAATAAAGGCGTAACCCACCAGGCTTTGCTTCGAGTTGCTAAGCCTCAATTTTGATACTTAATATATCTTCCTTCACGACAATTTGTTTTCTATTAAGTATTACTTAATTTATTCATCTTCAGCTCCAGCGTCCTCTTCCCTCAAGACTTGCTGTGGAGCTGAAACGCTGTACATTCTTCTGCCACTGCTTCACAACCCCTCCCCCCGTCAAACCCCACCCTCCCCGCCCTCCCCTCACCTCCGCCCAAATCTCTCAAAACAAAAAGCCGAACGGTGAAAAGAAACAAAAGAAAATAAAATCTCAAGGAAACTTGTTGGGATTTTGTTTTTATTTTTAATATTACTAAAAAACACAAAAAAAAAAAAAAAACAAATAAAGGACAGTCACAAAAATAAGGGAAAGGCAAGAAAACGATACATGGAAGAGGGGAGGCCGAAAGCATGACAACAAAGGAAAAATTATGCAGAGGAGGGAGATGTGTGCATAAGAAGAAAGGGAACAAATAATGAAATACAGATGGAAAAATAAATGATATTAAAGAAGGTAATCAGAGGAGAGAAATGCATGTGAAAATCAGACAGAGAAGCGACATTGAACAAGGTAAGGGGAGATACCGAAAAGCAAAACTGAAGTGGGAACAAGACCCAACAACATCCCCAACATCGTTGACCTGAAAACGGAACGGGGTCTTTTACCTGGATTCAGTCAAGAGGAAAAGTAATTAGGCTTTCTTCACATATCTGCGTTCTCACACGTGAAATACTTTTTCCACAATATCAAGTGTATGCATAAAATACATACGGTCTCCTTGAAAATTGTGAGTCCATATGTGCTACCTCTAGAACACACAGGCAACTCTGTTGATTTTCTCCGTAGGTGATAATTATGATTTCAGCAATTGAAGAATTCTCTCCTGTTGTGGCTTCATGTCTTGAGGGAGTGTGAAGTAGGATGACGCGTGGTTCAGTTGGTCATAAGAATATGTTTATAGGTTGACTCCATCTTTCTTTGGTCTAACTTTTAGCTTTCCATCTCTTTTCTGGTTGACAGCGTAACAGAGACATCTTCCCCGTATGTAGGGAATTATGAGAGGCAGAACAGCTCGCATTACGAAAGGTAATGCCAGGATGGACTGGTCAGATCCGAAGTTTCATGTAACGAGATCTCGGTTCCAGGGTTCCCTTGAACTTCATCTAAGCCTAAGCGGTTTTACTGCGGGAAATCAAGATCTAAGAAAGTTTCCTTAAAACAAATGCGATGCGGATGGTAAGAAAAATCCTGTAATTTGATCTGAATTTCAAGAGTATTTATTTTAATGTCATCTTGATGTGACGCTTCATACAAAGGCATGTCATGCAAGAAAAGGGTCTCGGTCTTTACTCGGAATCACCAAGGTTTCTGGGTGAAGCAGTCACCAAATCTTGCAAGAAATTTCATAAGTTTCTAAATAATCTTGATGAACGACAACCACACCAAAACTGAAATAAGCACAGGGATTCTTCCGTGAAATATAAGTATTCTGAAAAGTAAATCTGTGCCAGAGGGGGTTTAGTACCATTATTATTATCATGATCAATATTATTTCTAATCGTAGACATATGAACCTGGTATATTTTTAATTTCAGTCACCACCAATGGAAGAAATTGAAATTTCACAAGCAAGTGAAAGGTTATCGCGAAAATTTCTAAGAGGTCGTAATTGAAACATATCGAACAAGTGAAAATCTCTCAATGACGGTTCAGGTTTTCTTTTTTACTGTAAAATTGCAAGCCCCATAAATGAAATTTTAAGTAAGAGAGAAAAAGAAAAGTCTCTGGCTAGAATTATGTCATCAAGTAATGCATTTACATACTAGAAGGGATAAAAAAAGTCAGGCGGGAATGAAAAGATGACTTTTTTAAAGATAATTAAAGAAGAAATTCCAGGAAGTAGTTGCCTTAGATAAAAGGCTGGTCCAATACAATTAGTTACTTTTTACAAAAGCAAGAGAATTGAGGCACGTGTCCTTTTTAAAATTACACTTCAACTACGAGTTTTCTGTTATTTAAGGTGCACTATGCGCCATATCTATAATAGTTTATTCAATACTGTTCCATAAAAACAGTTACTCGTAATTGTCTCATGAGTTTCCGAGACACGAATAGTATGTAATTTATATACATAAAATGTATACATTTTGATAATTAATATACTTGTACGCTGTATATAATTCCCATTTTATTTTACATATAAAATTAATTTGAATATCAAAATTTGTATTATTTAAAGCAAGAAGGAAAAAGGTGATAGGGAAAGAGAGATTTAAAAAAGGAAAAAACAAGGAATGATGCACAGTCCATCAAAGGCTGGCGAAGTGTTCCCCAAAGGACCTTTTGTATGAGGTACTCATAAAAGTAGAGAAGCTTTAGACATGAACTTTTAGTATATCTTAGTTTAACCAGACCACTGAGCTGATTAACAGCTCTCCTAAGGCTAGCCCGAAGGATTAAATTTATTTTACGTGGCTAAGAACCAACTGGTTACCTAGAAACTGCCCAGTATCTCTCTCTCTCTCTCTCTCTCTCTCTCTCTCTCTCTCTCTCTCTCTCTCTCTCTCTCTCTCTCTCACTGGGTGAAAGTTAACATGTAGTGCAGTTGCAATTTATGTTGGTCTCTCTGTAACCTTTTCTCCCAAACTAAGATACGTCTTGAGGAACAGTCTTGTATTTCTGTAACCTCTTTTCTATTTTGTTATTGTTTTGCTTGGGCCTGTATTGACGAATGGATTTTATCCGGAAAATTTGTGAGTTTTCTTAACGTTTCGTAAAGATTCGATAATTTCTTATTGTTTTGTGTTTCTCAAAGAAATGAACAAAGATTGTTTTATATTTTAAGTATGTTGCAATATTCTTTAGAAATTACTTTATATATTTCTAATCTACTCACCCCCTTTGAGATATTATTTAATGCATTTTCATCTACGTTTCAAAGGAAATCTCTTCATCAGTTATATGCCTTTTTTTCTTGAAGAAAACCGGTAGCCGTCGGTAGAAATCGTTCGTGAGTGAAGATTTGATTGTGAATTAGTCTTCAATAATTAAAAAATGCTGAAAAATTCTATAGCGTTCACTTCGGAATCTTTACCTTAATAATGCAAGGCAACTACTATTTGTTTCTTAGTTTCAGTTCACTCTTATCGCTAATTACAGAAAAAAAGAACAGTTTCCTAAAACGTATTTTTGTGACATCGATCTGCGCTATTAAGTTACTAGGTAACAACACAGCAATATTTTGATTACGACAGTGGCTGACATTTCTCTTATAACATCTTCTCTTTACTAAGCAACTTTATAGAATAGTCTTAAGATGCAGCTCATTATATATATATATATATATATATATATATATATATATATATATATATATATATATATATATATATATATATATATATATATATATATATATATATATATATATATATATATATATATATATATATATATATATATATGTATGTGTGTGTGTGTGTGTGTGTGTGTGTGTAATTTATATACTATATATATATATATATATATATATATATATATATATATATATATATATATATATATATATATATATATATATATATATATATATATATATATATATATATATATATATATATATATATATATATATATATATATATATATATATATATATATATATATATATATATATATATATATATATATATATATATATATATATATATATATATATATATATATATATATATATATATATATATATATATATATATGTGTGTGTGTGTGTGTGTGTGTGTGTGTGTGCGTGTGTGTGTATGTATGTATGTGTATATATATATATATATATATATATATATATATATATATATATATATATATATATATATATATATATATATATATATATATATATATATATATATATATATATATATATATATATATATATATATATATATATATATATATATATATATATTTTTACAAATATTACTGCTGTTCGCCCTCGTAACTTTTGATTGTAAAAATATCAGCCTGACTGAGACCGGGAAAAGACATTGTCTATATAGGTGCATCTTCAGTTCAAAACCTTACTGTCCGTTGGAGAAGGATAGGTAGCATTTAGCCATTTTTCCCCTATAGGAAAATTCCCATATCAGCCTTAAAAATAGGTGGTCCTACGGCCCTTTTTCCTTTCTACCTGTCTCATGGCGAATGTTTTGAAAACAAGAACGTGGACACCTGGTGGGACTGTTCTGACCTAGGCTCGGTCAGGGAACGACAGAGAGAGAACCAAGCTTTCGGAGAGATAACACGTCCAGTTGGACCTCTTCCCCCTTTCTTTGTCTATTATTCTATTAGTGAAGTGAAGAAACAATTGCAAGAACTCCACGTCGGTCGTTGATGCGCACAACGTTCGTCCTAAGGTAAAGTCGCTTTTTGTTCAAAACTTCGCCCATTCTTTTATCCTTTGTTTTCTGTATTTCAAATTTCCTTTGTTCCCCCTTCAGCCACCACTTAGGGTATATGTGTTTACAAAGTCTAGATTAAGCATAATTATTATGTTGTTAGCTTCAACCCCGTTATTCCAGTAAAATACCTAGGATTTAGGGTAAGCAAAATCAGGTTAAATCTCGATGCTTTTGTATGCCTCGCGTCCGAATGTTTGGGAGAACCGTTGCGTTTAAAATCAAATTCATCTCAAATATTCTTTGTTAAGGTTAATAACCCTTAACTGGCGACCTTTGGCTAATTAACGTCTGTCTTTGAGGTTAACTTTTGGCTTCAAGTGACAGGTTACGTGTAATCTTGGTTTGCAGGGCCGAAAAAATTACGTAAATTGAATAATACATGATCAACCAAGACTCCTCACACGTAACATTGGCGACCTTGCGTAGAATCTAAAGTACATTTTAGAGAAAGAATCTGGAGAAAAGGAAATTAAATTACATTAATTCCAAAAAAAAAAAAAATAAATAAATAAATAAATAAAATAAAAGTCAGATATCGAACTCCATTTCATTCTTCCAAACAAGGAACCAGGCATAATAATAAGCAGTAAAGAGGATAGTTATAATAACAAGTGTAGCGAGAATTAGCGTAGGAAAGGGTGCGTCGAGAGCAGAGAGTCATAATTTGTAACGGTTAAGACAAGGGCATTTTACCGTGTTCGGACCGTGAGAGAAGTCGTTCAAGTAACGTATCTTAAGGCCGAGAAAAGCGGAGCCCATTTCATGTACACAAAGTAATTTAGAAATCGCGTCGGCAATTCCAATCGTTATTGTTTGCATATAGCGGGAATCATTCAAAAACCGTGTCAGTGAAGTGGCGAACGAACGGAAGTAGTAATTGTATCATAAAATACATTTTCAGTAAAGTAAATTTGGTCCGTTCCAAATCACGCAAATCTATTCCATTGTTTGCCGAGGATGTTTCACCGCGAGAGAACGATAACAAAAGACACAAAGTTGTTTGGTAATTTAGTTTTCCATCCGTAACGTAAAACGCTATGCATGATTGGTATATTTAAAGTAAAATCTGGATACCTGCATTTGTTGCGTTGTTTTGAATTTGTTTGAACTAGAGTAACCGCCATTTGAGGTTGTCTTCGAAATTTAGGCCTAACGGGATTTTCCGCCATCTTAAGACCTTGTTATTGTCATTCTCTGTTGTGACCACTCTGCTCCCCGCCACTCTTGGGGCATATATTTTTTTTTTTTTGCTTTTCGTAGCGAACCCACCTCCTAATATCTTAGCTAGGAAAAAACCAAAAGATAATTTAGGCAGGGAAAGTTAGGCCTTAGTTAGGAGTAATAACAAGTTCCTATACGAATACCTACTATAAAATCATATAAAGAAAATTTAAAATTTTTACGATAAACTTTTGTGACGTCGGCTCCCGGGAAAATTAAGATAATAAAGTAATCCCTAAGGAAGCCAAGACGACGCATCTATATCATTTTATTAAGATCCATGCCATTGTGCATGTATAAAATCTTTGTTTACATGTTCTCAAGCAGCAAGAAATTCGCTGATTGAAAAATCTCTCTCTCTCTCTCTCTCTCTCTCTCTCTCTCTCTCTCTCGTCATTCAAGTAAGCATTCCTAACCTAAGTGTACGTGACCCTCTTCAAAGAAAGAACGGCCGACACTAGGCTAATTAATTCGAATACAATAAACCAAACAAAAGAAACACCTCTGTCCCACAATAGATGAGGACAAGTTAAGAGTAATTACGATATAGTGATAAACTGTCGGTCACGAGTGAGGCCTGCTATCCAGACCGAAGCAAACAGTAGTTTTCACCCTCTGAAAAAAGAAGGGGCCAGCCGTTGCCGGTACTGGGGCCAGCCACTCACGAGGATCTTTAAGAAAAAAAAAAAAAAAAAAAACCCAAATTCACTTTATTCCACAGTGCCAATAATTTGCAGCACTCATCACTGGAATAGCTTACTTCTCTATCTCTCTCTCTCTCTCTCTCTCTCTTTTACCTTCCCTTTCTCTCTCATTCGATTGTTGCACTCTGCAGGGGGTGTAGAGTGCCTTTCCTCCCATATAGCCTAGTTGGACTCCAGTAGAGGGTCCCTAGGAACACATTGGCACCATAAGTGCCACCAAGCAAGAATCCAGAAAAATAAATAAAACAAAACCAAAAGGGAACACAGAAGAGAAGGTTCTTCTGGGACCTAACCTGCACCAGTGCCTAGGGATACTGAGTGCCACCAGTGTGACCTGTACACGGCACACCCAAACTACAGTGCCACCTTTTGAAAGGGTGCCACGTCATTATTGAAGAGACACTTCCTCGCTGCCCAAGTACGCCCAGTCGACCCGGTTAGACGCCCTTCCCCACCAGAACCATGGCAGCAGAGCATTATAAAACTTTCCTGGGACTGGGGACGGCGGCAGGTCTCACCGGCTCGGAACTTACTACCTGGGTTAAGGAGCAAGTGGACGACTTGGCCAAGCGGGAGAAGGAAGAAAGACTCGAGCAGAGGAAGTATGAAGCCGAGCAGAGGAAGTATGAAGAGGAAAGAGAAGAAAGAAGGAGACAGCATGAGTTAGCCTGCAAGGAAACTGAGTTAGCCCTAAAGGAGAAGGAGCTCGAGCTTGAGAGAGCGAAAATGGAGAATGCCGAAGCTATGGCTAGCCATCAAGCCTCCAGTCCTACACCTGCTGCATCGAACGCTCCAATTTCGAGCATCAATTCCCTAGTCCCCAAGTGGACTGAGGACGAGCCAGAAGCATGGCTGGAGGAGATCGAGGCTCTTTTCGATAACTACAGCACCACGGAGACGGAGAGAGCCTTAATACTAGCCAAGCATATGGAGGGAAAAGCCAAGGCAGCGCTTCGCTCACTGGAGAAGAGCCAGAGAGGCAACATGGCGGAAGTTCGTAGAGTCATTACAAAGGCCTACGAGATAACCCCAGAAAAATGGAGACAACGGTTCCGAGGTCTTGCCAAGGAAGTCGGCTGGTCTTGGACGGAATGGGCATGTCACAAAACCCAGTCCGGTACGCGCTGGTTCGACTCCTTGGCCTGCACGACGTTTGAGGATCTCTTCAATCGGACCATGCTAGAAGACCTGTTCCAATGTGTGCCTGGGCCCCTTGCTGTATATCTTAACGATAAGCAGCCCTCCACACTTATGGAAGCTTGTCGCATGGCTGATTCGTGGGAAACCTTCAATCAGTTGCATAGCACCTCTCAGAAGCGAATCATCCCTCCGGCCTACCTCTCGAACTCCACTCGCCCGAAGAATGGACTGCCTAGCAAGACCCTGTGCAACTATTGCAAGAAGGGGGGCCACGCTGAAGCTGAGTGCCGATACAAACTCGGCACTAATAAGCAGCCTAACCCTACCAGCCAGAACTCCGCTCCCGATTCACCCGCTCAGCCCTCTCCTCCAACAGTTACTGCAGGCCACCGAGCCCATCCAAAAGGCCCGTGCAAATCCTGTGGGGCTGCTAGCCACTACAATGCTGGATCTCCGGCCTGTCCACATCATGTACCCACCACCAAAATTGTCAACCTAATCAGCACTTCATTCTCTGCGGCTGGTCCGCACCGGATCCTTTACCCCGAGAGACTGGAAACCCAGTACATCTCGGTGGCCCCTCTTCAGAGCACTAGCCTGCCCATGACCCTTCCGGTCAAAGTAGACACTGCGGCAGATATTAGCCTGATCGCCAGGGCCCAAGTGCCAGCCGGTGCTGTGGTTGACGAAGAAACGCGGTGGGAAATGAAGTGGATAGAGGGCCACACCATCACCGTTCCTACTGTCCAACTCCAGGTTATGACACCTTGGGGCACGATACCCCACCGCCTCGGCGTGGTAGGTGGAATTCGGCCCGGAGTGGCCTTCTTGTTGGGTCGGGATCTTCTCTGCGGAAGCCCGTCACCACCGCCACTCCGCAGCCACGTTACCTCCTCCACGGCGGCCCCAGTTGTAACTCCCAAAAATGACAAACCTCCACCTTCCGCCCACCAAAGTGGTCCGCGGAAGGGGCATAAACCAAATTATTTCAGGCCTAGCCCTCTCTAATCGCGAAGGGCTGGCCCACCAAGAGGTCCTCCCCCTCCGCGAAGAGAGATTCAGGAGGAGCAGTACCGCTGCAGGACGTGCAAGCGGGCAGACCACTCCACAAATTGGGAGGGCTGCCCAAGCAAGCAACGCCCAGCGGACGCCCCCGAACAAAACTCACCGAGGGGCTACGATCTCCTGCTGGGGCAGGAATCTCTGCCGCAGCCAAACCCAAGTCGTCCGAGAGGTATTGCACCTCCGGACCCCTTGTCAGGCATGCCTGACCCTCAACTGCTGCCAGTGCCACTTGCGAGCACTGAGCAGTGCCAGACTCCGTCCGCCACGGACGTTGAGCTACCAATGGAAAAGGCCTCTATGCCGGGTCTAACTCATGAGGCGAATCCTCCTCCGGGAGATTTAGGGTTCCCCATGCAGTTGATCATCGCGACTGGAGAGCCTCCAGCACCCGAAGCTTCTTCTTCACAAAATTTGATTCCAGGGGATGAACCCCTGGAGGATCGAAATGGTACCCCTTCCTTGGAAGACCAGGAACTGGCACCCTCGGACGCAGAAGTCGAGATCGCTCTCGCTCCGGTTGTCGCAGCAGCCGGAGTAGGGAGTCCTCCCGCAGCTTTTGCAGTTGCCCCTGACTTCGCGCCCGCTAGCCCTTCTGGCCTGTCCCCGGAGTTGGTGCTCTCATCACCTGCTAGGCCAGCTACTGATAGGCCTTGGAGGAAACCGAAGAAGAAGAAGAAGGGGCGGAAGAGAGCCCAGTAGTTGCCGAGCTATACGCTCATCCTGGCACTAGTGCCCTCTCGGCACAGTGCCCTAACATCTAAGAGTGATCCTGGCCCCTTGCCCAGAGAAGGTAGCCAGTGTGATCTCTTCCTTTTATTTGTACCTAGCCTAGGCCACCTTAAAGTACAGTACATCAATTTAGTAACCTTGTT
>JANJGK010000032.1:32756455-32773955 GCA_039081455.1 Macrobrachium rosenbergii
GATTCCATCGAGGCACCCAGGATATGTAAATATATATATATATATATATATATATATATATATATATATATATATATATATATATATATATATATATATATATATATATATAAATATCTCTCTCTCTCTCTCTTCTCTCTCTCTCTCTCTCTCTCTCTCTCTCTCTCTCTTCTCTCTGCTCTCTCTCTCTCGTCTCTATATATATTATTATATATATATATATATATATATATATATATATATATTATAAAATATCTCTCTCTCTCTCTCTCTCTCTCTCTCTCTCTCTCTCTCTCTCTCTCTCTCTCTCTCTCTCTCTCTGTATATATATATATATATATATATATATATATATATATATATATATATATATATATATATATATACACTGATAATTACACTTACATGTGATTATATAGCCTGTATCAATCACCACTGAAGAGAAATGAACCACGGATGTCGATCTTGACCGGCGTCGGCTTTATTACTAAGTAAGCTGTCTTCAGAGGACTGATGCAAAGTGACAGAAATTCATAATTTTTTATGCCAGCAGGACAGCACATACGAACATACAAACAGCTAGAAAACAAGTATTTGCACCTGACAGGAATCTGTAAGCGGGTTCCTAACCTCATATCCTTCCTCGAAAAACCTTTTCTCTTTGAAACGGAATGCCGGTCTCTCTCTCTCTCTCCTCTCTCTCTCTCTCTCTCTCTCTCTCTCTCTCCTCTCTCTCTCTCTCTCTCTCTTATCGTTGTTTTTCGCAACTTTTCCGATTCTGATTTTGCCTCTGTCCCTCTCCTATCTACTCATTGCATTTCCTTTATGTGACCCAAATAGAGTCTTTTATCTTCCTGTGAACCGATCTAAAATTGAAATCATCCAGACCAACGCGACGTGGAATTCGTGAGTTCAGTAACAAGTTTGAATGCCGTCGGTGTCATTCTCCATTGTACTGCCCTGTGTGTGTATGTGTGTGTGTGTGTGTATATACGTGTGTGTGTGCGTCCGTGTGTGTGTGAGATCCTATTTGTTAGACGAAATCAAGTTGAGACGCAAAGCGTTTGCATTGTATTTGGAGCCCAACTAATTCATTTAGATAAGCGAACATCTAGAAATAAACAAAGGTTAGGTAAACGATGTTAAATCTGAATAGCGCTTGAAATTAGATTATTTTTTGTTGCAGTGAGTGGTGGTTAAATCCTCCTGGATTTATCATCGATGCTTTTGAAGTTCCTTGTTACGATTCAAACAGGTATGTTATAGTAATAGGCACCTTTTAAAAAGTTCTAACCTTACGTTTTCAAATTACGTTGTTTTGTCTACGTTTCTACCGATTGTGTGAGGAATATTACTCCTACAATTTTTGGAGATGCTCTCCTTGAAAAGGGTTAACCAAGGGGGTTAGTGTTGAGGTGACATTGTTCTTACCTCTTCCTTTGCCATTTTCTTCTTCTTCTCTCTCTCTCTCTCTCTCTCTCTCTCTCTCTCTCTCTCTCTCTCTCTCTCTCTCTCTCTCTCTCTCTCTTTCTCTCTCTCTCTCTCTCTCTCTCTCCTCTCTCTCTCTCTCTCTCTCATAGGGCAACTTATTCCCCAGTGTATCTTTCCGGGATCCATGCATTCAGGTGAATGTGGAAGCAAAAGGAGAAGAAATATCTCCTCTCACATCCGTCGCCATTTAATTGTGGGTGGTTCCATCGTCATTCTGTGGCTTTTGAGTATCCAGTTGATTTAATTGGTCTCATTTTCTTTTTCTCTGTACCTCTCTCGCCCCCTCTCTCTCTACCTCTCTCGCCCCCCTCTTTCTCTCTGCCTCCCTCTAACTCTCTCCTTTTCACCCCAGAGGCCTTCTCCCTTTTACCTTTGTTCCTTAAACATTTTGAGTTGCTCCTTATCATCCCAAGAGCATTTTTCCTCTTCCTGAAGCGATCTCCCAATGACCTCAGTAACACTGTGACAATTTTTTTTTTCTTTTAGTATTTTGGGGTTCATTTTTGATGCAAAAGCCAGAGTTCTGATTCAGCAGCAATACATTTTTGAGATGTTGGGGGTAGGCACTACTTATCTAGAGGGTCAAAACCTTTTGTGTTCAAAAACTCGGAATAAACACTCTGGGCTCCTGCTTTAGAACCATTATTGCGACCAGGATAAAAAAAAAAAAAAATCACAATAGCAGAAAAGCCCCTGATGAATTTGCGCCGTTACTAGACCTTTAAAAATGGCCGCAGGGCTGTGCAGCGCCGCCCTGGTGGAAGACCACCGAACTACATAGTACTGGCATAGAGATTGCTGCTCCAGGTATATACGCTCTATGTTCATCCACCCTCCAATCATCAAACATACCAAATTGCAGCCCTCTGGCCTCAGTACTTTTTATATTATTTAAGGTTAAAAGTTAAGTATATCTTCGTTTAAACCAGACCGCTGAGCCAATAAACAGCTCTCCTAAGGCTGGCCCGAAGGATTAGACTTATTTTACGTGGCTAAGAACCAATTGGTTACCTAGCAACGGGACCTACAGCTTATTGTGGAATCCGAACCACATTATGACGAGAAATGAATTTCTATCACCAGAAATAAAATCCTCTAATTCTTCATTGGCCGGACAGAGACTCGAACGCTAGGCTAACAGCGTGCTAGCCGAGAGCTCTAGCCACCCTTCCAAAGAAGAACTGTTTATAAGTTAGGCATAATCGTGCATCTGGCAACGTTATTGGACAGGCCACCACCGGACCGTGGCTGAAAGCTTCATGGGCCGCAGTTCATACAGCATTATACTGAGACTACGGAAAGATAGATTTATTTTCGGTGGCCTTGATTATATGTTCTACAGAAAACTTGACTGCGCCGAAGACACTTCGGCGCATACTTTACTTGTTTTTATCTGCTCTCCCTGTATGCACTTGGCACTCATTTACCTCTACCATAGTCATGGGAAATTGACGAACCCTCTCCTACGACCTGAACTTCTCTGCACTGTCCTCAAATCAGTAATTTCCCTCCCACATTCTAATTTACAGAATAGACTAAAACTTTACCCAGCATGAACGTCCTGGAATTAATGTTTTAGATAACACGGACCGAAACGTCTCTATGGGACTTCTCTCGCGCCATCAGGTGAATTAGAGCAACATACTCAGCTTCATGTACAGTACAGCATGCAGCAAAACTCGTGTGACCCGATTACAGTGATTTTCGTTCGAAAATAACTAACTGTCAACTCTTACCTTCTTCACATTTCTAATGACGCTAAGTTCCAACGCCGAAACATTTTGTAACTTCGCTCAAAAAAAGATACAGTTCACTAAGACTTAAATACTTAATGAATTTGACTTTTTAGCCACCATAGTAATGTATTTAACGTAATGAACGTGTCGGCGATGTGGTTGTGGGAGTGGTCTAACCAGTCGTCGACTGTTTAAATGGCTCAGTTTGCCTCCCTCTCCTTCTCCGCAGGATAAGTGCATTCGCTCTTCTTGATTATATCATTCTTATTAAGCCTATATATAGGCCTATGAAGAAAATAATGACGGAAGTATACCACACCAAGACTGTGGAGGAATTTCACGAATCCTGCTTTATGGTCTTCTAGACATCTTTTATAAGTTACAAAGATTTGACGCAACTATATATTGTTGCTATCTGAAATACAGCCTAGTAGTATGTCATAAAGCCAATAGCATAGGCTTACACTCCAGAACCATATTATTATTATAATTATTATTATTATTATTATTATTATTATTATTATTATTATTATTATTAGGTGTGGCTGATAATGTTCGACCTGATTATAGCCTTCCATTCCTAAAGTTAAAGTAAAATAATAAAAGAAAATATATAATTAATTATATTTCTAATACCGAAGATTACTCTCCACCTCGCTTATTTATTTATTTTTTTTCTTCAAACAGAAGAATCCTCTCGGGAGACTAGACCTATGTAGCCTTGGCTATAGCCTAAGCTATGACTTGTAATAATTTATTGCGAGTATCGAAATCATGATCCTGACTAACATTTGCTTTATACACAAAACTACAAAAGTGAAAAGAAGTGATAACTTTGAATTCATGTCCCAAATTTATCAATTTTTATCGTTAGACTATGCTCTGCTTAACTTTTCTTTTTCACTCCATCACGGCGTCCTCTTTCACAGTTTCACAGAAATGTATTTAGTTTTCTCTCTGCAATATTATTGTAAGAGAAAGATTTTTGTTTATCACAATCCAATATATTTAAGTGATAAGATTCTGCACAAGTGACCAACTTTTCCTCATATATACACATGTTTGCAAAGTAAAATATAAGATTTAATACTAAGTGGCAACTTGAAAACAATGCTTGTCTAGTACAAAAATAAAAAAAGTCGCACGACTTTTGCTGCATACTGTACACGGTCCTCTCATCGTTTGATATCCGCATGCTTTTAAGCACATTGCGCATTGATTTGAAATAAAATAAATAAATAAATAAATAGATGTATTTTGTTTAGCGTGATCTATCCGTCCATAAGGTATAAGTTTCGTGTTTTGTATTTTTCCTGTTCATATTTGCCCTTTCCTCTTTTGATCCCTGCTGCGTCTGCTTTTTCATCCTTTTCTATTTCATATTTTTCCCCTGTCTTCGGAATTCGGTTTTCTATTTTGTGGAATCTTTCTTTGCCAGTTAAGTGTTGATAAAAATGTTGGTTCATGTTGACTATCAATGACAATGGTCATAAGATAAATGATATTTGTCATTTCTAAATGTGTGGAAAAATAATTAACGATTGTGCAACTTCGAAAAGAGATCATTCGGTTATTTCGTTGATATTAAGATGGAAAACGAAGGTAGCGGCTGAGTAATTATTCAGAATTATTGCGTATTATGGAAAAGGATACCTGAACCTAGAGCTTTTGATGATGCAGGAAGCTGCAGGGGAATCAGCTCCATATGATCTGGGGAGTTGAATGTTTCCCTCTGTCGTCTCAGTCGTTACTGAAGTAGAGCTCATTCATGCAAAGCTAAAAAATACCGGCTGGAAATGAGAAGAGGATAAAAGCGTATCTAAAGGTGTTCGCATGTCCGAGTTTTCTAAGGTCGGTACCTGACTTTGGATGTCTAGGTTGTTACATGTTCATATCTGACTTTGTAAATCACTGTAACTGGACATCACTGGCAAACATCGGAAATCACTGTGTCTGGACATCAGTAGTAGACTTTGGAAATCACTGTGACTGGACGTCACTGGCAGACTTCGGATATCACTGTTTTTAGACGTCACTGACAGACGTCGGAATCCTGACTGTGTGACGCCAAAATCATATTTTCAGATGTGGACAACCAACATAAAAAGTCAAGATTTTCAGACCTCAGTATCCGACGTAGGGAGTCCTGGTTACCAGAAGCCAAAGCCAAACCTCCAGACGGTCTGCAGCCGTGAGGCGCGAGGCCTGGAAGGAAGCCTGACGGAGGCCGCAGGAAATGCGAACGAAGCCGTCAACGCCGAAGATGCTTGGGATCACAAATAAGGAACAAGAAAAATAAGAAACTTGTGAAATAAGCAAAATTCGATATCAAATGCTGGCACAAATGGAAAATAGACCTTTTCGAAGTAAAAGGAAAATGATTATGAATTGATAGAATAAAAAAAAAAAAAATTAGACCCTTGATAGCCAGTGGAAATTTGGAAAAAAATGGCAATAAGTGAAATGATGAAAAAAGTGCTAGTGAAAGGTCAGTGAAGGGGGGGGGGGATAATAAGAGAAAATCTCATAGCGAAGGTGAAAGTGAGTGAGAAAAGAAGAAAAAGCAACTATAATTACAGAAATGAAGTGGCTGAATGAATAATAACAAACAAATGTGGCAAAGAACAAATCGAGAGCGAATTATAGTTTGCCTGTGGACAAGAAATAAGAGGGGCCTTTATGCATCAGAAGCAATGCTCGAGAGGGAATTATGGTTTGAACAAATATTTGCAATGCATTAAGCATTTCAGTTCAGAAGAGCGTGAAAGAATATTCATCGATAATAAATGAAAACAAAACAAATAAACGAAGCATCAACAAAAATCTTAAAAATATATTATGTCTCTCTCTTTGTCTGACCCTTACTCTTAACATTTTGCTCCCTAAAATGTTGCCGAAACCGAAGAAGAAAATCAACAAAGCACAGAGTCACATCTCCATTATATCCCAAACACTTTCTCCTTTGCCTCTTGCCTCAGGGAAAAAGAAGAACAAAATACGGGTCAGCGAACCATTACCGGTATTTTGAGAATTTTTTTTCGAGCTCTTTCCTTTTTAGTTTTCTGTAAAAGAAAACCATTGAGACGGCTTTGCCTGTCCGTCCGCCCTCAGATCTTAAAAAACTACTGAGGCTAGAGGGCTGCAAACATACCAAATTGCAGCCCTCAGCCTCAGTATTATCTATTTTTATTTAAGGTTAAAGTTAGCCATTAGTACATCTGGCACTGATACAGGACAGGCCACCAGTGGTTAAAGATTCATGGCCCGCGGCTCACGTAGCATTATACCGAGACCACCGGAAGATAGATCTATTTTTGGTGGCCTTGATTATACGATGTACAGAAAACTCGATTGCACTGAAGAAGCTTCTGCGCAATTTTTACTTGTTTCGTGATGCAGATGAATTCAGTGAATGGGGCAATGTGATGTGGGTGACCTCAGGGCCCGTTATGCAATGAATAGATTTCAATATATTTGAACCAAGAGCTTTTCACTTTGATTTTCTGTGTGTGTGTTGCACTATGGTTTCGGCTAATATTCTATGCAATATTCGATATAGTTGTAAGCGATTGCAAACCCCATACAGTGCATGCAGCTGAAGAAGGGGAAGTGGATTATTGTTGGGTAATATTCGAAATCAACATTTAAAGAGATATCTGCAGAAAAGGTGCAACCATAAGAACAAGTGACAGTAAAATTTTATATCTGATACTTTTGACTGGATGAAGAAAAATATTTTCTTCATTAAGATTTATAGGTCATGTTTAGTTAAAAAATTTCAAAAGAGTTTTCCTTACTTGATCCGCCATAAACTTTAGATTTGTTTCCGCTAGCAAGAGAACATCAAATCCATTTTATTAAGTTTTTATTTTATTTTCTTTGGTTTTATAAAAAAAAAATTGTTAAATAGATCAATCATGTCAATTAGCAATGTAGATGTGTTTTCTTATGTATGCTAACACTATGAAACATAATGTGTACTTATACGTGCAAAGGACAACATTAAACCATAACACTTTTACATTGAAAGCTTCGAGCGTTCGCAACCGGCCCCTCCCTAACCCCCTCCTAAAAAAAATGGCCATCAAGACCTCTCTCCTCAAAGCGCACTCATATCATTAATCTAATTGCAGAAAGATGTCATTGTCCTCTCATGATCCAACTCACTTCGACCATTAAACCTTTTAACGGCAAATTTCCTTGAAGATGGAGGAAAAATGGTCGAACATGACAGCGTAATTAATCCATTGAAATTTTTTTGCACAATAAAAGACGCAGAGGCGTATTTTCGAAGCTTTTTATTCCTAAACTGAAGACTTTTCAGTGTACTGCAATTATGATGAGAGGGATAGATCCGAATGGAGTGCAGCTTTGATTTCATTTTGTGTCCTTCAGGGAATAAAGAGACTGGAATTCTTTGAACTTAAGATTCTTATGTTTTTCTGTGCCGACTTGGCAGTATCATATGCTTAAGTATCATAAATAATTAACTGACAGCCTCGTAAATATATATATATATATATATATATATATATATATATATATATATATATATATATATATATATATATATATATATATATATCTATATATATATATAAATAATCCTTTACGTCTTTTTTTTTTCTGCTAGCCCCAAACTCTTCTTCTTACCCTTGGCAGACATTAGTACCCATACATAGACTGGTGGACTGCTGGGCGTTAGATCGACGGAGAAACTCGGCCCTAGAAGTTGTGATTCGTTAAGCCATGCACCACTAAACTCGTATTACATAAGAGAGAGAGAGAAGGAACCTCACACATGACGAGTAAGAGGTCCCTGGCTCAATGAAACAAGTGTGTTATACAATGAAAAAAAAAAAAAATCCTATAAAGCGTCAGTTCGAGGCAACATTTTGGTGTCAGGTCATTTGATTTATTTCCTTCCTACAGGAGAAATTCCAGTTGCATCATCTCCAACTTCAGTGACAACATTATCCCTGCTCTCTCTAACGCCATCACAAATTAGGTTCCATGACCAGTGAACCATGATTCACCGCTGGAATTCCAGTCTCTCTCTAACGACCCTCCTCGCCATTACCAACGGCATCATCGCAGTCATCAGCTGCAGCAACGTCCTATCATCAACATCATGAACAACTCATGAAACAACAATATCGTCATGCACAGTGCAAGTAACCGGCATTACGTGTGAGAGCGTTGGTATTTGTTTGTCTGGCTGTTTACAGTATATCCGGTTGTTGGATTGTGTTCTTTTGTCTTTGTGTAGAACTGCACAATGAAGACAGATGAGACCATATAAGTTAGTGTCTATCTAATGTGTCCATAAAAAAATAAGAACATGTAAAAATGCGCCCAAGTTTCTTCGGCGCAACCGAGTTTTCTATACATCGTATAATCAAAGCCACCGAAAATAGATCTATCTTTCGGTGGTCTCAGTATAATGCTGTATGATCCGCGGCCAATGTAACTTTAACTACGGCTCGGTGGTGGCTTTCAGGCGCGCGATTATGGCTAACTTTAACCTTAATTAAAATGAAAACTACTAAGGCTAGAAGGCTGCAATTTGGTATGTTTGATGATTAGAGGGTGGATGATCAACATACCAATTTGCAGCTCTCTCGCCTCAGTAGTTTTTAAGGTTTGAGGGCGGACAGAAAAAGTACGACGGGCAAATAAAGACATCTCAGTAGTTGTCTAACTATAAATGTGAGAATTAGAACTAATTCGAAAACATAATCTGATGTTTATGTATGGAAATAAAACACCAAAAGCGCTTGTTCATTCTTTTAATTTTGTAATAAGTCCTTGTTTTTCTTTTCTCTCTTTCATGACAATTTATCGAAAACTGGTGAAATATTTACTTCTCAGAAGAATAAGAAGGAATTATTACAATCTGAAAAGAATGAACAAACGCTTTCACTTCTGTATGTTTTCTTAGCATTATGATTATAAGCATTTACGAATCCTTTCTTGGTAATAAATCACTTTTTTTCCCTACAAGTCTTCGACTGACAGATTTATTACGCAACGTGATTGAATTTTTTTTTTATGTCTTCTTTGGTTTCATTGTCTATGTTTATCCAGATTTGTGAAACCTTCCATGAGAATTTCTATGTTTTCTTTTCACATTAGTGGAGGCTATATTATTCTTTCCTCTCATAATGCAATTCTTCCCATACTATTCTTGTGTAAGTTATCGTTTTCAAAATTAATTCTCCTAAATAAAATTTTGTCTTGTTGAGGACCTCCTGTAATAATTTGGTCAGGTCAAATGTTGTTCTCCTTTCACTGGGTTACATACTTCAAGAAAAAGGACAACAACAGACTGTTTCGAAATCCATAATTGACCATTAAATGTGGTTGATTACTAGGATTTGATCACCCCGACGCATTAGATGAACCATCTCAGTGCAGCAGAATGCATGAGTCACTTGCCGTTTAAATGTGTTAATATTTTACTAGAACTTCTCGCAACAAGCTTGTTTGCATCAATTAAGCCAGTTTTTTTTTTATTTTTATATATTGAAAGATCCCCATACTATTTTCCCTTCCTCTTAGAGATAATTTCTGACTTTTCTTTGATACTCTTTTTTATCCATCCTTCTCGGGAACACTCCGGAACGAGAGAGAGAGAGAGAGAGAGAGAGAGAGAGAGAGAGAGAGAGAGAGAGAGAGAGAGAGAGAGAGAGAGAGAAGGCGCGAAAGGGAGCGTCTGGGAGAAAGAGAGAGAGAAAGATGCTCATCTCGAACAGCAACCAACGTGAGCGACTTTTCCGAAGGTCAATGAAAAACAAGTTGTAGGGAATTTTCCCATACAACATATTTATAATCATTTTTTTAAGATAAAGGTAAACACGATGAAAAATATTTAGTTGTAATATTAGGTTAAGAGTTAACCAGAATTTCCAAGATACTGTCTTTACGCCATAAAGCCCTCTCTTCTTTTCTTCATCTCCCTATGAGAAGGCTTTCGCTATTCAGTATTTGTGTTACATTTCACTTAAAAACATAATTTTATTGAAAATTTTACTCTACTGTGTTACTTCGTATAACTTTAAAGCCATTATTTTTTTTTTATTGTATTTGGACGCTACATCTCTGTCCGCATCATGTAATACAACAAAGGGACGAAATGTTCATGATTTAATGACTGCTCTATGAACTAGAGCAATGTCCAGGTAGCACACAACGGAACAGCTGTGGTGCTGTGTTCCCAGTAAATGGAACAAAGAGTTAATCTTCGTCTCTATCCATCACTTGTTTTTGGAGGAACGTAGAAGATTCAGAGAACATTAACACGCTTACTCTATCCTTTTCTTAGAGATGCTCTAACTAACGTAGGTTTAGTAATTACTATTCCAGTTAATACTAAAAAGTTCAATAAGCATTACTCTTTTACCCCTTTTCCTACTTGTGTTGCATATCATTCTTTAGCATTGGATGCTGAACATACAGAACTTCTCATTCAGGAAGACTCATATTAACATCAAAGAAGTAAAAGAAAACTTCCACAGATGCATTACTCATTTTAACAACATATGCGGTGCAAATCAGTGAAATAGAATTCACACGCCAAAAACATCTTAGAAAACACTCTTATGCATAATCAGGGTATCCGTTCATGTCGATTTAAGGAAGTGTAGATTCAAGAAATGAAGATCACTAACATGGAAAATACATTTATAATAATCCAAACAGGGAAACCTTCGAATTAAATGTGAAAGTATCACGTACTCAGGTGATTGCATATATATATATATATATATATATATATATATATATATATATATATATATATATATATATATATATATATATATACGTACATATATATACACACACACACACACACACACATATATATATATATATATATATATATATATATATATATATATATATATATGTGTGTGTGTGTGTGTGTGTGTGTGTGTGTGTGTGTGTAATTGTGGGTGTGCGCTCCTGCGTATGAGTGTGTGTTTCGGTTATGTATATATTCCTACCTACTTAAATTATTTCCCTAACACATCATTGCTCGTCCCAGTAGTTCCAGCAGCTTGCTACTTGCGCAAAAACGAGAACAAACTTTCAAGTAAAGCGTATTTCTGCTTCGAAATCATATAAACAGATACCAGTTAGGTGCACCAAGAGAACTTTATATGTACCTAAAGGGGCCCAATCCCTTTGGTTTGGCCTGAGATGTAAGCGATAACAGAGGATGTAAAGCGCGCTTGTTTCAATATTCCCCTTGACAGTGCTGTCTCGCTTCGTTATAATTAGAGGATATTCTCGGGACCTCCGGGACCACCGAAGTTGAGTTGATCCCTCGTTGACAGAGGAGCCAGAACTTTGGTTAATCTCTTCCACTTGGGAGTGCAGAGATTACGTCTGAATAATTCCTTGCTTACTAAGCAGGTAGAAATATCATCATTCCAGTTTATATCAAGTAAACTAACCCTGTTAAATGAAGATAATTGTCGCTGTTTATTCGACTTTGTATTTAACGAAAAACTTTTTTTTCCATAGCCGTTTATTCACTCATGCCTTCCCTACACAAGAAGAAACTAGAAACGAAGTTACACTAGACATTTAATGTTTTATTCATGTTCCTGAGGAATCCTCACAAATATTAGCCTTATTAATGGGACTTCAAATATGAATGTCGTTACATAATGTTATCACCATTAATATATCACCAGCAAAATGCGTTCAAGAAAAACTAAAAAGTACAAGTTTATTATCTAAGAAAGATTAAATGAACGCATACCTGAAATGACAAATGAGGACAAGAATTCTTTCAGATCTATTTTTCGAATACATCCTTTCATTTGGTTTAGGCGTCAAAAGTTAGGTATACCTTAGTTTTACCAGACCACTGAGCTCATTAACAGCTCTCCTAGGTCTGGCCCGAAGGATTAGGCTTATTTAACATGGCTAAAAACCAGTTGGTTACTTAGCAACGGGACCTACAGCTTATTGTGGAATCCGAACCACATAATAGCGAGAAATTAAATTCTATCACCAGAAATAATTTATTCTAACTCTTCATTAGCCGGCCGGGGAGTCGAACTCGGGCCTAACGAGTGCAAGGCCACAACTCTACCAACTCTCCCAGAAGAGCTTGTATTAGTTTAGAAAGGTTTACCTTTGTTTTCAGGTGATTTAAGCGTTATTTTATTAGGTCTAGGAGAGGAGAGTTTCTGAGTCCATTACAGAGACCACTGGTGATTTTATTCCTGTGTGTGTGTGTGTGTGTGTGTGTGTGTGATAGTTTATTTTTAAAAGTAATATGCTGATGATTTTGCCATTTTCTGTTTTACCACTGTACTCGTTAAGTGATTCTCTCACCGGTTTTTCATATCAACTCTGGCACTTAAAAAATATATATATACATATATTTTTTTTTTCATTTCGCGGAATGACCTGAGTATTTTACACTAATTTTGTTAGTACATGGATAATTGTTGACGAATTTTACTGGTTCATAAAACTGATCTTCATATATTCTTATTCTTGCTGACTCAGTTTTTATCCCATTCTTAGCTCGTTCTTCACGCAGGATTTCATCATGTCTGCTTTTCGCAGAATAATCAGACGGCTGGTGTCAATGTGCGTGTATATATATATATATATATATATATATATATATATATATATATATATATATATATATATATATATATATATATATATATATATGTATATATGTATATATGTATATATGTATATATGTATATATATATATATATATATATATATATATATATATATATGTGTGTGTGTGTGTGTGTGTGTGTGTGTGTGTGTGTGTGTGTGTGCTATCAGATGAAAAGGATTACATTCTTGTAAGTTGAAACCTTTCGTTCCGTTAACAAGAGGCAATTAAATAATCTATTGACTTCTTTTTTCTTCGTAACCGAAGTGATTTGGACGTGAATCTCTTGACGATCTTACTTCGATCTATTACTTTGGTGCTATTGTGTCTATTTGCAGATGAAATAAGAGAGTACGATACATAAACACCACATATGTACTGATAGACACTTATGAATACCTTTTGGCACGTGATATGCAACATATGCAAACAGTTAATGATAAATCCTCGTTCCTGTTATCGTTAAACATCCACGGATGTTGGACTAGCAACTTCGCCCAACAAATCTATACAGAAAACAGGCGAGGTTAACGTTGCGGTAATAACTGTTGTTGTGATAAATGTAGAAGAACCGCCTTGGAACACCATTATATTGCAAAGTAATCTTCCACGAGTAAGATATCACCATGAGAAAAGAATGAGAAAACAGAAAAAGTAAAATAAAATAAATAAATAACAAAAGAACAAATTCATACGTGAAAAAAACTCCAGTTATAAGACCAAAGCAGTGGTCTGTGATACTTCCAAGTATTATTGTGTCTCGCTTCTGAGCACCGCATTGCTATCACTCCCATGGAAACCATTCGACCGGTTATGTTTTGAAGAGAATACAGATGCCTTCATTAAGAACGAACATCATTTGACTATACTGAACCAGGTTGCTCATTTTATCTCCATTTCTCTTTGGGTTTCTCTTATTTTTCTCTTGCTGGCGCAGTTTCACCCCGTCAGGGTGTTTTGCTAGAGCATGCATTTCATTTGTAATTTTTGCTTAATATACGTACTGTATCATAATGTTTTTTTTTTTTTTTTTTTTTTTTTTTTTGCTACTCTCCTTTCTTCGGTATTGTCACCGTGTGCCCTAGAGGGGATATGTGTACTGCGCTACATTCACCACAACCTGAAAGCTTCCCGACTTTTTTTTTTCCCTTATCTTTTTTTTTTTTTTTTTTTAGCATTACAGCTCGAGAACCAAGTTGTTGTTCCTATTATTATAATTCGGCAGATGAACCTTGTACATATGGATCAGGCCTCCAGGGGCCATTGCATTGGCTTGAAATTCAAGCTTTCAAAGAGTATATGGTGTTCATTTGAAAGAAATAACAGAAGATAACAAGAAATACAACGAGAAGAAACAGTTATTAGATAACAAAGAAAAATTGATACATAAATAGGTAAAACGTAAATAAATTGTTAAAGGCAGAAGGAGAATCATTTTAGGGTGGTAATGTACTGTATCTTCTCTTGAACTTTTGAAGTTCAAATTACACAACGTCTTCAAGGAGACCGTTCCACTGTCCAACGGTTTGAGAAATACGAGACCTCTGGAAACGAGAAGTTCGAGAGCGAGGCTCATTTCCTGCACGTCGCTGCTGCTGTTCAGGAAATCTGGTCGTTCTCGGCATGAAAAGAGGATGAGAGACCAATTGTGAAAGCTGAAGTTCTCTGTTAAAATACAACTTATGAAAAATTGACAAGCAAGAGACCACCCGTCGGTGGTCCAAATCATGGCAGCTAATATTAGGAAACGGAAACCTATCACCACGAACCATTCCGTTCAAAGGAGATGAATCTTGGCAGAAGAGGGTATCCACACCGGAGAGCAGTATTCTAGTACAGGAAGGACAAATAACCACAAACACGCTGCATTGATTTTACCATTGTTATAAATATATGTATAATATTTAAGTTCCGTGCAGCATTTGCTTACACTTTCATATGGTTTTTTTTTTTTTTCTTTTAAGTAAGATCCGTTTCAAAAGTTACACCAAGTATAGTTAAAACTCCAGACTCATTCAGCAGTCCCATATACATGAAGGGAAGGATGGGGTGGAAATCGGTACAGGATCTACTATCAGTTTCGAACTGTGTAGGAAGCCAGCATCTGTACTGCCATCGTGGAGATTATTATAAGTTGCGCGTAAAGAAATGAAAACTCTTTGGTAATGGAAATAGTGAGGTCATCGCGATACAGACTGTGAATGCTGAAGCTCTGGAAAGGAATTAGCTCGCACTCATTCTAAACGAGCAGTTGCCAAAGCCGATGGAGGAAGTTTCCTGGGTCAAATGTCCTGATGGAAGAAGGTCAGACCTTCATGTTGACCATAATTACCGTAGTTGGGAAACCAAGGCTACCATTTGGAGTAATATCGTTCGCCTAAAAGATAAAGATCAAGCGACCTAGACAGGAGAACAATTTTCCACTCGATGGAGGAGCAAAAAACTGAAGCTTGGAACAATAATCCCACCATCTCATCTGACATTTATATACCTTTCCATCATTTTCCAGCCCTCCGGCAGCATTAGAATATCCTCTTGTTAAATGAAGTTAAAAACTGAACAAGGCGGAAAATAAAAACTTGTAGATTTTTTAAAAGAACGACCTTGTAACTGCAAAAAAGTGGAAATTTAGACACTGAAGAATGAAGAACTTGTACTTCGAAGCAAGGAAATCTTTTACGGGAGAAGAAATGAAAAATTTTGCTGCCGAAAAACTGAATACTTTTTCCCCAAGAAGTCGACAGGTAATGACCGCTAAAGAGGCTATCAGTCTTCCTTGCACGGCCTTGGCCAGTCGATTGAGTGCAGTACAAAAAAGAATACTGTTACTACAATTACTCTTGTTTATCTTCTATGACACAAGTAAATTCATTTCAGTCCATCGAATTTAGATCTACAGCCAGTTCTGTGGAGTATACAGTTACATAACTTGAAGTAACCGTAGCTTCACGAGTGGCAATAACATAAAACACGTTTATAACCATTCCACAAACTGAACAATTCGTTTACCTTCCACTTGCTTAGAATTTATGAACACATTCTGTAAAATTGTTACCGAACATTGAATGAAATTCAATTCCCTACGTATTCAAGAAATGCCTGATCTAATTCGTTACCGAGAAAGATGTTATGGGAGCCAAGCAGAATCTGAGTGACCATGAAGATCCCTTCGAAACAGGGAAAAGGAATTATCACTGTGACTGCAAAAGAAAACCAGTAAAAAATGTGCCGAAGTTTCTTTAGCGAAACCGAGTTTTCTGGGCAGCGTATAATTAAGGCCACCGAAAACAGATCTGACTTTCGGTGGTCTTGGTATAATGCTGAATGAGCCGCGGCTCATGAAACTTTAACCACGGCCCGGTGGTGGCCTGTTCTATATCATTGCCAGACGCACGATTATGGCTAAATTTAACCTTAAATAAAATAAAAAAAACTACTGAGGCTAGTGGGCTGCAATTTGGTATGTTTCATGATTGGAGGGTGGACGATCAACATACAAATTTGCAGCCTTCTAGCCTCACTAGTTTTTAAGATCTGAGGGCGGACAGAAAAAGTGCGGACGGACAGACAAAACCGGCACAATAGTTTTCCTTTACAGAAAGCTAAAATGCAAGAACAAACAATGCACTACTCTCCTGTGGGTCTTACGCATGTTTTTAAGCTGGTGTATTCTGTTTTGCGACGATTATCGCGTTTGACCAGTATAAAGGTGGCCATATGACTTACGTGGGATTTGAAATAACATCTTTCATCCATCTTCAAGGGAGTTCTTTAGATGTTTCTCTCTTGTGTTTTTGACATTTATTGGTCTTAAATGCTACATCAACTCTCTAAGGTTCTTAAGTATCAATACCTGTGTTCTGTTTCGACTCATCCGTCACCGAAAATTCGCATTCATTGACAGGTGGTCACGGCAACACTGTGGGATGCACTTGGCCGCGCACAGAGAATAAGAAGAAAATCCTTATGAGTGGGACGGGAGGGAGAGAGTAACAAACAAATGCAAAGAGAGAGAGAGAGAGAGAGAGAAATAACGGTGTTCTAATTGTCTTAAAATATCGTAATATAGGACCATGACTGGACTTTTTAAGCTTTTTATCATTAACTGACGGAATTCATTATTTTCACGTAAAAATTTTAACATTAGATAACATAAGATGTCCTTTTCTAAGTTAGTGTTCACAGAAAGTGCGTAAGATTATCAGTTAGGCTGAGCTTTCCCATATCACGTATTAGCCTTCATTATTTTCACGGGGGCTGAGGTGAAATCGGCACCCCGTAGAAAAACATCTAATTGCGCCTCCTCTAATAGGCTTTTCAATTCCTTTTCTTTGGATTAAAAACTACATTTTCAGTGATTATAAACCTTTGATGTACTTAGCAATAGAGAAAGAGGAATGCATTCTCGCACTTAGGCCTATTCTGAATTTACCTCACACCAGCCTTGTTCTCTCACGATGTCATCAGAATAATAGACCGATACTCAGATGACTTGAATTGACTTAACAGTTAATGAAAAATATATGAAGAAAATGACGTAGCTAAAATCAGTCAATTAGGCATTGGTAATAGTATGAACTGCAAATGTACCTGCAAGATATCGTGAGAAGCCGAT
>JANJGK010000032.1:32776455-32791455 GCA_039081455.1 Macrobrachium rosenbergii
TTCTCCCCACCCCCACACCTGCCTGAGAGTTCCATATTTGCACAAAACCGCTTTCATCTAACCAGGTTATTATTATTATTATTATTATTATTATTATTATTATTATTATTATTATTATTATTATTATTATTATTGTTTAGCCAGACTACTGAGCTGACTATCAGCTCTCACAGGGCTGGCCCGAAGGATTAGGATGAAATATCAGGTCTAGGCCATAGGCCTAGAACTGGGACCAAATAGGTCATTCGCGTGATGATGAATGAATGGAAATGAAGTTGAAAAGAAAAAACTTTATAATGAACATGCTTTTACACTGAAACACATATATACAATAAATACATTTGCTCGTTTCCATGCATAAAAAAAATTAAAGATTAAAAATAATAAAATAAAATTTCCAAAAAAAAAAAAATTAAAATTAAAATTCAGAATAAATTACATATTTTTTTTTAATACATTGAACGCCCTACGGGCTTCTGTATTTTCATTATTTACTTGCTTTTATACTTTGTCTATTAAGTTACAATTCATGAATGTTAAAATTTGGATGACTGAAAATGTATAAGATTCCGACAAAATTTCCCCCATCGATTTATTTCCAAAGGTTTGATACTCGCTGTTCGTTACATTCTGGACAGTCACACAGCACATGTTTGGCTGTTACCAACACTGTATTCTGGGCATTCGGGAGAGGGCCGTGTGGACTGTTCATCAAGTGTCCATGTGTCAAATTAGTATGGCTTATTCACCGACGCGTCCGATTTGCCTGTGTGCATCCCTCTCTCTCTCTGACATGATGAGCTCCATTTTCCAACACTGGATTTTATCTGTTTCAATTTATTATTTATAGGTTCCGCATTTTATATATTTTGCCACTTACTTACAATGATTGTTTTTGTATATCTTATGTAATCACTAGTTGGGATTTTTACACTTTCTCTTGGCACGTGGACTGCTTCTTTAGCTGCTTTATCACCTTCTTCATTTCCTTTAATCCCTATATGGGCAGGGATCCAACACATTTCTATATTTTTTTCCATTATTATACAATTTGTGGAGTTCATATTTGATTTCCTGTACAATGTTGTTGTTTTTTTTAGTAGTAACCTTGAACGGCTTCTATAGCGCTTCTTGAGTCGCTAAAAATTGCAGTATTATTGAATGATATTTGCTTTATAATTTTGATGGCTACTGCGATTGCACATAACTCTGCTGTGAAGACTGAGGCGTTATTAGGCAAAGATAACTGGGACCACTTGTTCTGGGATATAGCTGCTTAATCCTACGCCACGTTGTGATTTAGAACCATCTGTATAAATCGCGTAATGTGAACTTTTTTGTATTATATGATCTATGTTTTTTTTTGTTTATGGTGTTCTGGGTTATTGAGGAACTTTTTGATAAATATTTCAACTGTGTGCAAGTCCTTACTTTTCATGGTCCAATGGGGTGGTAGCTTCACTGTTGAGGGTACTTGTATATCTATGTTCAGTAACTCTAATTGGGAAAGAAGGTGGCTGGTTGTTTATAAATATATCCCTTAGATCAAATAGATCTTTTGTTGGTGAATCACTTATCTTGATTCTTAACGCACTTTTCGTTGTTATGAGCTCTCTATGGAGGAACAGTGGCAGTTCGCTACATTCGACTTGTACTGAGGAGACTGGTGAGGATCTAATTGCTCCTGTGCATATTCTTAGTCCTTCGTTGTGAATTAGATCTAATGTTTTCAGTGGTGCTTCTGGCTCTGAACCATATATTTCACTTCCGTAGTCAATGACTGAAAACACTGTTGCTTTATACAGTATGGTAAGTGTCACGTTAAGTGATGGTTTTGCGGGAACTGCTGGTTCCCCGCTCGTTCCTTTTTGTGGATTGCTGCCTCCTTACCTTCAAGTTTTTTATGTTTTGATGTTTTCGTTGGTGAGCTGCCGTGTTTCTTGCTTCAGTCGGGTCTGGTAGGGCAGCGAAGGTAGCGGTTGTGGCAGCAGCAGCAGGCAGTTTTTGGAGTCGACGTTGGTCGAGTTTTTGAGCAGCAAATTGGAGCACGCCTACGAAGTGGAGCACGACGTAGGGGAGGAGTGTGACCATGAGTAGTCGTGTGACCACGAGCTGCTCATCTTTGATGACAGCGTGAGGCTGTCCTGACGTCTCCATCGGGGTATTCTGGTTTGTGGGTTTTTGTCCCTGTTGTGCAGCTGAGGGCTGTCTTGGTGCCCCGATGGAGGACGTATGTTTGGTATTTTTTTTTTCTGCCTGCTGTTGTTTATTTTTGCCTCTTTTTTTTAAGCTACTTTTTGTTTATGAAGTTAATTGTTTATTTAACTTGATTTTGTTTAGTGCTGGCTTTTGGCTTTTTTTTGTTCTTATGGTTTTTATCTTTTTACCAGACCTGACTCACTTGTAAATACTTGCCTTAATAAATTAATATTAAGCTTATTTTATTGTTTTTGTTGTTTTCTCCTCCTTTGTTTGTTGCATCTGCCGTCAGTCATGACAGCCCCGTCCTGAGTATGTTAAAGAACCTGCATAACGGCCCACTCGGGTCGTTACAGTAAGAGTATGTCTATCAACTCCCCAATTTGTGTGTGATAGTTTTTTAATTAGACTTCGCGCCCTTTTGCATTTTGATTTTATGTAAGTTATATGGGCTTTCCAATTCAGGTGTGCATCAAATATTAATCCTAAAAATTTTGCAGTTTAGCTGATTGGTATATTATGGTTTATGATTTTCAATTCTATTTCTTCACCTTTTTTCCGATCTTTATTTTTATAAAACATGACAGCTTGAGTTTTTTCCATGGAAAATCTAAAGCCTACAGATGAGGTCCATTCATCTCTTTTTATCATGGTTTTATTAATCATTCGTTCTGCATGCTTTATGCGTGATGATGTATAATATATGGCAAAATTATCCATATACAGTTACTTTTAACTCCGACCGGTGGCATGTTACTGATATCATTAATTGCTAATGCAAACAGAGTACCACTTAAGACACTCCCTTGTGGAGCTCCATTTTCAAGTGGAAATGTCTTGGAATAAACATTACCTATTCTCACCTGGAAAGTGCGATCAATCATAAAGTTTTTAATAAACTTAGGAAGATGACCGCGTATGTTATTATTATTTTAATATTGCATACCTGCATGTAGTGTCGCATGCCTTTTGGTTGTCAAAAAAGACAGCTACTGTAATTTGCTTTCTTTCAAATCCTCTACGTACGTGGTCTTCGAAATTAGATAGAGAATCTAATGTAGGTCGATTACGTTGTGAGGCAAACTGGGAAGGAGTTAAAATTTTATTTTCACGTATGTACCATGTAAGTCGTGCATTTACCATTTTCTCCAACAACTTGCATAGACAACTTGTTAAAGAGATTGGTCTATAATTGTTCACATTGCTAGGATCTCTTCCAGGTTTCGATATAGGAATTATTATGGCATTTCGCCCTTCATCTGGAAACAAGTTTGTGAGCCATAAATGTTTGTAAACTTTTATAAATAAGTATAATTTTGCCAAAGGTTCTAGGTGGCAGATCATTTCAAAGCAAATATCATCACCTCCAAGAAGTTCCTCGTTGGACGAGTCTTTAGAGTTCTCGGCTGGTACTCTGCTAGGCCCGAGTTCGAGTCTCCAGCCGGCCAATGAGGAATTAGAGAATTTATTTCTGGTGATAGAAATTCATCTCTCTGTATAATGTGGTTCGGATTCCACAATAAACTGTAGGTCCCGTTGCTAGGTAACCAACTGGTTCTTAGTCACGTAAAATAAGTCTAATCCTTCGGGGCAGCCCTAGGAGAGCTGTTAATCTCTCAATGGTCTGGTTAAACTAAGGTATACTTAACTTTTATTTCCTCCTGGAACAGATTTATTGCTTTTCAAGAGAGCATATTCCAAATCTTCCATGTTGAATTTCTTATTATAATATATATTTTCCTTTGTTTAAAAATTAAGCATTATAGATTCTGCTTTATTCTTTATTTTTTTGAAGTGTTTGTCTAAATTTTGGTCACTACTTATTTTGGCAAAACTTTCCCCAAGTATGTTACTAATTTCGAAGGGATCTAAAATTTGTTGCCATTATCGAATATAGCTTGTCTGAGTGGTCTATTGTTTGTTCCATTTGTTTTTAGGAATTTTTCCCATACATTGTGAATGGTAAAATTGTAGTTTTTAATATATTTTCTTCCAAGAATAGTTTTGATTTATTTATTTTATTAAATCTTCTGTTTAGAGTATCTATCCTTCTTGCTAGAGAGTGTTTTTCTCATACTAATTCAGATAGATCATCTGGCCACCAGGAGACTTTATGTTTTTTTATTATGGGGATTTGAATGAGGAATAGCTTTGTCTGCTGCCTTTTTAATGAAAGATTCAAAGAGTTCGTTTGTCTCATTGTGATTTCTCAAATACTCATATTGCGGTATATTTCTGGTATGTAAGTTAAAAATGTCCCAATCTGCTTTTTGCATATTATAATATGGAGAGTATGGTTTCGGTTTATTATTTAATAAGGATTTTATTATGGGAAAATAATCACTTGAGTAGGAGTCATCACAAATATTCCAATCTAGTTTGTCGACTGTATTTGTTGAGCAAAGGGTGACGTCTATTGAGGAAAATGTTCATGGGTTTTGGAGCAATACGTATTTACTTCGTTGTCATTCAGACAACAAAGATTATTAGTGTTCATCAAGTTTTCTATTTTTCCTCCTTCTTTATCCGGTGTAATATTGTTATAGTCCCATATTGGATTACGTGCATTGAAATCTCCTACAGTTAATATAAGATTCTTAAAACCTTGTATTGTTTTCTGTAATATGTTTAAATCATACTTTTTATTAGGCTGGTTGTATAAGTTAATAATATCAAACAAATTATTTTCTATTTTCACTGTTATTGCTGAAATTTGTAATTCAGTGCAATCTACATCTACTTTGTCGTATATCATATTATGGACATATATTGTTGTTACTAAATTATTTTCATTTTTCTTTGATGTGGCTAGTAGATATTTACCTATATTTGGAATAATTTTCCTACGTGTTGTATACATATAATCATTGGTTCGTATTCACTTATAAGTCGTTGAACTTCTCCTAAGTGGATTCTCGTTAATAATCATTTATATTCCATTGAATTATATAACGATTGGTTGGTGTAATATGAGAGCGGTCAAATTACTCTAAATTATTTAAGCTGATTTTTTTTTTATTTGTTATAAGTTAATTTGTATTTTTGTAGGTCTTGATTCATTTTTTTTTTGTTTTTTTGTTTTTATTTGACTTTCGTTAACTGTTACATTTTTACTATCTTGATTTAATTTTTCCATTTTGATTTATTTCTAGAATATTATCTACAACACTGATATGTTTTCTTTGTAACATTCTAAATGTTCAATACACATGCAACCCTCTTCATGAGATGTGATATTTGTTTTTTTTTCCCCTTATTCCTATACCTCATTTCTTATGTTGTCGGTAAGGCTTTCTTTAGTTATACTTTTATTTTTGTGGCACATTACTACAAAGCATTCAGTACAACCACATGTATCTTCATGTTCATTAGTTTGTCGTTCCTTCTTGGTTTTTCTTGTGGTGCCTGTATTGTGATGGGTGAATTTCTTTGCTTTCATCGTTGTTATCTATGTTTTGGTTTTCCATTTCATATGAATTTTGTGATTCTGCTCCTAGAGGTATTATTGTTACTATGGGAGACAGTGGAATGCTTGATTTAGTGTTCTGTTTCTGAACTTTAGCTTTTGGTGAGATTGGTGTGTTATTTATCTTTTTACAGCTTTGTTTGGTGGAATTAGGTGGGGTCTTATCTAGTTGCCTCTTCCGAGTTGCGTTATCCGTTTTGACACATTCTTGTAATTTTAATTCTCCTTCGTCTTTCTCTATGTCAGTATTCGTATCTATTTCTGGTAAGGAGGTAAATCTATTGTCCATTATGACAATGTCATTGTTGTATGAAATCTCCATAGAAGAGTTCTTTTGATCATGTATTTTTTTGTGATATTTCTTTATTTTTACTGTCATTCACTTCAGCTTGGGTATTGTTTAATTTTAAAGTATCTACATACCTAAATTTCTTAGCTGGGTCATTCAATCCTCTCACTTTTAGTTCTAGCTTTGCTTCCCTGATCAACATTCGAATTCGTTCTTGTAGTAATTTAAGTTCAGTATTGTAGATATACAATGCACATGTTTTAGATCGGGCATGATGTTCTAGGCCATAATTTATACATTTTGGTTAGCCCCAGTCCCAGCGTTTTTTATGTTCTTGCGAACTGCAATTGGCACATCTGGGAAAATTTCTTCATTTAATGGCTGTATGGCCATATTTGCAACAGTTCTTGCATTGCATGGGTTTGGGAACATGAGGTCTTAGTTCCCTGTTTAATCCAAGTATTTTAATTTTCAACGGTAAGGTTTGGCCACTGAACTTTATTTTTGCTATACTGATAGATTTATTTTTGCCTTTCCTGCTTGGGACTTCATATATTTCGCAGTCTTCAACATTGTTGTATCTTTGCTGTAATGAATCTAGAAACATTGAGTTGTTTGTATTTATTCTTCTAGATTTGGTAATATTACTGTGCCCTGTACACTATTCATGGTATCATGTCTTGTGACGTTTATATTTATGTTCTCTATATTTTTAATGTTTTGATAATTTTCTGACTGGATTCTGGTTGTTGTTTCAACCAACCATTCCCCTTTTTTTATTTGTCTTATGCTCATCTCCTGTGATGGGCATCGGTTCAACAAGTAATTTTCCAATTTTAATAAGGATATACCTTTGTCAGCTTGTAACTTAAAAAATCTTGACCAGTTTGATTCTCCAAAGGGCCCATAATTGAAGTTTGAACTATTTCTGGTTCCTTTTTTTTTATGGGGACACAAGCACAGAAACATCTGGCTCAAAAGAGAATGGTTCCATTGTAACAATGCCAAGTCCTTTTTTCACAGGGATATCCTTTTTCTCGCATGGGTCGTCAACATTTGGAAAATTTTCAATCTCCAAGGTGGGTGCAGAGGTCTTCATCTGTGCCAAAATAGTATCATCAAAGGGCCCAGGGTACTCGACTCTTTATTCTTAATATTCAGGAAGATCGAATAGAAGAAAAAAAATAATAATAAACCTGGAAACTTTAAAAAGATATCATTAGCCTTTCATGGAGTTTATTCTTCGACTAATGACACAAATGAGAGCCGAATCCCAAATGTTTGCCCCTACCCTACCCCACAGGGGATGGCACAATACGATTACAGTGGCCCAAGTGTAAGCCAAACCTGCTTGCTGGGATCGAGAGTATTATAAGAATACAATCATCCCCACCCTAATCGTATTATGGGCAAACCGGATAGAATGCCAAGAGTCCTATCCCAAGAACCAGACCCCCTGGAATCCATGGCCTAGCCCTGCAGAATAGTTCCGCCCTTGAAATATCAATCTGATATCTCTCAGGTCCGAACATTATCGGGTAGTTGATGATCCTACCACAGTTCTCGCTGTTTAGCTTCAGATATAAACCCCGTCCCAGCTATGATATCTTTTCCTATGTAGCAGGCCCAATAAGTTTTAGCAAAAGTGGAAAATTCCACAAAATTAGTCCAGAGAAATGTCTAATAATATATGAGACTCTTGGACTCAGACCCGGGAACAAATTTCTGGTGGTCAAGGTGGTCTCACATCGAGGAAGAGCTAACCAAGTAACGTTCTTAAAGTCTCCTCCGCTATTTGAAGTGATTATTCAGAGTTTTCATGTCTACGTCAAGTCGTTAATGAACTGTTTTGGGTTTTGGTACTTTTCCCCTCTGTTATATTTCTTTAATGCCTGGTTTCATTTCTGTTCTTTTACTCTAGAGATTTATCTCAGTGTTGAAGACGACTAAGATTTCTATAATAACTTTAGGGGGGTGAGACGGCAATGAAGGCAATTGAAAGGAACTCACAGACTAAATCCAGAAGAAAATAGGTACAAGTTCACTTATAATAAAGGAGCCCCTTAAGAGTTTTATCAAGGACTGAGCCTGATTTGTTCTTTTTTCTTTATGCACAGATCTCCATAAAAATATACTGGAAAATGGAATAATTTTTTTCCCTGTAGTTTGAAATGGTTGTGAGCGTGTTCCTTCCTTTATGAGAGAGTCATTTTTCACGAACTGGACCGATGGAGAAAAAAACTTCAACCTCACAGGAATTCGTTGAATATTAATGTCAGAAATTTCCAATATCAGAATTTCATTCATATTCATCAAGATATCAACGCACTGAACTTCCATGAATTAAGAATGAAAATTTCCACACCGTTCTGGTCTGACCTGACACATTGTGAGCCATATTTTCGTGATGTCTTTCTTATCAAACCCTGTCAAATAATGATGTAATGTGACGAAAAAGCCATAATGTTATTAGATTACACGCTCATCGCCATAAAATATTTATCCTTATGTTCTGTTAAACACGATATTCTGACACCTTACGACGGCTAATCAACCACCTAAAACTGAAAGGTGAATTAAAATATAGAAGTACAATTTTACAAAGTGGTAGCGAACGGTCTCGAGGTAACTGAATTTAGATTTCACAGGAAAATTATTAAAACTTTGTCTTGATGAGAGAGAGAGAGAGAGAGAGAGAGAGAGAGAGAGAGAGAGAGAGAGAGAGAGAGAGAGAGAGGTTAAAGTTCTCACTTGTGAAAACCTCGTACCTATAAATAGTTTCCACCGGGACTTTTGTACCATGTCATCACTGGCACTTTAATTCGACTTACTTGAAATATATTTGCTCCATTTAACATTCAACGCTTAATGATACATGATGAGAGGAATATTTGCATGAACAAACGTATATTTCTTCCTATTGGCTGCAACAGATATTAAGGCGACCATTTCATCTTCATTCGATTATTCGTGTTGCTCGAGGCACGACAACAGCATCTTTTGCATTCTTTAATTTCAGAATTATTTGCTCATGTGCAAGGAATATCACAACAATAATTAATCGAAACAGGAACTGGAATCACAGACACTAAAAAGAAAAGGTATTTTTTGAGCGTTTAAGAAAATTCGTAGGAAACACGAGCACAATACTTGTTTGGCAAATTATGGACTTGTAATGATTTTGTAAATGTGAAAGAAGAATTTCAGCAAAACACTGCTACCTTTTTCTCACAAATAAGGATATAATTTCTGTAAATAATAAATGCAAATTTCTACAGTCGATAAAAATTTCTGTTGCCTTTTTTTTTTTTTTTTTTACCAAACTTCATTCTGTAGTTTGCGGTTGACACTCATAATTTCTGTTTTAACATTCATGGAATTTACTCTTTTAGCTACTACGACAGGCGATCTTTTCTCTGTTACTTTCTTTTAACAGTAACATAACGCTGTACTTAACACAGTATATTACGAAACCTCGTAAACAAAAAAAAAAAAAAAACACACACACACAAAAAACAATAGGTCGTCTGGAGGACGGTCACATATCGATATTGTTCAAAGAGTTCTACGGAATTACGTAAACATAAGAAAATTTTCTACAGCACATAGAAAAAAATAAAGTCTCTTTACAACATAACGTTAGCTTCCAGGACTAATTTTAGCTAAAACTCTGTCAAGTGGCTCGGCAGCAAGGTGTCTCTACCCAGGAGATGGGGTTGGTGCAAATAAAAGAGCATCGTATATGTAAGTAACGATCTTACCTGTAACTCTAAACCACAGATTGCGTACATAGAGTAATATAAACAATACATGTCTAAGAGCACAACTCCGAGGAACACCAGTGATTACATTCAGGAATTTCAGGTAAATTATCCGAATCTATACTTTTTCTCAATAAAAGTAAAGCTAAAACATTTTAAGAAGCTCGTAATACTAATCTTATTTGTTGTACCTTGCACGTGTACTGCATCTATATTCACGCATTTACCATTATTTTAAAGACATTTATGGTAATATTAATTAAGCAATACTCAAAAATGAACTTCAAGATTAATAATAAGAAATCATATAGAATCCTGTCCACAATTTAGCCAAACGTTTAACTCGTTTTTTTTATACTGTCTATTAAATAATCATGTCTTTGACATATTTTCAAATTATTTTACACAGTTCCTGAATTTAAAAAAAAAAAAAAGATTGTCAATTGGCTGGCAACGTGCATGAAGAACTTATGATTTCCAAAGGATTTTTTCAGCTGGTATTAATGAAACATAAATTCTTAGAGCAATATTGAAGTTATTTTAGTACTCTGAAAGGATTTCATTACTTGAACATCTGCAGAAAAGTCAGTCAACGCTACTAACCTTTTACGCAGGTTTTAGATATTTCAAGTCAATATTGCTCATTGAAGTTCATCCCAAACTTACTTAATAGTCAGCAAAATGAATTATTTGGACTAATCTACATCTGGTTCAGTTTCAGCGAGAAATAATGAAATCTGAATACAGATATATATTCGTTCTGATTTTAATAATAATAATAATAATAATAATAATAATAATAATAATAATAATAATAATGAAAACCATAGAAATGATTCCTATCTAGTGGTGGTTTTTAGTTTTCTGTAAAAGAAAACTATTGCGCCGGGTTTGTCTGTCAGTCGAAACTTTTTTTTTCTGTCCGCCCTCAGATCTTAAAACCCACTGATGCTAGAGGGTTGCAAATTAGTGTTGATCCTCCACCCACCATTCATCAAACATACCAAATTACAACCCTCTACCATCAGTAGTTTTTATTTTATTTAAGGTTAAGGTTAGCCGTGGATCGTTCGCCTAGCAGTGCTTTCCGGAAGCGGCATGCGACACAATTACTTGACCGCATCTGGGGAGTGACTGAGTGCTGGCCAGTCGTATTTGCCAACTCATTTTACTACTTGTACACCAGATTTTTTGTCGATGTCCGCTAGATTTATACTAGATTTTTCCCTGGTACTATAGATTATACACCAGTTCCCATTTCCTTTCCAGAAAAACTTTCATAATGTTGGTAATTCTAATGAAAAACAGAATATTGATTTGTTGATAATTTTATTTCAAATGAAGAACATATGGGGTATGTTCAATAAGTAATGAGAAAATGTCAGGCGAGACACTAAATATGATTTGATCAAAATACTACTTCATAGTGAAGTACACATACATATATTCTATAAAATGACAAACTGGCAACTTTCTATATTTGTAGGTCTGAGTGCAGCGGTGAACGCGGTGGAACCAGTCTGATCTGGTTTGCCGATCTGTGAACACTTGTCAAAATGCAGGGAAACATGAAGCAACGTTACGACATCTAATTTTGTGTTAAACTTAAGAAAACCAAACAAGAAGCTTATGGAATGTTAAAGGAGGCCAATGGGGATGAACAGATGAGCCAAGCAAGTTTCTATCGGTGGTTTAACAGATTTTCTGACGGAAATGAACAGGTTGAGGATGAACCCAGATCTGGAGCACTGAAAAGTGCACGCAAGGAGGAAAACATTGAGGAAGTGTAAAGGTTAGTGATGCAAGACCGTCGAATATCTGTGATGATGCTATCTGAAGCTGTTGGTATTAGTATTGGCACAGTAGAGACAGTTCTTACCGAAGATCTGAAGCTCCACAAAGTCTGTGCCAAGTTCGTGCTAAAGATCCTCTCCGATGACCAGAGGCAGTTTCGTGTGGAATGTTGCACTGACATTCTCGAAATGATAGAGGCTGATTCAGGTTTCCTGAATAAAGTAGTGACTTGCGATGAGAGTTGGATGTTCACCTACGACCCTGAGAGCAAACATCAGAGTGCTCAGTGGAAGCATGCGACCTCCCCCAGACCCAAAAAGGCAAAGATGAACAGGTCGCAAGAGAAGGCCATGATTATTCCTTTCTTTGACTCCCAGGGGCTCATTCACATTGAATGGGTTCCTCAGGGTCAAACCGTCAATAAGGAATATCACCTTACTGTTCTAAAAAGGTTCAGGGAGAAGATGAGGAAGAAGAGGCCTCAGCAGTGGAGGAGTGGTCAGTGGTGGTTCCACCAGGTCAATGCCCCATGCCACAAGTCAACGCTGGTGACCACCTGGATGGCCGACAGGGGAATGAAAGTGGTACAACACCCACCCTACAGCCCTGACCTAGCCCCTTGCAACTTCTTCCTGTTCCCACGCATGAAAGACAGCCTCAGGGGAACCAGATTCCAGTCAACAGAGGAGCTGAAAGAGGCATCGGAAAGTTACCTGACGGGACTACTGAAAAAGGACTTTGAGGAGGTCTTCCAGGATTGGGAGAGACGCATCCAGAAGTGTGTAGCTGCGAGAGGCAATTATTTTGAAGGAGACAAAGTTGTGTAAGCTTATGAAAATAAATAGTGTCTCTCCTGACATTTTCTCATTACTTAGTGAACATACCTCGTAATTACTGTATTGCCTTTTAATTAACTTAAAAATACTGAGAGACTTCTCAAAAATAAAATGTGAATTCTGTAAATAAAATCATTCATTACTAGTGAGTAAATCAATGTGAAACCAAAATTGAACTTTTCATATTAAGTAAAGAAAGAAAATCACTAATGCAAATAGATATTAATTATTCACTTAGTTACTAACATCATTCAAAATCAATTAAAAAAAATTCTCAAATGAAATTAGAGGATTGGATTGCTAGAATAATTGAATTTGACGTCTCACTGCTAATCGCTGTCACTCTCATCTATTGAAATCTCTGGTAGATCTACTGCATCTTCACAGACTTCATAAGAACAAGACGGTATTGCAAACTGATTTGTAGTATCTGTACTTTGTACTATGCTCTTCTGATAGGATTCCAAATGTCCTATCTTTTTGAGAACTTCACGTGAGTAGATGTAATCTCTGCAGAACTTTCCATGCCGTTTTAGTCTGTATTTAATGTGAAGTATAGCATCAACAGTTTTGGCAGCCATTTTGCTGCGAAGCTTTGATTTGTTGTATTAAGTTGACTGAAAATGCGTTCTACACCCGCATTCGAATGAGGCAGCACCAGGATCTTCATGGCAAATTCACTTATTTCTTTGAATGGGTTTGCTCCATAACCACCTTTATACTTCATCACTTCATCCCAGAATTTGACTGTTATCTTTATTACTCCAATTTACTAGATTAACCTCGATGGTCTGGTCATGGGCACTAACATGTTTTTGAATGCTAGGGATTTATGTTTTTTTTTTTTCTATTATGAGCTGACTTCTATGCATAGTTTGTCTTTAATTGTACCTTATTATACTGTAAAGTCACATACCAAATAATTCGTAAAGAAAAGGCACACTAAATGATAACCTAGTATGTCAGCTCACAAACACATCCTGAAACTAACTGCTTTACTAAAATTTCTACTGTTCTACAAACCGAGTTGTTGGCAATCAACGAACGAAAGTCACCGCGTATGCTACTTGATGGAGTCGATTGGAGATTGCAATCGCTGGGAGGGGTGGGAGTAATATCACCCGTAGACTAATCAGGGGTGCCCCCCCCGCCCCCCCCCCCCCCCAGAAAACCAATTAAGTGTTTTGGCTTTTAACTTTACTGCGATTTTTGAATTTTAAAAAATGCCCTAGGATGAAGCCTACCTGTATATAGTAGCTAAGAGTAAATTTAGAATAATAGCCTACACTAGAAATTACACCAGAAATTATTACTGTGCTCTAGGTTTTTACACTATACGCTAGGAATATTTTTTTTACACCAGATTGAACGTCAATACTCTAGATCTAGCGTAAAATACACCAAATTGGCAACAGACGGTAGTTTTATACAGCATTATACGTTATACAGAAAACTCGATTGCGCCGAAGAAACTTCGGCACGTTTTTATTTTTTTTTTATTTTGACAAGCAAGCGTGGTCATCTTTGAAAATCTATAGGAACTTTTCACCAAGTGTAATGTTCATAAGGTGGTAATATCAGTTATAAAAGTGAACATTTACAGATCATGAGAGTTTATATGATTCTCAGATTTGTGTGTAATTGTTTGATCTAATTCCAAATTTTTGTGTTGGAGTCGATGGTATTACTGGGTAATTAGTTGAAAGTATTCATCTCCTTTTCGTCATTTCACGAGCCTCAAGTTAACAATATGTGCTTATATTTTTATGTTTACTGTATATCTAAAGCATCAGTAAAGCAATCGAAATATTGGTCAGTCAAATGTGTGCCAAAGAGTAAACTTCAGTTCAACTAAGTAGACTCATATCGTTTTTATATTTTTAAGAGCAATAAAAGTAATAAATTCCCTCCAATAACTCTTTTCTTGCGAATCATCCTGTTGGCAGTACCCAGTAGGCTACAGGGAAAGTGTTCATTCCAATAACATGATTCATTCAGGCAGAATGTTTTCATAAATTTCCCAGGATATTTTCCGGAGTGGGTAAATGCCCTTCTCCTATTCTAAAACACATTGCAACATGTTTATGGAAACCAACTTTGGTCCCTTGACTCCTGACAATAAAATCTAGTTATAAAAGAGAAAGATTGTAAGCAAAGGGAATGAAACAATTCGTTTGATATCCTCTGCTATCGCTCCTTTCTCACTGTTAAAGACATTAGACATCGGGGTCCTAATCACATTCCATCCGAAGCAGAAACCTGCATTGACTAAATGCGGTGCGTTGTTTGAATGAGCTCGGCTCATTCCTAGTCTAGACCAAATTCCGCTGAATGCGGGGCCGGTTACCTGGCAGAGCAAAGCAGCACAGGGTTGGCACGCTCCGTTACAACCCATTGTGTTCTCTTGACCTATTTGTTATTGATAAAAATGAACAAAAATTCATGCAGCAAAACTCAAAAGCCTTGAGCTTGAGAAGTCAAGCTTATGAGAACAAAATAAACATGTGTTATAGATAAGGAGGTCATAGCCAAAATAAGTGCAATCACATACGAAAGAAATAGAAAAATTAAGATTTATAAATCAAAACATTCAAATGTAGACGTATATTAGATGGCAAAAGGTAAACAGAAAACTAAAACTAGAAAAAGGGTTAT
>JANJGK010000032.1:32796455-32851455 GCA_039081455.1 Macrobrachium rosenbergii
CCTGGGGAAAGAGTTAGCTCTAAACAAGCCAGTAAGCAAACAGGCTCGATTAACATGTCTTATTAACAACCAAAAAAAAAGGGGGAGTAGACCTAAATTAATTTTTTTTCTGCGTGTTTGTTTCGAACGTTGTATTGACATGAACATTGTACAGTAAAACATGTTACTCAATCAAGTTATTTGGAATATCTTTCAAAAGGAAGTTTATGAACACTAGAAGATAAATAACATTCGTTGTTTTGTCTTGAACACTATAGCTTTTCTGTCCCAGGAACGAAATTGGGCACCAAAGTCAATTTGCCGTGACAACGAAAGAATGATTGCTAGGGACAGCGTTCCCGTTTTCTTAGTTGATGAACAGTTGTCATGCCTTTGCTTTAGGGATTGCAAGCCTGTCGCCAGAGGATGGGAAATTATTGCCTCCGTTGTAGGTATACTTATGATTTCACTTGTGTTTGTCTCACTACGAATTAATAACTGCCATCGTGCCACCCCGAGAACGGTAGCAAGGATTTTGGTGAACCGACGCACACTCATTGCTTGACACCTTCACGATGATTGGCTACCGGTGAGCGACATTGACAAATTAAAGTTATCATCATATAAACCATTTAGTCTTAGTATGCACTGATTGTGTGTGTGTGTGTGTGTGTGTGTGTGTGTGTGTGTGTTTGTGTTTGCGCGCATTTATATTAATATATAAATCTTTTTTGGTCCCAAACAAGTAAATAAGATGCATTTCTGGTAGTCTAGAAAAAAAGGGGGAATAATGAGAGAAATTGGCAGATAACTGACTCGTGCGTTGCCTTGTTTTCCGATATTATGTGTGGCGTTATCATACTGAAATAAGGACGCTCATGAGAATGGAAGTAGTGGTACGCAAATAGCGAGAGAATGGCTTCCACAGTGAGTCCCAGCGAACCAAAGTAGGGAGAGTTTTTCAGTATTATTTATTATGCCTTAATTAGTGCCACACCTATCTCGCTTGTCCGAAGAATTGGAATACTATAGGAATCAAGTCCCTCAAGGGAGAGAGAGAGAGAGAGAGAGAGAGAGAGAGAGAGAGAGAGAGAGAGAGAGAGAGAGAGGTTTCAAACGAAATTTCTAACGAGGTCAGAAACACTGACAAACGGAATATTCCATCCGTCATCATTTACAGTAGAAATGGCATCGCTCTCGGGAAAGTTGGTTAATCCCCTGGAAAGGAAGCTAATTATCTGAAATCTGCCACTTTCCACACACACGCACACACACACACATACACACACAGAGAGAGAGAGAGAGAGAGAGAGAGAGGAATTGCATTTATGAAGATAACTGAGAAAAATGAATTTGGTATTCGTGTTATCATAAACTGAGCACACTTATCATGGCAGAGGGAAGTTAATTGGTATTTTTCAGGTATGCAGTTGTGACTTTGTTGTTATTGCGGCCGTATGTAGTATGTGAAAGGAAACTCGAGAGCTGGTGGGGTGGCGGGAGGAAGAAGAGGTTTTACTGAGCAAATGAAGGCAAAAACATGGTATACGTCTCTCTCTCTCTCTCTCTCTCTCTCTCTCTCTCTCTCTCTCTCTCTCTCTCTCTCTCTCTCTCATTCGAAACTCGTGTTTAAATGCTGCATCTTTGTTTCGAAGGTACACTAATAATGCTTTGCCCCACGCTAATGAGAGACGGGAAACCCAAAATTCTGCTAAAACGAAGTTTTGTTTTCCTTTCCAAGAATTGTTTATAGTGAATACTGTGCGTTTGTGTATGTGTTTAAGAGAGAGAGAGAGAGAGAGAGAGAGAGAGAATTACATTCCATAAGCAGCCTGCGTAATCTCATTAGGCCTAAAGTGAACAAAGAAATGTGGTTAAACATAGGTTTTCTTCACAGCGGATGACTCTACCCCCATCTAAGTACCCGCAGAATGAATAGCTGGGGATAAATAATCGACCCACTTTCGTATATTTCAGCCGTTGACATCCTTACAGACGAAGTCTGAAGTAATGGGATATCCCAGTGACTCAATCAAAGCAGAGATGCAAAGAAAAAGCCTTATTTATTCCAAAGGAATGTTGAGAGTAATTGATTTTTTCATAGTCAATGAAATATGATATTCTTACCCATACCTTCACCGAAAGTAGATTTAAACCGGTTTTCGAAATAGGTTCAGCTATTTAAAATTAATTCTTACTTTTATTTGAATGATGTGTTGGTTTTTGGCTGTTAAATAGTTAATACAAAAATTATTTAATTCTTACTATATTGTATATTTGGATTCTTGGGTTTCAAAAGCAATTTCCAGTAACGTGATGCAGCTGATATTTATCTTTGGAGAAGAACGAGGACTAGAAGAGGCAAGAGGGGGAATGACTGATGCCTCGTTAGGCAAAGAAGGAGTCTTAGAGGAACATTGAATTAAAACAATTTGAGCTTTGCAGAACTTTTCGTTTGAGAAATAAAAACGAAGCAACTTCAGATAGCCGAAGATTTGCTCTTATCATAACTTGTTTTGGGTGTCTTCTTTCCATGATATATTTTCCGCTTTTTCTACATTTTGGTAACTTGAATAATTGTTGTCTGCGTAATGAGTCCTGACATATTTAGAGCAATTGATTACAGAAAAAGAACAAGAGCGTGATAAATACATACATGCCCGCCCGCACATATTCATATACATACACACACACACACACACACTATATATATATATATATATATATATATATATATATATATATATATATATATATATATATATATATATATATATATATATACATACATACATACACACACACACACACACACACACACATACACACACACACACACACACACACACATATATATATATATATATATATATATATATATATATATATATATATATATATATATACATATACATATATACAAAGCATGTTTGTTTGGTTGAGGAAAGAGAAAAAACTCAAATTAAAAAAGGAAGGTAATGGAAGAGGGAATAAAGTTTCTCGAGCTAGGCAAACAACTACGGTATACCTTAAATTAACTTTTGCATTAATGTGTTACAAGAACAGAATCAACACTTTTTTGAAAGTGTACGTAACGTGATCTAGCGATCTTTCTTCAGGAAAAAGGCGTGAAAAGGTTCACTCATGGAAACACTTGCATTCTTTTCCCCTCTCTCTCTCTCACCGTGTATCGACTCTCTCTCTCTCTCTCTCTCTCTCTCTCTCTCTCTCTCTCTCTCTCTCTCTCTCTCTCTCTCTCTCTCTCGTTTTCCGAAGTTCACCCACCCGACCTCACTCATTCTCTCAAAGCAATTAAATCGACTATTTAAAGAAACGCAATAGTTTCTACAAAAATAGGTTTATTATTCAAATAACCCAACAAGAAATGAATAAAACAAAGCAAAGATTAAAATGCATAATAAATGAATTATCGAGTCAGATAACTAAACTCTGAACTGCAAAACACTTCTGATTAAAGAAGTCTCATTATGGCTAATAGCCTGAAAATATCCAAAATCACACATACTCCCCAAATCAATAACTAAAGTCATGTAAAAAAAAACAGTCTACCACATAAAGAGATTGACATTGCAAATGACTTGCATGTCCTTTTTCTCAAACTCCCAAGTCCACAGACATCTGTCGAAAGAATTAAACATGATAGAAAACTCCCAAAAATATATGAAATGCAAAACACAATAATGGAAAGTGTAAAATGCATAGCCAAGATATGGCAAACGTAACATAACAAAATAATAATATAAAAGAGGTATGAATATTCATATTAAATCTCCCACACCAGTTCAAAAGTTCATAATGATCAGAAAATCATGGTAAAAATCACAAGTTCAATTTTCTCCCATAAAAACAGAGATTTGAGACTCCACCTTATCTGCCGATTTGCAAAGCCTGGATCCTCTCCAAAGCTACGTCTAGACAATTGCAGTTCTATCAATTTAATGAACGATCAAACTCACTTTTAGGGCAGATTTTGGCATAATCTAGATCAAAGTAACGCACATACTCACGAATATACATAACGCTTGGAAGATCACCTGACCGGCCAATATTGCTGAGGTTCTCACGCAGATAGCTGAGGAATCAAACTATTTGCTGAATACAAAGATTTTACAACTGACGGCTCTGTCAGTACCATCTCACTCCAAAAATTCTTTCATCACATCTTAAAGCATTGAAGATATGAAATGCATATATGTGTCCTTTAAGATTGTAGCAGCCATATTTTCTGAAATAGAGCTAGGCCACCACATAAGAGCGTCTCGCTCTCCTTAACGGCAACTAAAACAAAAGCATATGTATAAAACATAACAAAATAGAGCTATGCTCAATTAGCAATGTCTACTGCACTGCAGCTTTAAGGACTGCTCTCATGACGCACTTCCAAAGTCACTGGGGTTGTGTTCTTAGAGCTTTTACATGTAATCTTACAAACACGAATAAGCTTTACTACTCCCACAACAAGAATTATCAGTAAAATAGCTATTAAGACAATTAAAATTGTCGGCATAATATATTCCTGATACTGGAACATCACGGAATCGTCAATGTCTTCCAACGGTGGAACCGTCATTGGCACCTTGGTTGTAGGTACTGCCACTACCAAATGCTCGTTATGCGTATGACGCATAATTATCTTCTCGGAACTGTTGAATACAGCACGGCTAAGTACGAGAAAGTCCGTAGACATCACACGGCATGCAGCATCAAACAGCTTGGATCCTTGAAGGACGAATGATGTCGACTTGTTGCTCTGGCACATCATTGTAACTGCATACTCCTTGCAAAACACGGCAGGAAGCGTTCTGGTGGACTCAATGTGGTAATCTCGCAGGAACTGTCTAAAGTCACATTCTGTCGGAGTCTGTCTATGAACTAATGATAATTCACAACCACCCACAGATACAACTCGCAACTGAAAAATACTACTGTCACACACACACTTCTCTCTAACTAAAGTACAACTTGTCTTATAATCAACTCCCGAACCTTGATATTGATCTCCCAAAATGAACATGGTCTCTAATCTATCCATGTCACTACTGAGTCTCCAAAAAGCACTCGAAAAAAAGGTCTAATAACAAAAAGGTTTCATGTTGCTGAACCAAACAAAACTACTAATGCAAAAATCAAACACTCTTAATGTGAACTAATTCCAAGTGTGTATCTCAGAACAATCACAGTCAACTCACTATTAAGCACAATAACTCTACGGAACTCACTCACAAAAAAAACCATCCAACAAAAAAAAATACTCGAGAATCCTATCCAAACACTAAAAGGTATCACATCTCGTAAAAGACATGAAAGTTCTACTCCGGTTAGCAAATATTTCGCAACAAAATAGCAATTGACGTAATGGCAATCGCTCCCACGATCTTAACAACTACAATTACTCACAACACAACTCCCTTCATTTAAAAAAAAAAACTGAAAAAAAAATCCAAATACTCAAATACGATCTCCCAACCCGAAAAAAAAAGATCAGACTTGTTCGGTCCGATATACTCAGTACCTCCCCCCCAAAAAAATATCCTAAACAACACACATATTGCGTCAGATGATAAAACACATCATAACACAATAACACACGGGTCAAATCTCGTATGAAATTAGCCCATGTCTCAACTCCTAAAATCATTCGAAAACAAATGATTAAGAACTTCAACATCTAAAATGAACAATAGACAAAAAAAAATAAGAAAATATCATATATATACAAATATTAACCCATTTATCCCTCTAACTATATACAAACGTTCCATTACATAACTATATACAAATGTTCCATTACATCCCAACTTTCTTCAACTTCGAAATGTGGGTCAATTTCGTCACTCCAGTATTTACATCTTTAACTACAAATCTATTCCCTCTTTTGATCTCTACAATTTCAAAAGGTCCGTGGAACTTCGGACTTAATTTATAATTCAGATCATTCCGAACATTCACTTTAACAAACACTCTATCACCCATTGAAAAAGCTACTCCCCTCGATTTCGCGTTACTTTTCTCTACCATTGCACGCGAACTAAGTTCAAGTTCTTTACTGATACGTGCAAATCTTTCTCTCGCTGTATTTATCAATGAAGTGACCGTAACATCACCTTGAACTCGCTCTGGTAACAAATCAAAAGGTCCTTTCAACTTGTACCCATACAAAGCTTCTGCTGGAGATATCTTAATTGTGTCATTCAACATAGTATTGATACTATATCGCACTTCATCCAAAGATCTGTCCCTATGTGTATCGGAACCACCCACCGTCATGCGCAAAGCTTCGATTACTTTCCGATTCGCCCTCTCACATAACCCATTCGCTTCAGGTCTATACAGGATTATAGATACTTTCTTTATCCCCAACAAATTAGCAAGACCGTCTAAAGTCTTATTAATAAACTCCCTACCATTGTCTGTGATCAGACATTCAGGAACACCATATCGACAAATTATCCCCTTAAAGAACGCTATAGCAACTTCCTCAGCTGATTTGTACTTCAGTGGGAAAATCTCGACAAAGCGAGTCAACTCATCAACAACTACTAATAAATGTCTATAACCATAAGCGGACTCTGAGAAGTTACCCAGAATATCCATATGCACTCTCTGAAACGGCCTATGTGGTATGGGATATGAACCCAAACGACACGACACTGTCGTCGCTGGCTTATTCGCATTGCAAATAGCGCACTTCTTCACAAAGGCTTCTACTGCGGAAAACATATTTTTCCAAAAGAACTTTGACCTGACGTTTTCATACGTCTTGTCCACACCTAAATGAGGAGAACCAAATTTACAATGTACAATGTCTAGAACTTGTGGTACTAGACTCTCTGGCACGATGATTTGTGTAATCTCACCCATGCTTCGAGTACTTCGCAAGTTATACTTAACTTTCCTCACCAATAAATTATTCTCCAACTCTAGACCAGAAAAAGGTAACTTATACCCTTTCTTCGGTGAAACTCCCCTAAGAAATGCCTTAGCATCTGACAACAATTTATCTTCATCTTGCTTTTGTTCAAGCAAGCCTATGTCTCAAGTGACATTTTCACCCGTAATATAACACACTGCGTTACTCTCACTATCACGAATAACAATCTCTCCCGAGACTGCCGACTCACTATTTCTCCCCGAAGTATGCACTGTAGGAACGTGTATGTCCTCTACATGCGATCTCTCAGAACTACTAATATCAGAGACATTAGACACCAAATATTTACTCTCTTCTCCCACACAGGATTCGGTGTGTATTTCCTCATCCTCGACCGGAAAATATCTGCTCAATGCATATGCAACTACATTATGCTTACCTTCAATGTATTTGAGGTTTGCATCAAAATCTCTCAATGTTAGGAACCATTTAACTCTGTTACGGGAACAGAATCAACACTTTTTTGAAAGTGTACGTAACGTGATCTCTTGGGCGACAAATTTGGCTTATTAAAAAGCTCTAACAACGGTTGATGATCTGTAAAAATCTCAACTTTATTTCCCAACAACAACATCTTAAAATGAACAAGGCTAGAGACGACTGCGAAAGCCTCCTTGTCTACAACTGACATCAGCCTTTCGTTACTACCACGCGTTTTGACTCTGTTACGGGAACAGAATCAACACTTTTTTGAAAGTGTACGTAACGTGATCTCTTGGGCGACAAATTTGGCTTATTAAAAAACTCTAACAACGGTTGATGATCTGTAAAAATCTCAACTTTATTTCCCAACAACAACATCTTAAAATGAACAAGGCTAGAGACGACTGTGAAAGCCTCCTTGTCCACAACTGACATCAGCCTTCCATTACTACCACGCGTTTTGAACTTTCTGCTATAAAAAGCAATTGGGTGTAATTTCCCTTCAAATTTGTGCATCAAACACGCACCTATACCTTCCTGACTCGCGTCATTCACTAAGGTGAACGGTTGACTAAAATCTGGAAACTTCAAAACTGGTGGGTTCACCAAAGCGTTCTTAAGCTTCTCAAAAGCTAATTGTTGACTATCACCCCAAACAAACTTAACGTCTTCTCGTAACAAATCTGTCAATGGAGACGCTATTGTAGAAAAATTCCGCACAAAACGGCGAAGGAACCCGACATACCTAGGAACGAACGAATCTGTTTCCTGGTTTTGGGAACTGGAAAATTCACGATGGCTTTAACTTTCTCATCATTCACTATAACTCCCTCTTTAGAGATAACATGTCCTAAATAGACAATTTTTCTCTTCAGAAACTCACATTTGGCCAATTTGACCTTTAATCCAGCGAACCATAATCGCTTGAGGACTTCTTTTAACACCTTTAGATGTTCTTCAATTGTATCTGTGCATATGAGAATGTCATCCATGTACACAAACACCGACTTTCCTAATAAGCCATGAAGTACTGTGTTAACCAGTCTAGTAAATGTTATTGGGGACCCTTGTAATCCAAAAGGCATCCTATTAAACTCGTAATGTCCCTTTGGTACCGAAAATGCTGTATATTTACGGCTACTCTCACTAAGGGGAACCTGTAAAAACCCTTGCATAAGATCTATAGATGAATATATATTCTTGCCACCGATCTCAACAAACAAATCAGGCAAACAAGCTACCGGATATCTATCTGGGCATGTTTTTTCATTCAATTTACGAAAATCTACACAAACTCTGATACTACCGTCTTTCTTAGGAACTGCAAGCAAAGGAAAATTAAACGGAGAATTGGACGGTCTGATAATGCCTTCCGACTCCCACCTCTGAACCCCTTTTTCTACTTCTTCGCTGATCTTAAAAGGAATTCGATATGCTGGAATATATATGGGATTTGTACCCTTTTCTAGGCGGATTGAATGTTCTAAAACATCTGTAACTCCTAATTTATCTCCCTTCAAAGCAATGATATCTAAATATTCTTTCAACACTTTCTCTACTTTATCTGAATACTCAGGATAATCAACTTTAGACAAGTGTTCATGTAGAACCTGACTTCGGAACTGTTGCTCCTCGTTAGGAAACATATTCCCGTCTCCACAAAAACTCACTAATTTATGCTCTTCATTAAACTCTTCAAAATCAATTACATAAGTACCCTTGTGATATTTTTTCACTGAGTCTTGATAGCTAACTAATTCTACTGAAGTCACGCCTGCGACTGAAATTTCATTCACTGACACCGTACTCACAACGTCTTTGAATTTCTCGGTTCCCTCAACAACGCACACTTGAGAAGGAAACTTTTTCTCTTTCAGCGACACTTTAACCAATGTAGGAACTCGCGGTTGCAATTCAATATCTTCCAACAAAAATCCTTTGAAAGATCTTTGCGGAATATCTTCACTCTCTAATGACTGTGTTACACATGTCTCAGACTGTGTCTTAGGTTTCTCACAAGTTTTTTTCCTGTGTATATATGGAACAAAACAACCTGACTCACCTATTGTAATCCCCTGAACTCCCGTAAGAATGTTGATGTTATGTCGCATGCAAGAAGGGTGTCCTAGCAAAACCATTTCACCTAAGGCTAATCCTTCTATGACCAAAAATGATTCTACTATTGTCTTTCCATCAATACAAAGCGTAAGAAATGACGAACCTAAAATATTCAGTTTCCTCGCTTGTACATCACACACTGTCTCAATAGAAGGGGCTAATTTACACTCTGGAAACTTCGAGTGAAAAAGTTCAGCATTTACTAAGTTAACTGAGCTACCAGAATCAATGAAAATATAAATTTCATTGCCATTAGAGAATCCACGTACAATCGGCCTAGGTTCTGTTGACTCTAAGACCTGAATAGTCATTATCCTGTGTCCGTTTTCGAACTTATCTTGTGAAAATTCTGCTGTTCCTTTTTGTATCTAGAACTTGCATCATGTGGAATTCTCCTGTCATATCTAGAAAAAACCCCCCGTGACTTCCCTGAATATTCTCTACTCTTTGTGGCTGGGCAAAATCTCCATCCATGATCTGAAAATTTGCAAACTGAACAATATCTCACTCTGCAATTTGATTTACTATGTCCTAGTTTATCACAATTAAAACAACGTATCGTTGTGACTGATCTCTCTGGAATTTTCTTCGATTCTACTCATGCACATGTCTTCGCTGTTGCATCATTTCCCGAATGCGAGCGACTATCATTATTCTCTGGTTTGGAAACCGCAGCTGACATCTTTGCACCTCCCTGTACAAAACTACTGTCCAGTGTCGGGCATTTTGATAGATTTTTATTAATCTGTGCAAACAAAAAGGATTCGTCTGTATCCTGATCAATTCTCTTATCAAAACTATCTACAATTACATCTGGGACCGACGTTAAAAGGCAAGCAAAGTGTAACAATCTTTCAAAATTATCTAAAGAGATATTATTTCCAGTTACCCATGGAGAGCCTATTATAGATTTCTTTAACTCAACTACTGCATCAAATAAATTCGCACTGTATGTGACTAGTGAATCATTGCCCTTCTTTATTTTGAGAAACTCTCGCAAATTCCGAACTGCACATTCACGTTGAACTCCGCCATAAGTAGCTCGTAGAAATTTCTGCTGCTCATTCCAAGTTTTACACCTTCTGAACCCGAAACTGCGTGCTCGTTTCCCAATATCTCCTTTATCCAAATCCAGAAATGATTTGGCCTCTGTTAAAGCTTCAGCGCCATTCGTAATTTTCTTGGAATTCAGATAATTGTTCACTGACTCAATGAAAGTTTCTATATTTTGGGTTGGCTTCCCGTCAACTAACCCTTTAAAATTACTAATTCCCGCACTAACGCTCGTCATTTTATGCACCACAACTGATTGGGATGTGCTTGCTGCATCGTCCGGCATTTTGTGAGTAATCACACGCCCTGAGCGTAACAACATAAAAAAGAAACCAAAAAGAACACTAGAGAAAGGTAAAAGTTACCCCCTCTAAAAGAAGAATAGAAAACGGCGTTCTGCGCAACTTACGAGAATGGGGTACTTACCAATTTGAACAGAAAACGGAGCACCTATCTCTCGACTTGCTAACCTGTGACGTCACCCACTCGAAGACGAAGCGAAAAAAAATGCAGCGCGATTTTTGTTAAATCATCACTTTGCGTAATTAACTCACAATCGCCACTATTCACACTTATTTGGGTATTTTGTTAACCCCAAAATTGCTCTAGAGTTCATCCAGACCTATTTCACAACTCCCCACTCCCAATACTCGAATAGAGACGGAAAAAACAAAGATTCCCCGTATTACCCACGTAATCACGACACCCTATGAAACTCGATCTCTTAAGACTGAGTGGTCACACTCACACATCACGCTCACGGCCCAGTCGCCTTGGGTATCAACGTTATCAATTAGTCTATTAGTAATCTCCCTCTTTTGCCACCATTAAAGACATTTAAAATCATGAGTCACCGCTGCCGCCATTTAATTCTGTTACAAGAACAGAATCAACACTTTTTTGAAAGTGTACGTAACGTGATCTAGCGATCTTTCTTCAGGAAAAAGGCGTGAAAAGGTTCACTCATGGAAACACTTGCATCCTTTTCCCCTCTCTCTCTCTCACCGTGTATCGACTCTCTCTCTCTCTCTCTCATCGTTTTCCGAAGTTCACCCACCCGACCTCACTCATTCTCTCAAAGCAATTAAATGGACTATTTAAAGAAACGCAATAGTTTCTACAAAAATAGGTTTATTATTCAAATAACCCAACAAGAAATGAATAAAATAAAGCAAAGATTAAAATGCATAATAAATGAATTATCGAGTCAGATAACTAAACTCTGAACTGCAAAACACTTCTGATTAAAGAAGTTTCATTATGGCTAATAGCCTGAAAATATCCAAAATCACACATACTCCCCAAATCAATAACTAAAGTCATGTAAAAAAAAACAGTCTACCACATAAAGAGATTCACATTACAAATGACTTGCATGTCCTTTTTCTCAAACTCCCAAGTCCACAGACATCTGTCGAAAGAATTAAACATGATAGAAAACTCCCAAAAATATATGAAATGCAAAACACAATAATGGAAAGTGTAAAATGCATAGCCAAGAGATGGCAAACGTAACATAACAAAATAATAATATAAAAGAGGTATGAATATTCATATTAAATCTCCCACACCAGTTCAAAAGTTCATAATGATCAGAAAATCATGGTAAAAATCACAAGTTCAATTTTCTCCCATAAAAACAGAGAATTGAGACTCTACCTTATCTGTCGATTTTCAAAGCCTGGATCCTCTCCAAAGCTACGTCTAGACAACTGCAGTTCTATCACGTTAATGAACGATCAAACTCACTTTTAGGGCAGATTTTGGCATAATCTAGATCAAAGTAACGCACGTACTCACGAATATACATAACGCTTGGAAGATCACCTGACTGGCCAATATTGCTGAGGTTCTCACGCAGATAGCTGAGGAATCAAACTATTTGCTGAATACAAAGATTTTACAACTAACGGCTGTCAGTACCATCTCACTCCAAAAATTCTTTCATCACATCTTAAAGCATTGAAGCTATGAAATGCATATATGTGTCCTTTAAGATTGTAGCAGCCATATTTTCTGAAATAAATGTAAACCATAATGTCATCAAGCAAGAATTTTAGCTAGGAAATCTGTTTACACAGCAATATAGGGTCATATTTCCTTAATTACTTATTCACTTTGGCTCTTTCCTTTTGAGACTGAAGAATCTGCTGAGAGTCCTTATATTCAACAAAAAATAAAGGTGTTATATATCTTCATATATTAATTTTTCGTAGAAAGACATGTGTCAGTTACAACTTCCCGTATTCCCGCTCAGAAACAATAGGGACCAATGACTAGTTCGAGCCACAAGTCGTTCACTGAACGGTTCCAGCAAATCCAGTTTGCCTCCGTTGGCCCAAGCAGTGAATAAGGCACAAGGTTTTTAGTTGACTGTTTTGGGTAACAACTGTCGGGAAGAGACAAAGACCTGAGCTATCCGTCCTTCGTCAAAATGTAGGCTACTCCATCATATTATTTGATAGATACAGATGGTCTCGACTTGGCAAACAGTCTACCAGTATAAAAATAATGAGATTTTGTGACCTTTGTTTTCAGAGTTTCGATATTGTTATTAGCCATTCAGTTTTTACGTAAAAACTTCCTATTTTTCCCGTATTTTTCTGTTAAATCTTTACGTTATCCCTCTTTACATTAAGTAATTTCCTTTCAAGCAGAGTAATGCTAGATATTGCGTTTTAAACTGTTTCAGCACGTTTCCACTGGTATTTTGTGAGGAAGACAGAGAAAGAATCAATGTAAAGACGAAAAACACCATTTTGTTTAAAAGCGGAGGAGCTTGTTGACAAGAGATTCAATCAAGGAACACGTGTGATCAGAATCGCTGCAGAAAACGCCTCCGCTGCCAAGGTGTAAAGGGCACCGTTGTTTCTTTGCGCCGTCATTGACCTTTAAACAGAAAGAAGCGATATGTTTCTACGAATAGAAGCAATTTACTTCCCTCTGTTGCTATGAACGTTCCTGAAAGAATCTCTCATTTAAAGTAAGCATAAAGAAAATATTTTACATTTTAGGTAGTATGTTATAGAATTTCTCTTTAGAAAGGACCTGATCTTTATAAAATATCCATCTTTTCTTCAAAAGATTATATTTTGAAATCAAACAAATGTCAAAACTGCATTTTTCCAAAGAAAAGCATTTTAAAAATGAAGGAATATCTAAATATTTTAGTTCATTACTGAAAAGCTTTATCCCTTTAGAAAATAGTTCCATGACGCCTGGTTAAATTCTGGAACATTTTATGTTTGCACCTTCGATGAAACAGAAGGTAAAAAAACCACAGCGTTTGAAATATGTACCAGGTAAATCAGTCGATTTGAATGAACCACAGGCATGGCATACAGGGTTAAGAAACACCTCTGGAAATCTGGAGGTAACTTCTTATGGAAGCGCCTCATTAAGCAAAATGGCTTAGGATTATATATATTTTGGAAATATCGCATAAACTGAAAGCATAAAACTCAAAGAGAATTGACAATGTTTGGTTCATTTGTTTGAAAATTGCAACAGAAAAACTTCTGTATTTGTTGAATAAAAATATATAATAATTTTCAATAGTCCTTTTTCGAGAGAGAAAACAGGTCATAGAATAAGATGGCCTTATGGCAGCACCGTCCCTTGCTTCAAGTGTAAACAGTAAAAGCGAAAACAACACTATAATACCAATTTAAAATAATTTGATATCAGTTATGATCTTTTGGGTTCACTGTTCAAGTAAGTCGGTTACTCTCAGTAGCCCCTGGTGTTGGTGTTCATTCTGTTGATGGCCAGGACGGCCGCTTTATAGAAGTTCCACTTAGACGTTCCAGGAGATTAGCTGGTCTATCTTCAGAGAACGACAGCATTATCTGATTCCAGTTTCCTTGTTTTGCAAACAATTTCGCTTTTTTTAGCATCTTTCCTTCTCCGTTTCAAATTGACAAAGAGAATCGTACAGTTTCTCGAAAGCTCTGAGTATAGTTTTATTTCTAAATTAAATTTACGTAGTGACATAACTGTGGATTTGTTTATCCCTTTTAGGGCACATGTTACTATGATTATTTTTTGTTAATAGTACTGACTTCATCTTTTTCTTGAAACATTCATCTCATAATTGCCAAAAGCGTTACTTTACTAATACAATAAATTTTATATAAATTCCTATCCAACTGCTGTGAAAGTAGGAATTCATATTCTTTCTGATCTTTATTTTGATGATGTCTTCAACTATTCTTCTCTGCGATACTTTGCTCATGAAAAAAATATGCTCTTTATTGAGCGCACCTACAATTCATCTGAAAGCTAAAATAATTTGTTGTGTATATGAAAGCGTTCCTATAACATTGCGGCTTTAAATAACATAAGTCTCAGGTTGTTTATTTCTCAGCAGAGCTTAAAAATGAACAATTTTAAGGATAAGGATCTGCATCACAAGGACAATGAAATCGGCTAGAGAGAGAGAGAGAGAGAGAGAGAGAGAGAGAGAGAGAGAGAGAGAGAGAGAGAGAGAGAGAGAGAGAGAGAGAGAATTCTAGCAGCAAGAATTTCTGGGATGACTCTACAAGCATTCATACAAGAAATGCCTCATTATTTGTGAGTTGATTATTTCTCAGGACGAAGTACTACAAAACAAAAGAGGAGTGAATACCATTTACGAACTGGTAATGTGCCTTTAAATGATTTTGATCTATTAAAAGAAACATTTAAGTTTAAATGACTACAATTGCTGATCATAAATATTTACCTAGAATAGCTATAATTGATGATAGTAATTTATATGTGAATGTTCATAGTTGATTACAGTTACCGAGGAAAATATTACATGTAAATTTAATGAATGATGAGAATTAATCAGACACTTCTTATTTCTTTATAAAGAAATACAAAATCTGTACAGAGTAATAAGAATTATTCTCATGTCAATGAATCTAAGCGTTACTTAATAAACTCCTTGACCATAGATTACGGCAAATATTATGTCAGCAGCGTACATTATACATACACACACACACCTATATATATATATATATATATATATATATATATATATATATATATATATATATATATATATATATATATATATATATATATATATATATTTACGTTTTTCTGTGGTTTTAGTTTGAAATATGCTCTGTGAGACAGGTAGCAACAATTTAAGGTAATTTAGCCTTGTGATTCTGACTTCGTGGGTACGGGAAAACGTAAAAAAGAGGAAAACAAAGGAGAATTTCATATGAGCATAGGGCTCTGGTTACTGAGGGAAATATTACGTAAAACACGTGGGCAAATTTAAAGGAGTGTATTTACATAAATGATATCAGTACGGGAAAGAGGAACTCAAGTAGATTACTATCCTGAAGGAGATTCCTACTGGATTGAATGAAACTGGGGGATTCCAGACACAGTCCGAGAAGCTTCCACGAAATAGAATCCCTCTGAAATGAGAGATATGCACATTATACGCCAGTAATGAAAATAGACAAAAGAATAATGAATTCGAAGCTGCACTGAGGGTGCCAAAGGAGTAATAAAGAATTAATACTGCCGATGCAAGAGGCGCACGGACATTAGACAAGGGAGATTTCTGGCTTTCTCCTTAAGAAAATATTACGAGACAAAAGCGTGACTGAAATGGGGCTCTTCCAGGGCACTTTACCTTAGCAGATTTTCCGAGGGCGCGTAGAAGGCAGTCCGTGGATGACTTGCGATTTCCGAGGGCGAGTTTCTTCCACGTGGTGAGATGCAAGGGCTTCCGTAAAGGGGCAAGGCGATGGGGACTCCTCGAAACTCCAAGCAATGGCGTGTGGGCTCGAGGCAGGCCAGCGGTGGAAAGAACACTTGGAATGCGGTCGAAGGGCACGAGGAAAAGTATACTTTGGAAAGGGCCACGTGGTTAGGATGCAAGGGCATCGATGGGGCCAGGTGTTGAGGACGTCTTCACAAGTTCACTCCATATCTTCCAGCCCGCGTGTGTGTGTCGACCTCGTGGGTTTCTGCTTTTTATCCCCTCCTATGGGGCAGGGGGGCGTCCAACACAGATGCTTTGACTCATTGCACCTGCTGCCCGCAGGGGAGGGTTTGGCCTGTAGGAGAAACACCCAAGCCAGATTACTTTTGCCTCGAAGGAAAGATCTTTATCAAAAATGGGAGCGCCTTTAATCTTTTAACCCTTGTTTTTAAGTCGATAGACAGATGGTCTATCGATCGGCCAGCTGGCAGTAAATGAACAACCAACAACAACAAAGGAGGGGGGGGGAGGCAATTTGCTAGCGAATTCTTGCTAATCATAATACCTCCCCATACAAGATGATGTACATACCTCCTTCGGGTGTGTACATCGATATTCAAGAATGAGCGGCAAATGCTTTACGTTACTCTACATTCTGCCTTGCAATGAACTTTACTCCTAAGGGTTTTATGAAGCTGTGACATTACTTTTAATAACACATTGGGACAATTTTCGTTAACAGAACGCAAAGTGATTTAAACACTTGCAAAAGAATAATTACACTAGATTTGGTTACCCACTGTAACTTTATAAAGTGACTCGAACAATTGTGAATTAATTAAGATTATAGGACCACATATATGAGGCTACGGCCAACAAATGAAAAGAAATGGTTATTGTTCAAGAATTAAAATACACGGTTACTTAATTTTAGATAAAATGCATGCGGTTAGTACAATCTGCCTTGAAGAGGCTGTGTAAATGAAAAACAGCGTTTATTTTTGTAAATGACATCCCCTTTTACGCGATACTGTAATGACTATACAAATTCGCATTGATAATTTATCTTCGTTTTAACGTGCTTTGCTCAGCTATCGTTCAACGCGAGCTGAGGGATGACCCACACACCGGGAATTTGACAGTTGTGTGCGGGCGAGAGTATTCGGGAGGTTTTCATTTGCTAACCTTAAACTACGCTAATTTTATGCGTCCACTGCCCACTCGAGTACTCCATGTTATGACGGGGCGAGCAGACAAAAGATGTGGGGTCTTAGGACAAACAGAGATCTTGGAAGGAATGGAAGGGGGAAAAGGGATAATGATAACAAAAGGAAAATTAGCAAGACGTTACGAATGAAAACTTGACCGCATATGAAAGGCGGGACACGTCCCTCAGAGCTTACGAAAGGGGCATTTAAATCACAAGGGCAAGAGTTTATGACTCGCGATTCATGAAAATAAAGATAACTAAATGACTAAAAGAAAGTAAATGATATTGGCAGAAGAGCTAAGGGAAAAAGAGTGAGGGTTTTATTGTGTTAGGCGGGAATTTATCGTCTTTCGCCTATAAATTACGGCCCGGACTATCACTTCAGTCCCAGGGCGAGGAAAGCGCACCTGAAGGGCGCGACTCCTTCAGGAGGGGCTGACACGCACTCCCGGTGCCAAGGTATGGGCGCAAGGGCGTGCCACTTCTCACTCCGTTATTCTTAATGATTTATACATTGTGTGGGGAATGGTATCCCGTATTTAATTGCCTCTTGTGGGGATAATTTAAGGGAAGATTAATAGAAGGTGATAAGAGATAGAAGTTCCTGAGGAACGGAGGAAGATAGAGGAGGGCCAGACATCCCCTTCTGGATTAGGGGTGCCAAGACCTTCGAAAAATGAAATGGTGGCACAGGTGCCATGGGGAGCTCTAGAGCTTTGTAAATTACCTGGAATGTCCCACGCCCGTGGTAATTTCACCTCGAGCCTTTCTCAATGGGACAGTCGTCCTCGGCCGGGGAAGCGGAGGGCCCGCGACCGGAGGGCGGCACGGAGTACCACCTGGGCCTGCTGATGCGACAGCTGACGCAGGAGGGTTCCGGGCGGGTTCTACCATGATCCGTCGCGGCGCTTGTAGTTCATCGGCCAAGTGAGATATGGCAGAATCCTGACTTGCAATTGCGTCGGCGACGGACTGAGGCAGAGAGGAGGCGGTCGGGGGTGGCGTGAGCGGCTCGCAGGTAACGTTGACCAGCTCAGGCACGGGTTGCGAGGCCGCACCTGCAGGTGAGCTTCCGCGGTGGTCGGGAGGAACCGTCTCTCTGACCGACGCTGGTAGCGGTGCCAGGCCGGGGGAAGAGAGGGGGTCCTGAGTTGGATCCCGTGAATGGAGATCGGCGTAGCGCTCTGGTGCTGGCACTAGGGCAGAGTCAGGCGCTATCAGAGGTTTCTTGGGCTCGTCGGTTAGGACGGACGAAGCTTGGCCCTGCTCGGGGCATGCAAGTGGCACCGGCAGTAATTTAGCATCTCCTGAAGGGAGATTTGATTGGGGCCCTGGCACTGGCACTGAGGCAGGGCCGGGCACTGGAATTGGATCGGGAACCGATCGGGGAGGCCACTGTACATCGTACAGTACATCGTACTGCACGTCCTCCTGGTACCCAGGGGGCGCCCGTCTTGGCTGAGGGAGAAGCGGGGGAGGATTACTCGCGCCCGCGGAATGATTCGGGGAATGGGGACCCCTAGATTGTCGTGATTTCGGTGGGGACTGAAAATCCTGTCCCAGGATGACGTCATAGCCTCCGGGGAGATGGCTTGCTACTGCAAGATTGCAAATTTTGGATTGGTGAGGTCTTGTGACTCTCAATTGGACCGTAGGGAGTATCATTTTAAATTGATTTATTCCCTCGATCGTGACGAGTTTTCGTCTATTGGCGATAGCTCCGTAGGGAACTCTGTCCCTCCGGATGAGGGAGATTTGTGCGCCCGAGTCCTCGAAATCAGTGACTCGGCGCGCGGGCTCGCTACCTCGTGGAGGGGCCACGTATACAGGCCCTTCGGCGGGAGGGCCTAATGACTTGGGATCTGTGACGGCCAAGGCGACGGTGGGAGTAGTTGATTTGTTATTGCGTGGGCATTTTGCCCATGCGGGAGAATGGCCATAAACCTTGCACGCCGTGCAAAACGTCTGGCTAAAGTCTTTCCGCGCTGCCCCTGTGGAGGGCGCAGGCGAGTTATTTGTCGGTTTTCCGGGAGAGAGAGGAGCCGGTTTCTTGTTCCAGCACTGTTCGAAGGAGTGCCCCGTTTTCTTGCAATAATGGCAAGTTAGGGGCTTGCCCGAGTTCCCATTTTTGTGGGAATTTGAACCTCCGAGGAGGGACGGGGGATTTATCTTCCGCCCCATGGATCCTTCTTGAGGGTGGTGGGTTTCCCACATATCTGCTATTCAGCAACACTCGGTGAGTGTTGCTGGGGCTTTTTCCACTATATGGGTGGCGAGGGCAGGAGGGGCGTAGCGCAGGAAATGCTCGAATTTAAACCGCTCGAGTACCTCGGCGGTGTTAGTGGCTCCTTCGGAATCGAGCCATTTTGTCAACGCCCGCTCCGAATGGTACGCCCAATCGGACCAAGTCTGGCCTGCTTCTCTGGGCTGCTCTCTCCAACGTCTCCTCCACCACTCGGGGGTAATCTCGTACGCCTTCGTAACTGCTTGGCGTACGGCTTCCCAGTTTCCCCGATCGTCTGCGGGAAGGGCGTGGTAGGCAACGAGGGCCTTTCCGCCCAGGAATTTAGTGAGAACAAGGGAGAGTTCCGCGGGGGAGAGATCGCAGCACTCCAGGACTCGTTCGGCCCTTTCAAGCCATACTTCGGGTTCGGACTCGGTCCATTTTGGCATGAACGAGTGAGCTTGGCTGAGGGCACTCATCCCCGCGGCAGGCGGGCTGTCGTTCTAGCATCTGGAGCTCGTGGGCGCGCTGTCGCTCTCGATCTTCCCATTCTCGTTCCTCCCTTTTCTCTTGGGCGATTCTGTCTCTCTCCCTCTCCTCACGTTCTCTCTCCTCTCGTTCTTGAGCGATTCGTTCTCTCTCTCTCTCCTCACGTTCTCTTGCTCTCTCCGCCTTGGCATCGTCCACTCGCTCTTGAACCCATGCTCTCAGATCTTGCCCCGATAGTCCCATGTCCTTCCCAGCGGACATGTAGAATTTGAAATCCTCGTTTTGTTGGGCTCTGGTATTAGCCATCTTGAAATAATGGGTATATGATATGTCTGAGAAGACTTTTTGTTAAAATTGGATGTGTCTTGGAAAGACGTGGTTGTTCTTGGCGAACGAATTCTAATATGCGTCTCGGAAGACGTAGTTGAATTGTGTCACGCTCGGACTTGGCCGGCTGTAGCGTGAAGTTAAGGAGTTGTTCTAACGAACTAGAATGATCAGCCCCGTAAGGGCTTAGATGTGTGTGAACTACACTATATAATGTCTCAAAAGGACTTAATTTTGGGTTCCCGCAGGAATGAGAAATTCTCGCCACGTGCGACGTAGAATTTTTGTATGAGTCTCTGAGGACTGGGGTTTGGAGGAATTCTCGCCACGTGCGACGTAGAATTTTAGGAGTCTCTGAGGACTGGAATTTGGAGAAATTCTCGCCACGTGCGACGTAGAATTTTAGGAGTCTCTAAGGACTGGAATTTGGAGAAATTCTCGCCACGTACGACGTAGAATTTTAGGAGTCTCTGAGGACTGGAATTTGGAGAAATTCTCGCCACATGCGACGTAGAATTTTAGGAGTCTCTAAGGACTGGAATTTGGAGAAATTCTCGCCACGTACGACGTAGAATTTTAGGAGTCTCTGAGGACTGGAATTTGGAGAAATTCTCGCCACGTGCGACGTAGAATTCTAGGAGTCTCTGAGGACTGGAATTTGGAGAAATTCTCGCCACGTGCGACGTAGAATTTTAGGAGTCTCTAAGGACTGGAATTTGGAGAAATTCTCGCCACGTACGACGTAGAATTTTAGGAGTCTCTAAGGACTGGAATTTGGAGAAATTCTCGCCACGTACGACGTAGAATTTTAGGAGTCTCTGAGGACTGGAATTTGGAGAAATTCTCGCCACGTGCGACGTAGAATTTTAGGAGTCACTTAGGACTTGAAATTTGTGGAATTTGGAGGAATTCTCGCCACGTGCGACGTAGAATTTTAGGGGTCACTTAGGACTTGGAATTACGATTCGTCCCTTAGGACTTAGAAATTACTAACGGGAAACCCAAAGAAAAATGTATGCTGGGAAATGAATGGGGAAAAAAAAAAATGCTACACACGCTGGCCTGGGCGGGGTGGGGCGGGGGGGCGCTGCAGGTCGTCTGGCCAACACCGGAGGTATTTTTAGATTCTGTGTGAATGAACCCGTATATTTATATACCGTCTGGGATTCCGGGGAATTTCCCAGTCGTCTGAGAGGATAAAAGTACAACGGCCTAGTAATTTTCCGTATAAGCGGAGTTTAAATTTCGTTTTCCTAACACCTAACTCGAATTCTAACTACACTGAGAGAATTTTCAGCAATGCAAGCTGACTTCGTCGTGTCCCACGTGGGAATTTATTCGCGCCTAAATAACAGTTCGCTAATTCGAAATGTGAAGTAAAATTTATCACAGAGGAATTTCTTTCGCACTATTCCTCGAAGCAAGAATATGGCAAGGATTTTAACACAGGAATTTCGCACTATTCCTCGAAGCAAAGGATGGTTAGCACTGGTTATTTCCTAACTACCTATCCTGAAAGGCATGCATTAACGAATCTAATACGGCGGTTCTTTTCTCTCAGTGATTACATGCGTCCCTATTTCTAATTCCTAGGAACAGTCACGATTGTAAAAAGGTTTTGCTAAGATTAACACATTACTTACGTGGAATTTTCTGGATCTGTGTGCTGGTTTTACACAAAAGGTTCGTAATTGTCTCGTACCCAGCTTAGCTTTGCTAATAGCTGATCTGGCAAGTTGCAAATGCAATAAAGCAACACTAGGGGAACTGCAACTGCAAAACGAGATCTATGGCCAGGTCGCCATTTTTACGTTTTTCCGTGGTTTTAGTTTGAAATATGCTCTGTGAGACAGGTAGCAACAATTTAAGGTAATTTAGCCTTGTGATTCTGACTTCGTGGGTACGGGAAAACGTAAAAAAGAGGAAAACAAAGGAGAATTTCATATGAGCATAGGGCTCTGGTTACTGAGGGAAATATTACGTAAAACACGTGGGCAAATTTAAAGGAGTGTATTTACATAAATGATATCAGTACGGGAAAGAGGAACTCAAGTAGATTACTATCCTGAAGGAGATTCCTACTGGATTGAATGAAACTGGGGGATTCCAGACACAGTCCGAGAAGCTTCCACGAAATAGAATCCCTCTGAAATGAGAGATATGCACATTATACGCCAGTAATGAAAATAGACAAAAGAATAATGAATTCGAAGCTGCACTGAGGGTGCCAAAGGAGTAATAAAGAATTAATACTGCCGATGCAAGAGGTGCACGGACATTAGACAAGGGAGATTTCTGGCTTTCTCCTTAAGAAAATATTACGAGACAAAAGCGTGACTGAAATGGGGCTCTTCCAGGGCACTTTACCTTAGCAGATTTTCCGAGGGCGCGTAGAAGGCAGTCCGTGGATGACTTGCGATTTCCGAGGGCGAGTTTCTTCCACGTGGTGAGATGCAAGGGCTTCCGTAAAGGGGCAAGGCGATGGGGACTCCTCGAAACTCCAAGCAATGGCGTGTGGGCTCGAGGCAGGCCAACGGAGGGAAAGAACACTTGGAATACGGTCGAAGGGCACGAGGAAAAGTATACTTTGGAAAGGGCCACGTGGTTAGGATGCAAGGGCATCGATGGGGCCAGGTGTTGAGGACGTCTTCACAAGTTCACTCCATATCTTCCAGCCCGCGTGTGTGTGTCGACCTCGTGGGTTTCTGCTTTTTATCCCCTCCTATGGGGCAGGGGGGCGTCCAACACAGATGCTTTGACTCATTGCACCTGCTGCCCGCAGGGGAGGGTTTGGCCTGTAGGAGAAACACCCAAGCCAGATTACTTTTGCCTCGAAGGAAAGATCTTTATCAAAAATGGGAGCGCCTTTAATCTTTTAACCCTTGTTTTTAAGTCGATAGACAGATGGTCTATCGATCGGCCGGCTGGCAGTAAATGAACAACCAACAACAACAAAGGAGGGGGGGGAGGCAATTTGCTAGCGAATTCTTGCTAATCATAATAATATATATATGTGTGTGTGTGTGTGTGTGTGCGTGTATTAAATAAAATAATATATTATTCTAAAAAATTGAAGATTTCAAAGAAGTGACCACGGTTTAAAAAATCCTTGCGATTTTACAATTACAAGTAAGGAATTTTGAGCAAGATAACGTTATAGCAAATTAACACATCCATTCTCCTTAGTTTGGCTATTATATATCAGCTTTCAACCTAGGCATCTCAGTGACCAATGCAAACCTTATTGCAAAACTGTTCGACGAATCATTGTTGTAAATTAAGAATTCACGGAATATAATCAACTAATTATATTGGACAAGCAACGAATGTGAAAATACGCACAAGCACGAGAATTACTCTCAGATAGACAGATAGATAGATAGATAAAGTTCAAGTCACTATGTACAGAGGTGTCACTGAAAGAGAGTTTGTGTGCACTAATGAACTGTTGGTGCCGTGAGGAAAGAGACAATCACTTAACCCCAAAAAGGGAGGCAACTGAGCTGAATGACTTCCTCGTCCATTACTAGAATGAATTTCTCTCCCACGCTCTGCTATTTGACGTCTTTTCCTCACGGCTTGGTTTAAAAAATTCTCCCCTACAATTTCTGGCTCAGAACAATGATCCCGTCAGCATTTTTTTTTTATTTATAATACTTTCCTTCGCTGAAATTGTAAGTTGTCGTCAACTTTACATCTTCGTCATTTCTCATGAATAATATTTACAATCTAGATTAATGGTGAATTTATGTGTGGTTAGCATTTCCCTGTATTACAGTCTAAAGTCTAAACGATAGAAGATTAACTCAGGCGATGTTTGATTAGAAGTAAAGGAAACTGAGAAGGAGAAAGCCACGTGTTCTGAAAAAGAGGCTTCGTAAACCTTTGGTCTACTCTGTTTAAGCTGATTTTTCTATTGATGATCTGTGTATTGAAGAAACTGCATATTAGACTTTGGCTTTCTTCCCGAAAGCAGTGGAAAATAATGTAACTGAAACAAGATGTCGCCGCGAAATTCCTCTCCCATTTATTTGTCACCTGGAATAATGAAAGAGATGTCTCAAAGAAAATTCAGATGTCTCTTTTTGTAAAATAGGTAACGTTGTGCAATGTCTCAAGTTTTCATCTGCAACATTATCTAAACAACGATAATCTTCAAAGTTGAAAAGTATTAGTAGTTTTGAAGGTTATTTCTTTCTTCATATTTTATTTTTCAGTTTTTTTATATGTTTGAGAGAATATAAGATATGATTCTTACGAGTTCATTAACGAGGACAAAAAAGGCTTTATGTGTCTCCTTGTGTATGGAGATATTTCCAAAGTACAAAGCGTCTTATCCTTATTTAAAGGCGAGAGATTATCCTGACATGGTTTCGAAGACTTAACTCCTAACCATTGTTTTTTTTTTTTTTCTTTCTGTTACAAAACAGATTTCGAAATAATCTCCCCCAACTTTTTCTCACTAACTCTGTAAGAAGTTATATATTTCATACATTCATAAGCATGTGCACAGATAGATACATACAGATAGAATTACAGTATATACATACATATATATCTATATATATACATACATACATACATATCTATCTATCTATCTATCTATCTATATATATATATATATATATATATATATATATATATATATATATATATATATATATATATATATATATATATATATATATATATATATATATATATATATATATATATATATACTCGACTGAGTTTAAAGTAGCCTATAAAAGCTAGTGACCAAGTATTATTATCATGAATGTCAAAGTGGTTTGAATTTAAAAGGTACATGGAATGTTCATCGCATTTCCAGAATCAATTTTACTCAACAAACATATATGTTAAAGTTACAACAGAACGAAGAAGTTTATAATGTGAAAAAGATATAACAACCTGCGAATAAAGATTTTCGTTCAAAATAATTATTTTTATGACAGGTCTACGATGAAAACAAGTCGCCCATATATTGGTGATGATATACATAGCTACGATTTAAAACAAAATGGAAAGATCACCTTTGCTTTTCGCAGTATTTCGTCGTAAATTACAAAACATCTATTATTGATTTTTAGTTGACGGCGTCACCTTCAAAGGTTGCCGAGCGCCTGTGTTTGCTGGTCTTTAAGGCTGAAATATTTGCCTCTCAAAAAGCCCGACTTCAATTAGTCAGGAGAGATCAAAGAGCACGTGAAGAGAGAGAAAGAGAGCTCTTTAGCTGCCGCCAATTAAACCGCCGTTTTTATCTTTCTTTAAATCCTCTAAAGACAATCCTTCGTTTTCTTCAATGACCAGAAGACTCGGCTGGAGGGAAATAGAAGTGCCTTTCTTTAGTTCACTTTTAAAATCTGGGAGAATGCTTTCCAATCAAATAACGCTTTGTCGCAACATGCTTGTGTGATCTATATGGTAAAGTAAAATAGGAGAGCGAACTACATACTGTATCAAGTATTACTGTTCAAATTGTAGTTATGTAATAACTTTTAACTAAATGTAGAGGTTAAGAGGAAAGTAATAGTTCTGATCAAAGAATTCGTTTAAAACCTTAATTTTTTTTATAAAACAAGCAGGAAAAATAACAACAATTGAACAATATCTTTCACACTTACAACCTCCTCGAATATTTTCCAGATAGCAGATTCTTGATGATAAAAAAAATATATATTTTGTTATTCCTCTTTCAAGATTTTCTCAAAAATGTGAACCAGAACTTAACTTTTAGTAGTATCTACAGTGGCTCCTGGAAGGTAGCCTTTATCACCAACCGTGCGTGATCAGGACAAAGCAATAATCCAGTTGGGACGATAAAGGAAATTCCATAGCAATACCCGATCGCGTTATATGGCCGGAATGATCATGACATTGCTCCGAATTCAAAAGAAAAACTTGCAAGAAAAACAACAGGGGCTGATGCTAGACAGAATCACGTAATCTCAACACTTCCTGTAGTGGATCAACATACTTTTATCATACACACACACACACACACACACACACACACACACACACACACACACACACACACACATATATATATATATATATATATATATATACATATACAGTATATATATATATATATATATATATATATATATATATATATATATATATATATATATATATATATATATATATATATATATATATATATATATATATATATATATATATATATAATATATAATATATAATATATATATTTACAGTATATATATATATATATATATATATATATATATATATATATATATATATATATATATATATATATATATATATATATATGTATATATATATATATATATATATATATATATATATATATATATATATATGTATATATATATATATATATATATATATATATATATATATATATATATATATATATATATATATATATATATAACGTTAATTTGTATTTATTCATGTCAATAGGATATGAACTTCTCTTATACACAAGCCATAAACATTCTTAATAAGTGATCAGGCAATAAAATTGTTGGTATGTCAAAAATGGGAGGAACCTGTAACTCCCAATGGTGGCTCACTTATAAGACAATTCGCTCAGCTTTCCCCAGTCGCCAGAAATATTGCAAGGGAGGAATGATGGCAGAAGAGTAGAAAGGAAACAATCGTTCCGAAAAAAAAGTGGAAAAGGTTCCCGCAAGAAGTAATGTGATAAACGAAATTCATTATGAAATAGATGAGAATTTATGGGTTTATTGAGGAAGTTATCACGGAAATAGGAAGGTAATAGAATTTGTGCTGGGAAGAAGAGCGATAACAGAAAGTCGATACTAGAAAATGATATTAGTAAAGATAAAGGCGAAAAGGGTAGAAATAGTGATACAATTGAAAATGTATAAGATGATATACTTAAAATGATACGAAAAAGAAAATGTTCGAGATATAAAACTCAGAAATGAAATCCAATAATTAACACCAGGAAAGTCAGGGTAAGGAAAGAATCAAGGAATGGGGTAATTAAAGAGTTAAAGTGAACGTAAGATGTGAGATGAAAAAGGAAACGAAAGTAAATTAGGGAAAAGCGTTTTTATAAGGTAAGTAAGCTATGTAATAATTGGGGTCATTATAAGAAATATTGATTACGTAATCAAAGTAATGTCATCAAGTTCTGAGATGACTTGCGAGTAACTTGACATAAGGAATGGCTATTTGATAATCATTATTTTGTATTAGTTTCTTTCATTTATTATCTTTTTTTATGTATGCAGTATCGCTTTCTGTTTTAATTCATTAAATCACTTTGCATCCATGAGTTAACAGTTGATAAAAGGTGAAAACCTCGCATGCTGTTTAATCTTATTTAACTTCCCCACTACTGATCACTTTAAAAAATCCCTTCGTCGAATTTTTTATTTTACTCTAGAATAAAACTGACAGGAAATATAATCGTACCATTTCTATCAAAGGGCGCTAAATGTTTTCCCAGGATTTTGACAATCTCAGTAGAGTCACTAAAATCATCAAACAGGCCTTAAGTTTTTAATTACGATGTCTTTCGTAATATCTAAAAGCAGTGTTTTACAGAATCATATTTGAAATTTAAATGATATGATGAATAAGGCCATGAGTACAGAATTTTATAACAGATTAAAACAACTAGAAATAGATAAATAATCTTATATCTGTTATAGAAGAATGAATAATAAACTGAATGAAATATCATGTAGTGCTAACCGGTGAATATGGACTATTGATAAAACTGTCACTGTCTTGCCAAAATTTAAGGAAATGCTTTACATCGGAAATCAATCAGGTCACCATGAATAAAAGAACTGTATGATCTATAAGAACTTTCCTTTCGTGAAGTGAGCCAAAATACTGATCAATCAGTTAAAGAGGGCAAAACTAAAAATGCCTCCAGATATTTCATGTTGTTAGATACTGAAAATTGATCCGGAAACTGAGCAACTTCCAGTTTGGTCACCTTGAAATATTCTTCGTTCTGCTCAGTTAAACTTATAATTATATGAGTTGATTCCTTTAAGTTTTCTGAAAATAAAACTATTGTGCCGGCTTTGTCTGTCCGTCCGCACTTTTTTCTGTCCGCACTTTTCCTGTCCGCTCTCAAATCTTAAACACTACTGAGGTTAGAGGGCTGCAAATTGGTACGTTGATCATCCATCCTCCAATCATCAAACATACCAAATTGCAGCCCTCTGGCCTTAGTAGTTTTTATTTGATTTAAGGTAGCCATAATCGTGCTTCTGGCAACGATATAGGATAGGCCACCACCAGTCCGTGGTTAAAGTTTCGTGGCCGCTGCTCATACAACATTACACCGAGACCACCGAAAGACATATCTATTTTCGGTGGCCTTGATTATACGCTGTAGCGGCTGTACAGGTAACTCGATTGTGCCGAAGAAACTTCGGCGCATTTTTTATTTATTTATTGAAGTATTTCCTCCGTACACTGGAAAAATCATCCTGCCGAAGAGAGAAGCTACGCTTTGCGGAGGAGTGCCGATGATAATCTTTGGGACTTTTTGAGGACGAAGGTATTCGTCGATAATACACAGAAATGCATAAGAAAGGAGTGAGAAAATAAAGCGAATTTCTAAGTAGACAAACACAGATTAACTAGGAAATTATTAAAAAAAAACTGAAGTAATACTCGTAATATATAAGCTGTATATTTGCAATGAGTTTTAAGTCAACAGTTTCGTTATAAGATGAGATATTGAACCTCATAAACGCTTTTTGCGATTGCAAGAAAGATTTTTACCTTATGCTTCTGTTTCAGTACCTCGTGCTTTCATGCATATGAGAGAGAGAGAGAGAGAGAGAGAGAGAGAGAGAGAGAGAGAGAGAGAGAGAGAGAGAGAGAGAGAGAGAGAGAAGAGGTGAGAAATGAAATTATTATTTTCCCCTCTTTAGCTTCCCGTTGATGGTACTCCCGATTGCCGTCACAAGCATTAATGTTTCCTTTATGCTAAAGGTCAGAAAAGTATTAATCATCTCCTTTATCCTCTTTAGACTAATATCCTTCTAACGATATAATCACGTTCTCCACATAATCACGATAAATCTTTGAGAATAATTTCCTTCCCATATTGCAAGCAAATACACATGCGCATGCAAATATACATTAAAACACACACACACACACACACACACAAACACACACACACACACACACACACACACACACACACACACACACACACACATATATATATATATATATATATATATATATATATATATATATATATATATATATATATATATATATATATATATATATATATATATATATATATATATATATATATATATATATATATATATATATATATATATATATATATATATAGTAAGTTTCTCCACAGTCTTTAACAATTTATCTTACAAACAGCTTTTAATTTAGTTCCAAATAGTCTGAATAAATATGTTAATGCAATCGAAAGTTTTGGAGTAACGAATAAAAAGAAACTTTTTATCAGCTTTTATGGTTTCCAGAATAGTGCTTTTACGAAACAGTAATATATTTTCTTTTAAAAAAAATGGAAGTTCGTGTCTTTCCAGATTGAGCTACGTCAAACACGAACATTTTCTCGAGACAATAGGGAAAAGCTAGCTTTGAATATGTAAAAAAAAGCAAGTCATTTCTAAAATATCAACAATTGAAGATGGAAAAGTTAGTTTTACATTTCTCTTTTACTACTTCATCCTTCTCCTCCTCCAAATATCGTGATTCCATTTCGCGCTTCCGCTATCCGTCTTCCGGAAGAATGAAAGTAATAAAAATGAAGGTAATAAAGAACGGAAGTAATAATCCCCTCCTTGATTTTACTGTCGGGCGACTAACGACTCAGCTACAAGAGCGAAAAAATATGTTGCAACTGAGCCCAGGCATCATAGAACGACTGTCGACCTTACGGCTCCCTCACATAGATCTAGTACGGACCCTTAAACCCCCAAAAGGCTAATTCCCCTAAAAATAATGTTTTACCTTGTTGAGAAAAATAAGCGGTGTGCAATTAGTCCTGTGCTATTACATTAGAAAAATCTGCTGTCAACGTTAAATTGGAACTTTTTGGGATACTAGGATTTTTTTAATACTCTTAGGAGAGAGAAGTAACGACAAATAGACTGCATATAGATCTTTGTGAGTCAAGAGTTTTATCGCCTTTTCAGTTAAATTAGAGTTTCTCATACCAGGTTATGAAATCGAATCTTTATTTATAGAGCTTAGATATGACAAAGATATTGCAAGTATAATATTGATTTATGTGTGCAGAAAAATAAATTCAAAATATGTCCTGTATAAGGAACTGAGCCTTTGTTTTTCTTTTCCTTTTTTTTTTGTTTTTTGCAAGTATGGCGTTGGTTTGAAAATCTTTGGTAATAAATAATGAATTAGAAACAGGTATTATGTTTTTTTATATCTTCCAAAAATATAAAACAACGCGTTAAATATTTATTTCATGTGAAAAATTTTATAATGCACGTACATTTAAAAATATATTACCGTGAAATCATTGTGATAATCGAATGGAAATGAAACAGTTTAACATAAATGACATTACAATCATTAGTCCAAAGTAGGATATAAGCATATGACAATCCCCCGTGATGCGTAACCTACTAGTGACTTTTTGTGCATAGGTTTATGTTAGAGTGCCTTGTATGGGGGTTGTGTAGTCAGTGCACCTCATGCAGTGCACCGTAGGCATTGCTTAACGTTCTTTGCAGCGTGCCTTCGGCCCCTAGCTGCAGCTCCTTCCGTTCATTTTACTATATTTCCTTTCATAGTCTCTTTCGTCAATCTTACTTTCCACCCTCTGCTAAAAATTTATTCATAGTGCAACTGCGAGGTCTCCCTCCCGTTACACCTTTCAAACCTTGTACTGTCAATTTCCGTTTCAGGGCTGAATGGCCTCATAGGTTCCAGTGCCTGGCCTTTGGTCAAATTCTATACTCAATTCAACTATGTTAAGAGTGCTGCGGCAGGAACCAGGTACCAGGTGGTAACAGGTACCCACTTTTGTAGAAATGTCCTCGGCCATGAGTTTGAAGATTCGCGCATATAGACTCAGAATTCTTTAAATGCAATCTCAAACCTAATCTTGTAAAGCAAATGATGCTTGGAACTCACAGAAACAATGAACACTTGTTAAGAAATGGGCCAGTTTTAAACTTTGGTATTGTATCACAATATCGAACGTGTGATTGTTGCTGCTTGTCGACTGCGACACAGGTCCTGACTGCATATGGGTGAATGAGTGAATGGAATTATTGTTCATTACTGTGCATGAGTTTTATAGCCAAAAATCGGATGAACTGGAAACTTAATTTGCCTAATACTGCTCATGGTAAGCTCAGTACCAATAAGGGCAAGTCTTCTGGAATAGGTAACAAATTGCATGATTATATCATTAAAAACCTCATTATTAAGTCGGCAGCTAAGTAAAACGCACACATGAGATGAACTAATATAAATAAATAAAAACAACTTAATGATTTAATTAATAATGAATAATAATATGCTTAATAGTCAACGCCCTTCTCCACCCTGGTTGTGGCCCACTACATTTGACTGTTAACCAGATACTAATTCATTACTTAGGTCATCAGGAACACACAGGATATTTCAGAATGGAACCGAAGATGTTTCTCTCCCTCCGGGGTCGGTCTCGAGACTCGTGGTCAATTTCTACAAAAGGTTTTCACCTCGAGGAGATCAGATGATGGTCTACTGCCAAGGGTTATTAGATTCTGCTATATGTTTTTCAGGCGCCTTTCTAAAACACTCTCTCCCAGACACGGCTAACAACATCACATTTCCGGAAAAATGAATACATCTCCAGCTTCATCCTGTTCCTTCCACTGCCTGGAAGCAATGCTGAGATTGGAGTGCTGATCGTTTTCCAGAGATTTTAAATATGCTCTTAATAATTTCATTTGTCCAAGAATGTTCCATCGACAACAGGTTGGACTTAAAAAGTTCAGGAAATTGGAATAAACTTCAAATATCTTATAAAGGGAAGGATAGAAATTCTTTGGCGCCTCTCCTCAGAAGTATTTTTTGGTAAGAAATCCTTCCACATCAGATAAAAATGAAGTTCACACCAATCTCTAAACTTCATCTGCAATTCAGATCCTGTCTGCATCTTCCATCACCCGAGTCCTTTTTTTGGCACAAGCTGCCTGCCTTTTAAAGGTTATGGAAAATTAATGGTAACCCATTTCATTTCATATCTAATTTTCTCCGAGTTGTAATAATGGTTCTCAGTCATATCTTATGGGACTATAATCCAGTTTTCTACAAACTACTGTAATTATGAATCTATTCTAGTTTTGAGTTTTGCGATTTGATAAGAATAAGTTTATGACTCAATATTTGTTTTTAATACGGCATTAATGATCATGAGCTAAAATCAGGATGAATATGAGTTGGAATTAACATTCCAAAACATCGCTGAGAGGAGTTGTAAATTACTTAGATTTCTTAAGTCTATTTATTCAGAAAGTTGAATAGGGGGAACCAAGGTTTGAAACTAACACCCTTCTGCTCTAATCGGACCATGTTTGATTGCATATAATTGAGAAGAGGTTAGCTCTAATGAAGCCGATAAGCAACGTTAATATGTCTTGCTAACAAAATAAACGAGAAGAAAAACACTTATACGTTTTTTTGCGTTTCCAACTTGTATTGACATGTACAACATTTTACTCAGTCTGGTTATTTCGAATCACTTTCAAAAGCTAATATTCGAACACTGGAAGATAAACAACATGCATTACTTTGTTTTAATCCGAAACAAAATCTCTGTCCCTGGAACGAAACTGCATTACAACATCTGTCTGAAGTGACAACGGAAGGATGGTTACGAGGGACACCGCTTCCATTATTTGGTTGGCCAACAAACGCTTCTTTATTCCTTTGAGTGCCGAACTGTCGGAAGAGAATGGACAAATATTGCTTTTCCTACGATTGGATTTATATGTTCACCCGTCCGTACTTGTCTGCCTTCGAAACAGTGAGTGTTATCATATTACCTGGATAATGGTTGCATGGATTTTTATAAATTTGTATTCAAACGCTCATTGCGTGACTTCCTCTAGAAAATTAATATTTGGTGCGTAATGGGGATATTTGACACGTCATTACCAAATTAAATATATAGTCCGTTATTCACTATAGCCCCCATTCAAATATTTAGCCTTCAAGGAAAAGAGATAATTAGGACACTGACTAATGCAACGGACTTCACTGATTCCCGAGGACATCGGGGACGTCGTAGAAATGAGAAAGAGAGTGAAACAAGACAAAAGAATTCCAGAAAATAGAAAACTTTCTTCAAAATTATTTTTAAGAGACAAACTCCTCGGTTTCTGTTCCCTTGTGCATTACGATGTTTATTGAGCGTCGCGTAGTTCTTCATTGGCGGGGTGGGTAGAGCTCTCGGCTAGCACGCTGTTGGCCCAGTGTTCGACTCTCCGACTGGCCAATGAAGAATTAGAGGCATTTATTTCTGGTGAAAGAAATTAATTTCTCACCATAATGTGGTTCGGATTCCACAATAAGCTGTAGGTCCCGTTGCTAGGTAACTAGTCGGTTCTTAACCACGTAAAATAAATCTAATTCTTCGGGCCAGCCCTAGGAGCGCTGTTAATCAGCTCAGTGGTCTGGTTTAACTAAAATACACTTAACTTATTGAGCTTCGCCCTAACTTTGAAGAAAAATATCTCTACAGGAAGGCCTCATTCCATTAACTTAGTTTTATGGATCTCTTTGTCATTCTCACTCTTCTTCATTTTGTTTTTTGCTTCGCTTTGCATCAGGCCATTTGTTTTTATTTACGTATTATCAATTTAATTACTATATCACCCATTACTATAAATAGATATTTAACGAGACCTCAATTGATGTATACAGTCCAGAGGTTTGCAACAAGCCTCTTCTCTCTTGAACAGGACAAAACAAAAGCTCGTGTTTGCACAGGACCATCCGGCTCCTCAAAGTCTCCTGCGTTATTTTGAGTGATTCCTAGGAGTTTGTTTTTCCTGTCGGAAAATTTTTAATTGGATAAACGTTTGCCTAATAGTCCAGCTTCTTTTTTTAATTTTCAAGTAAAGTAATTACTGTCTTGTTTCTTTTTTAATTATATCCGATATCATTATTATTTTTTTTTAGACCACCATTAATATCTGTTTTGACTAACTTTTGTACTTCTGTCCCCCAGTTCCAAAACCCAATCCTTTTTCCTTCCTACAGGTAATGGAATTACTTGCTGGAGAAAATGAACAGGGATATTTTTATTCGACGGAGGCTCTGAATATTTCTTGAAGGTGACCGGCTTGCAAATTCCTGAGATGTATGCTATGGCACTAGCCCCGGTTTTTTTGGGTGTGGGAAACATAAAGATATTGTTTTCAATAAAATTCTATGGTTACTTTTTAAGATATGGTGTCCCGCTTTTTTTTCAGGGAAAGGTCCTGTACTCGAGAAAATGCGACTCGCTTTGAAATACGGCTGCATAAACAATTATAAGTGTTTCTGAATAACACAATATTGTTACAAAAAAAATATTCGCTTTTTTACTTGTTTTTCGAATAGACACAACTGATTGCTATTTCATGAGTAGTAAAATGAAATTCATGGAGAAATTTTGGATGAAATTTTGTACTATGTTATCTTTTGAAATCCGACTTCCTTGGCATAGAGAGTAACTACAGTTAACCTTTTATGCACGATGGCTATTTGCGACTGACCAAGACCTTTTCTGTCACTGAAACTACCGTTTTCATTCTTAAGTCAGTAACTCCAACATAGTGAACTTAAAGCTTTATATCTTTTAGATGCGAGTTTTTCCCTTATCTTTTGAATGCAAACTATTTTCAAACGGGCTTATGGACATTAATTAACCCTTTCGTAGCGGCAAAAGAGGAGCCTTAAGAGGAGGAGCGGCCTGTATCGTATGATAATCATGATTTCGCTCTATGACATTTGAACGAAAGCGTTCAAATCATTTGAATGGGGATAAATGAGTATATGGCAACACTTGTGGCAAACTCGCACCTCAGTTCAGGATACGAGGCTAACTTGGTAGAATGTACTACACCTCCCCGCCCCAATACATCTCATATATTTACCCACTGTAGTATATCTGCTGTAATTGTAATTTTGCAAGATGAAATACAAAAAATATTAGAAGGAACATGTATAACTCACTAAACGGTACACCTCCACATCCCCAATACATCCCGTAGAATATTTGTCCATAAATATGCTCAGGGATACTAATTTTAGTTCTCATCTAATTAGATATGTGAGCTGTAATTGCAATTTTGTCACAACAAGCACAAAAAATATTAGACAGAAAATGTATAACTCGCTGAAATTTGCGTATTTCTACGGGTGCCTTGGAAAAGAGTAAAACCAGAAGCAGCCGACAGCAATAGAGCAGCAAGAGAGAGAGAGAGAGAGAGAGAGAGAGAGAGAGAGAGAGAGAGAGAGAGAGAGAGAGAAGAGAGAGAGAGAGGAAGGCTACTGGTTACAAAACACCTGAAAGGTCAGCCAAAGTAATGAAAGGGTCTGAAATATTGAATTTCTACTTTGCGTGGAAGGTACAGACATTCTTTTTTTTTTCTTTGACCATGTGCAATTGCATATCTTCCACCTTCCAGTTAATTTTTTTTTTTAATTAGCCGTGATTTAAGTTTGCCCGGTTTCAGATTATTGCTAATGTATAATTAGCCCGCCTGTAATTAAGATGACGTATTCCTAAAGTAGTGTGCTCGATTGTTTGTGCATGAATTGATTAAAGACTATATTTCCCACATATGATAGCAGTCTTGATTGTGCCTTCATCATCTTTTACTTCTTCATATAATTTGTACTTGTAAAGTTACTGGCACCATAATTTTATCAAGTTACAAATAAATAAGTGACAAAGAAAGGAATATTGACAATTATCAGTAAAAGGTATTCGAACTAATACCAATTTATATCCCATCGAATCATTTATTTATTTAAAGTATTATATAATGATTTGTAGGACAACCTTTGATGTTCCCCGTAGGAGGGTAGTGCCGTCAGTGCATCTCACGCGGTGCACTGTAGGCACTGCTTAGGTTCAATGCAGCGTTCCTCCGTTCCCTAGCTGCAACCCCTTTCATTCCTTTTACTGTACCTCCATTCATATTCATTTTCTTTCATCTTGCTGTCCAACCTCTGTCAACATTTGTTTCATGGTGCAGCTGCCAGGTCTTCTTCCTGTTACACTTTTCAAACCTTTCTGCTCCCAATTTCCGTTTCAGCGCTGAATAACCTCATAGTTCCCAGCGCTTGGCCTTTGGCCTAAATTTACATTCCACTCCATTGCACCTTTGATGTTTTACAAGTTTGTCTCATAATACTGGGGCTGTTTTATCAAGAGTCTTTTTCTAGCTTTTTATTTCATCTTTTGCATTTAGATAGACTCATTTTGCTTTCATAACCATTAAGGGTTTGGATTGAGGTGTTATCTTTCCCTTTTTTTACCATCCAACCGTTAATAATTATGATTTTGCTTAAAGGATACTCACCGCATCCAATCTTGAGATATAAAGCCTTTTTTAGTTTTCTGTGAAAGAAAACTACTCAGACGGCTTCGTCTGTTCGTCCGCATTTTGTCTGTCCGCCCTCAGATCTTAAAAACTACTTATGCTAGAGGGCTGCAAATTGGTGTGTTGATCATTCACCCCCCAATCATCAAACATACCAAATTGCAGCCCTCTACCCAAAGTAGTTTTTATTTTATTTAAAGTTAAAGTTATCCATGATCGTGCGTCTGGCACCGTTATAGGTGCCAACAACACAGGCCAGCGCCAGGCCGTGGCTGAGAGTTTCATACAGCATTATACGCTGTAGAGAAAACTCGATTGCGCCGGAGAAACTTCGACACATTTTTTACTTGTTTATGTCGTGAGAAAAATATTTTGCATTTCACAGGTTATCCACTTCAGGTTTCCAGGCACATTGCAAAACCAATATGCTAATTCCGAAAATGTCACAGTGGTCCTATATCTACAGTGTGTTGATGCAAGATGCTTCACTGACTGACTGAACTGATAGTGTGCTGGTTTTCTTATTCTTTCCGATTTGTGGTTTTGTTTGACGTTGGATCACTGGCTAATTTGTTATGGAATTGATGCTCAGTCATTTGAGGCATCCGTTTTTTCCACTTCATCTGCGTTGCACCTCAAGTGTTGCAACTACACTTTACTGGTAGCTGGGTGGTTTTACTCATTAATGGTTGCGTTATTCTGTTGCTTTTCCTCTACGTTCTTCTCTTCACATGGATAATGGAGAGTTCTTCCAGTGGACTCCGGTCTGTGGTGACTCACCACTCCTGAACGGTACAAAAACCGTAGACAGAGGCCTACCCCCTAATGCATAATGCTACATCAGAAATAATAAACAATAGCTAAGAGAAAAATTGTTCGACAGATCTTACATATTGTGAGTCTCAGCTTATTTTCTGTTAACTTTACGGTTTTTCCGTTGGTTAACTGTGTAAGGGAAACTACCTAACATTGAAAATTGTACCGTATATGATGTTTAACCCTTCCGCAATCATTTTTCCTCTGTCGGACACATGTGTAGGGAAACGTCATAATACCACTTATGTTCTTATCCTGTAAAAAACGATCTGGCCTTCTTTTCAGCGACAAAGATAAAAGGAACGGGGTCCTTAACGTCCTGAAACTGTAGGCAGTCGGACAAAGTAAGATACTGAGGAGGAAATCCCGAGATGAATGATCTCCCATACAAATAAAAATGATACGGCCCTACTTCCGGCGCGTCGCAGTAGCCTTACAGTATTTCAAGAGTTATCGCTGCCCTTAATTGGCTCAGCTGATATAATACCTGCTGTAAATAGCTGCAATCACTCTTAGAGGACAGACTTATGACCCCGCTAGACGTAGATAATGCTTCTGCCAGTAACAACCGGGCTTTCTTCACTTCCTAGTGTCAAAACAGAACTAAGTGAAAAAAGAAACGCCGGAAACTTTATAGTGGCCAAACAGAGAAAAGCTTTTTGCTCATTAATAGAAGTGTTTTTGAAGTAGCGCCATTAAATAAACTTAACAAATGCTTTCATTGCGACTTTTAACTTGGCTAATGGCGAATGTCTATGCATATTGATCTCTTAGTGAATGTGTACAGCAGTTCCGTATTCTGGCAAACAACCGCAGTAGTTCAGTCAACTAGCAAGCAATACAATATCTGATCGAGACCGCTCCGTCAGGTCTCTTGCCGAGGCCACTTTCAGCCAGTCATTGAATCACTAATGAACCAGTAGAGTCGTTTCACATGGAACCATTCATTCTGATGTCGGCGGATCATGGACACGAAGTGCAGGGGAGGGGGAGGGTTGCCGGGAGGGACAGAGAAGAATGGACAAATAAGATAAAAAATTTGATAACCAGATTAGTTCACCATCTTGCACATATACCACTATGCCCAATAAGAAAGGAAAACTCGCTTGTCTCTGACACTTTTGAAGTTTTAGCGAGTGTCTTCACTTGTGCTCTTCCTTATTTATCTCTCTCTCTCTCTCTCTCTCTCTCTCTCTCTCTCTCTCTCTCTCTCTCTCTCTCTCTCAGCCACGTGTGTGTGTGTGTGTGTGAATTATGAACAAAGTGGTCGTCTCATCCCTGTCCCATTAATCATAACAATAGATAAAATGTTGACTTTTAGAGGAACGGTCTGATGCATTTTGAGGACCAGAGTAATTACGGCAGAATATGAGAGTTTAAATGCTGACTATGTAGAGCTATACAACGTTAAATTACAGAGATTCGATAAGATCTTATTATCTCCTCAGAGCCATTAAGTAACACTCCGTCTAATTTCAATCTTTGACATCATTGCCTACAAGAAATGTTAATTATTGACTCTTGCGCGTCAGCTTCTATCTGTTTCAATATCATGCTCTAGCTCCCGTTTGTCGCTTTATCGTGCTGGTTATTTGTTCATAACTTAATCAAATAACTCTCTCTCTCTCTCTCTCTCTCTCTCTCTCTCTCTCTCTCTCTCTCTCTCTCTCTCTGTCTCTCTCTCTCTCTCTCTCTCTCTCTCCTGATTACATTGAAATTACTATTGTTCAGTCATGTTCCAGATTGTCTCCATTAAATATGCTCGTTCCTTTTTCCTATTCTTGGGAACTTAAAGAATGCTGTTCCAGTTCCCTGGAAAAATAATGGTTTCATAATTCATTCTTAATTATTCCTAATTTGTTATTGTTTTTTTTGTGAATATTTAAAGTTATGGTTTTTCTTTTTGTTATATCTTTGTACTGATAAAAACTGTAAAATATGCCATGCCATATATATTTTAGGTATTTATTTTGTTTGCTGTTTATATTTCTAATACGCTCCGTACCTTGTAAGTATATATTTTCATATGAATACCAAATTTCCATGATATTGTTTAAATGTTCATAAGACATTACTTTTAGTGAATGAAACCAACAGAACATCTAATCTGTGTTTCTTAAAATTATTCTTTTTGCTACATATTTTTGTTATTCCAGTTCAAAAAGCAAAATTACAATTAAGTATATGCTATGATGAAAAATAACTAATCCAAAAATAGGCAAAATCTGTATTAGTTCCCGTTAAAATGATGAAGTACAGAAATACATAAAACATTTAAACAGCCCTTATTTAGGTAAAAAAAAAATAAATAAAAATAAATAAAAGGCAGTAAATGTCAGTTTTTATTGTGTTATGTGACTGCCAGAATACTGTAAAGCTTTTCTGATGTAATTAGATTTTTTCTGCTGAAACCTTTGAAATCTGCAACAAGTTATGATGAGGAGCATTGAACGCTTGGGATGAAGTCAACTTCAGCACTACTCACTGCTATTTTTTTGGTGATATTTTCCCTGCCTGAGCAAAATTCTAGAGTAAAAATGATAACGTTTTCACATGTATAGCATCTGAGAGAATATTTCGTTAACATACTTATTATTGAATAGCGGTGGTAAGTGTAGTTAACTGAAGAAGAAAAATTTCCTAATAAAATATGTATATCTGCTGGCTGAAATATCCACCTCATTCAAGTAAAAAAATGGTACCCTATAGCAAATGGGAATCATCTCGATTCAGATTTTCTTTCCAAAATGAAATGAATTGCACAGAATTACCAAAAGAAAAAAAATATATTCCTAAGATATCTGTCGTCGTAAATATGATTTCAACCACTCGTGCAGTAAAACCTCAACGTTAAAAATCTCACACCTCCAGGCCTTCAAAACTAAAAATCCATTTAACCCCAAAGTTCCTTCTTAACTTTCCCTGCAGCTTAGTCTTAATGGGAGGCACTGAAATAAATCCCGAAAATTTTCTCCCGGATTCGTCCTGATAACAGAAAAATCTAAAATTCTTATAAACTAATTCAGGAAATATTTCTAAAAGTGAGTGTGGAGATCAAAGAATGGATAAGTAAGGCAAACTTTGGTTAGCTTTGCTTGCAACCACTAAATTCACATCTTTATTAGAATAAAACTTTTCCACTTCATGGAAAGGAAGATAAAAAATTTGGCACCCATGAAAAGGGTCGGCAAGGCAGTTATTAATAAAGATAAAATTCTGATTAATTACTCAGGAGAAACACAAAAGAACACATGAAAAACAGTAATATCAGAATTCATTCTGGTCTCAGAAATAAAGGCCATTTTCTTAGTGAAGTTGCTGTTGGTATATTTTCTGGGGCATATAAATATCTTTATTTTCACATTATTCTGTTGTGTTTGTGTTTGTAATTTCACAATGTTGTCTAAAATTATGTGTTGATACTTTACATTGAATACTTGTGCTGATTTCCATGTTTTGAGATTTCTTTTTCAAATTTGAATTTTTCTCAGTTAACTTAACCCTTTAACGCCGAAGCCCTATTTACAAAAACGTCTCCCGTATGCCGGCGGCGTTCGGTGAGTTAGCGCCGAAGCAGAAAAAAAGTTTTTTCAAAAAATCACAGCACGCTTAGTTTTTAAGATTAAGAGTTCATTTTTGGCTCATTGTTTTTGTCATTGCCTGAAGTTTAGTATGCAACCATCAGAAATGAAAAAAAATATCATTATCATATATAAATATTGGAATATATGACAGCGGAAAAAAACTCGTATATAATTGTATACAAATCGCGCTGTAAGCAAAACGGTTAAAGCTAATGAGTTAATTTTTTTTAGTTGTATTGTACACTAAATTGCAATGATTTTGGTATATAACAAATTTTAAAACGATCAAAGCAACACAGAGACAATATTATCACAAAATGATACATGAATTCGTAACGCGCGGACGTAAAAAAATTTTTTTTTCAAAAATTCACCATAAATCGAAATATTGTGCTAGAGACTTCCCGTTTGTTGAAAAATGAAGCTAATTGATTGAATATTACTAAACTGTAAGTGTTTTAGCTTAAAATTGCAGTTTTCGACCATTTCGGTCGAGTTAAAGTTGACCGAAAGTCGAATTTTTTCTATTTATCGTGATTTATATGAAAATATTTCAAAACTGATGAAAGCTACAACCATGAGTTATATTTTGGTGTATTTTACATGAAATTGCGCACATTTTCATATATAAAACTTTGTGTAACGACTAATATAAAACGGTGCAAATATTACGACAACGAGACGAAAGAATTTCTGAGATGTTCGGCCGAGTTACCGCGCAGACGTAAGGAAAATGTTTTTTTTAAAAATTCACCATAAATCGAAATATTGTGCTAGAGACTTCCAATTTATTGAAAAATGAAGTTAAATGATTGAATATTACTAAAATGTAAGAGGTTTAGCTTACAATTGCGTTTTTTTGACCATTTCGGTCGAGTTAAAGTTGACCGAAGGTTGAAATTTTGGCAGTTATCGTGATTTATGTGAAAATATTTCAAAACTGATAAAAGCTACAACCATGAGCTATTTAATTTTGTATTCTACATGAAATTGCGCACATTTTCATATATAAAAGTTTATGTAACGACTAATGTAAAACGATTCAAACATTACGACAACATGACGAAAGAATTTCTGAGATGTTCGGCCGAGTTACCGCACGCAGACGTAAGGAATTTTTTTTTTTTTCAGAAATTCACCATAAATCGAAATATTGTGCTAGAGACTTCCAGTTACTTCCAGTTTGTTGCAAAATGAAGGTACATGATTGAATATTACCAGAATGTAAGAGGTTTAGCTTATAATTGCGTTTTTTGACCATTTCGGTCGAGTTAAAGTTGACCGAAGCTTGAAATTTTGGCAGTTATCGTGATTTATATGAAAATATTTCAAAACTGATAAAAGCTACAACCATGATTTATTTTCTGTTGTATTCTACATGAAATTGCGCACATTTCCATATGTAAAACTTTATGTAACGACTAATATAAAACAGTGCAAACATTACGACAACGTGACGAAGGAATTTCTGGCGCGGACGTAAGGAAAAAGTTTTTTTTAAAAATTCACCATAAATCGAAATATTGTGCTAGAGACTTCCAATTGGTTGCAAATTGAAGGTAAATGATTGAATATTACTAGAATGTAAGAGTTTTAGCTTAAAATTGCGTTTTTTTTTACCATTTCGGTGGGGTCAAAGTTGACCGAAGGTTGAAATTTTGGCAGTTATCATGGTTTATATGAAAATATTTCCAAACTGATAAAAGCTACAACCATGGGTTGTATTTTGCTGTATTGTACATGAAATTGCACACATTTTAATATATAAAACTTTATGTAACGGCTAATATAGAACAGTGTAAAAATTACGACAAAATGACAAAAGAATTTATGAAATTTTCGGCTGAGTTACCGCCCGTGCGTAAGAAAAAGGTTTTTCTAAAAAATTCACCATAAATCGAAATATTGTGCTAGAGACTTCCAATTTGTTGCAAAATGTAGGTACATGATTGAATATTACTAGAATGTAAGAGTTTTAGCTTACAATTGCGTTTTTTCGACCATTTTGGTCGAGTCAAAGTTGACCAAAGGTTGAATTTTTTTGTAGTCGACGTACGGTACGTCCACTCGGCACCCAACAGACAATTTTAGTTGACGTATGATACGTCCAATAGGCGTTTAAGCGTTAATTTCTTGAGAAATTAAAGTTTTGTGAATTAAACTTGTTTATAAGAATTAATTAAATCTTACATTGTTGTCAAGTAACAGTAAATAATTTTGAGATTGTGAACTCTAATTATAACTTTTGAACTTGAAATCAATTTGTTTGTTTAAAATTTTAGAGCACAGTGTTTCATTTTGACCACCAGTGATTAAAGAAAATATTTGTATGTGTGTAAGAGGTAAGTGATATATGTGTACTGTTCTCTTTTGATATTATCAAAGTGAATTAGAACCAGGGAAATATTTATAATGTTTGATGGAGTGATGCCTTTTTCCCCCTAGTTTATTTGTTTATTAACAGTTGTTACCTCACCGATAACTTGATAAACTTTGGTCGATTTTTCAAGTGTTAAACAAGTTTTAAGGGATCACTGTTACCTTTAGAGTATTCAGTCTTAATATTATTGTTATGAGGTTTCAGGTATCTGGCTGAAGTGAGGTAAATTATTGGGTTTTTGTATATGTGTAATAACCAGGTACTTGATCACTTCGTGGCAATATACGAGTATATATATATATATATATATATATATATATATATATATATATATATATATATATATATATATATATATATATATATATATATATATATATATATATATATATATATATATATATATATATATATATATATATATATATATATATATATATATATATATATATATATATATATATATATATATATATATATATATATATATATATATATATATATATATATATATATATATATATATATATATATATATATATATATATATATATATATATATATATATATATATATATATATATATATATATATATATATATATATATATATATATATATATATATATATATATATGACTACATTCATAACTGTTTTGATGAAAAATACTCTGCAGAAATAAACATGAAATATTTTTGTTACTCATATTGGTACATTATCGGTTCAGTCTTCTTTTATGTTTTTCATTCGGGACTGCTTTTTTTCTCAAGTTTTCTTTCATGTTGGGTCTACGATTATGTTTTTGTTACATTTTCACTGGACATGTTTAGGGTATCTTTAATGCATGCTATCTATCAACAAGCAATCATGAATTGCATTTTTTCACTGGTCCCACAAATAGTAAGTATTGTTGGCGGTGACAAATAAGAGCCTCGATGGCCAAGTCGGTTAGAGGAGTAGCCTCGGACTTTTTAGAGGTCTGTGGCGTGGGTTCAAATCCGCAGCCAACCAGTTAGAGGTGCGGACACTTTGCTGTCCATGTAGACACCCCGGGATTATGTATGTAATCAATGGAGAGGTTTGCTTAAAAGCAAATGGGTGTTACAGACTAATACACACACAAACAAAGCCACTCCAACATCTTCTAAAAACATAACAGACACCTCACACGTCTCGACTGTCGACCTAACCGTGCAACGTCTCCTCGCTGCTGAGAGAAAGGGCGCTGGTGACTGGTGCAATACATGTACATATGCTACCGGGGTCTAAGCGATGACAAGCAGGGCAGCCGATTGAGACTACAAAGACTACCCCAAAGCCAAATCAAAGCCCTTCAAAAGAAGGCATCGTGCTTACCCTGTACAAAATGGGAAAAAGCATGTAAAAAAAAAAAAAGAAGTTGCGGGTGACAAGTAAATGATCCCTTGGCTTATACTCATTCACCTTAAAGTCCGTCAGTGATGAATTGTGATGTCGGGAACCAAGTCTATCAAAGAGGCCAATAAACGAGATTCATCTAGTAACAGATCTCTACAGGAATTTCATTTTCCTAAATTGGAACATAAAAATGCATGTACTCGTATCATAACGATTTTCTCCAATTTAATGGAATTTCAACCTGGAGAAAAATGAAGATGGGGAAATGGCCGCTTAGGTCAGTAAATCCCTTTGCCTTTTTCTAGCCCAGGCTGCAATAGTCAAGAATAAAAATATAAAAACAAGCCTGGAAGAAGAGCTGGGAATTTCAAGAAAGTTTCTTATAAATGACAGTGAAAACAGAAGCAAGAAGAAAACTCCAGGTCTTGGTAGTGAATATCGAGGTAATCACTCTTTTTATGGATAAAGAAATATCATCAGAGTCTCTGTCTCTTCAAATACTGGAAATATTGATTCAGTGACTCTCAGTTCACTCACCTCAATCAGCTAATCTGTCTCTATCTATGCGCTGCTCTTTCGCTGTTTGGTTACTTGGTACAGATTATCCTGGCTTTATGCCAGAATGATTCCTTGCACACAGTATGATAAGTATGATGAGGGGTTTTGTTATCTGACAAATTTATTGTGCTTAATATCATAAGCAAAATAGTTCTACTGAAGCACATAGGACACGCAGCCTAGTATGCTTGCAATCGGAAAGATTGCCTTAACGTATGTGACAAAAGTTATGAAATATCATGAGTCATTTGAATGAACTTTCTTTATATTTCAAAACACATTAGGATCTAATAAATTGCAGAGAATAACAATGAATGAGGATTATTCGATTTTTTTTTCTTTTGGCCTGAAATGAGCTGTTACCGTACACACTAAGATAACGGTGTACTTATGGCCGTATGGTGTGTTATAGACTACCTTTTCCTATTCCAGATTTTCTGTCATTTGTTACCTCAAGCGGGTACTAACCCAGATGTAGTCTACGGTAGCTGGTTTGGTACTTTCTTGTGTATAGGCCATAACTTACTTAGTTCTATTCTGACTTGTCTGTGGCATGAATATATCTTCCAAGAGAAGTACTTTCCATTACGCATCATTTATCTTTCCCTTTGGAATTCATTAAGGGCTGCTTAAAAGCACCATCGTCAGTTATGTTAAGGACCTCGTAAACTGAATTGTAACTATTAATTGTATTCCTCGGGTAATTGGCGGTTGTCCTATATCATGTCTGATTGTTTCGGTTTTTGCTGTTCAGGGGCACCCTAGCTTAATTCGTTTTGCTTCATTTTAGAAGGCTTCTAGGAACTGTGTCATGTACATGCTGATATCAATCATATGGCTTGCACTATAGTTAATTACGAAACTTATCATGGAAATGAAAAGTGTCTTAAGGACTGGGACAGAGGATCCAGCACTTACTCACGCTACCTTTCTCAGTAAAGCCATTCTAGGTCGACATTTCAGTTTTAGTTTAGTAACTTCATTGTTCTATTGATTGCACTGTCCAGTTACGACACCAGTATACTTGTATGTTGCTACTTCTTTCTGTTTTCCTTACAGTTTAGTAATCTGTTCTCATTTCTTAATATTCTTAATAATTCATTCTTATTTCTTTCATGCTGTGTTACTTTTTTCTCCTGGCAAACAACTAACCCTTGTGAATTACAAGTTACCTCTGTTTTTTTATGTGTTACTGTTATAGCTTCGTATGAATATACTTGCACTATTAATCATCTACATATATTGTTGTCACAACACCTTTTGCTGCACAAGTGCCAATAACATTCCTTAGAAAATTCGTAAGTGTTGGCATCAGAACACCACTTTGAGGCTTACCCAGGTCCATGTTTTTCCGCTTAGGGTAAACATTTTCGATATATGTCTTACTGTACTTGTCTGAGATAATCTTCAATAAACCTGACAATGATACCGGAAATAACAGATGACAATTCGGTCAAAATGTGAAGTGTATTAGCTTTGAAAATAAAATCTTTATCAATAACATCCGTGAATCTCTCTTTTTTTCCTGATAGACCCTATGAATGCTATGCTGTGTACTTTGACCTGACATGAAACCATGCAAATCATTCGAAAGTTTCAGTTTGATTGTATGCATCAACCTTTTAAATCGATTCTTTCAAAAAAACTATGGGAACTGTCATGATAAGGGCCTTCTTCCACATTTTATGGAGATGGACCCCGCTCCATATGTTGTAGGACTCGATTGCCACTGGCTGTTGACAACAAGCGTATAACGTCATAAGTGATGCCATCCATCCCGAGAGCAGTGGATTTCCAACTCTATTCATGCAACTTTTGAACTCCTTCTGAGTGATGAGTGCGTTATCTGATGGAGGTCTTTCTTTGAGGGTCGTTGAATTTTCCGGAATCGTTGCCTCAGTTCTTTGCGAGTGCAATTCTCACTTCGAGTGGTAAGCAATCATAGCTTGAGGATTGTGCACATTATTCAGCTAGTTCGTTTCTCTTGAGCGTGGAATTGGTGTGACGGATCTTCCTTGTCTCTCCCCCTTGAACAATCTTGACTTTCCTAGAAATTTCTCGAGCAGTGTTTTATGGTATGTACAAGGACTGGAGGAAGCTATATCAGCCCACCTCAACCATGACACCTGATTAGTAGGTTTGTAATATGTGGCTATTTGTAAATTTTTATCGCATACATGGTGGCATTTTGTACATTCACAAATATTAGGCCACAAATTTCGTTTCATATCCAAGTCACTATAATTACACCCACTTGTCTAGGCCATTAAGACACAAGATTTAATTCTTGGACATTGTTGGAATTCTCTGAAAAATCACGCTGCATTCCAGATACAGTATTTAAGGACCAACTTGACTGTTGTTACACGAAAAGGTGACTCGGAAAAAACCAGATTTCTCACTACTGGAGTGAAAGACATCAATTAGAATGTTTATGTTTATATTTCTTTTTTGAGTTATCGTGAAAATAGTAGCTATGAATGGCAAAAAATATAGTTTTTCAGACTTCATTTTCTTCTTTTTTGCCAAGCAAGTTTTTGATAATTATGTAGAGGAGGAAAAGGAAACATCAGGTAGATTGTAGAACTCAGGGAAACAACAGCCAGGACAGGAGTAAAGAAGCTTGGGGGTAGTGAAATAATATTTGTTACCGAAATCCGTGTAATGCAGATGGGCATTTATATTAGCTGGTCCGCTGATATAGTGGTTAGTGTCGTGCAATGCCACTCAGATATCGCGGGTTCTCGTCTCCCACAGGGCGATGCAAAATCACTGCTACAGTGTGGTGTCTCCGGTAGAAAGTTAAAACCAACTTTCCTTGAAGCTTGAATTTCAAGTCAGTGGCCCCTGTGTGCTTGTTCCGTGTGAATAGGTTTCATCTACTCAAATAATAATAATAATAATAATAATAATAATAATAATAATAATAATAATAATAATAATAATAATAATAATAATAATAGTATTTGCAATGATTATCCCGGCAATATGTAAAAATTCTCAACATCACATCGCCAATCACATGAACAAAACATAAATGACCGTTTCCATGAATTTGGTAATAAATAAGTTTAATCTCACACACACACGCACGCACACACACACATACACATACACAATCTCTCTCTCTCTCTCTCTCTCTCTCTCTCTCTCTCTCTCTCTCTCTCTCTCTCTCTCTCTCTCTCTCTTTTTTTAACGAATCAAGCTATTCTAGGAATGAAACAGAATCCTACTATTTTTCCCCCCCCTCGCGTGTCCCGTCTTTTGTTATCTCTCTGTTAATTCACTGTAACTGACTCCAATTCTGCCTTTCATTAAAACGTTTTTTTTTTATGTCTTTGTTAGATCAGGGGAACTCAACAGCAACAGCACGATTGACGGAAAAGTTTTCTGCAGTTTTTTCAGACTTTATAGTCTGGTCGGAAGCCGTTACGGCTGTCGGCTTAATTTTTAGTATCTATACCTCCAATGGCTTGGATACAGGTTGAGTAGACAGTGATATAACAAAAATAATGACGATTAGATTTTTTTTTTTTCTATCACAGTCATCCTATTCGACCGGGTAGTTTTTATAGTGTGGGAGTCCGGGTTGCATCCTGCCTCCTTAGGAGCCCATCACTTTTCTCATCATTATTATTATTATTATTATTATTATTATTATTATTATTATTATTATTATTATCTAATAAATGCCACTATACCAAAACTTAAAACTAAAGGACTGCTTTTCATCGAAGAAGTGCACAATAATCAAAACAAATCTGATGCAAATATAATAGAATAAGCCGGTCTTATATTTCCATCGTTCTGGATTTTCCTAAATGAATCTCATTCTATCTTTAATAATAACTATTATTCATTAACTGATATGATACTTATCCTCACTCAAGTTTGCCTCTCGGCACTAAGACCTGCATTTAATTAATTTGGATTAAAATTGTTATTCTCTTTGTTTTGACTTGTAATATTCCACTAAATGGTTGTATGTGGCAGAATGTTATACATAACATGTACTTTTGTATATATCAATTGCATGATTTATATAATATTAAAGTCCATACTCAGCTCTGCATATCCAGTGGAACATTAAGATGGCTTAATTAAAAAAAAAGATATATTAGCTTATTTTATGATTTTCTTCTAATGCACTAAACAGGTGATCTTAAACAATCTTCTCTCTCTCTCTCTCTCTCTCTCTCTCTCTCTCTCTCTCTCTCTCTCTCTCTCTCTCTCTCTCTCTCTCTCTCTCTCTCTTAGGTGTACAGATACACAGGATTAATACTAACTTTTCTTTAGCAAAATAAAATTTCCTTAAAAACTTCACATATAAATAAAATCAGAAATATGTCTAGAGAGGATAAATCTAATTTTCAAGATTTGTTTCCATTTTGTGAGGTTAATGAATCTTGAGGATTTAATATCCTCTTTGGCTTATTTCAAAGGTTTTAGTACTTTTGGAAAACAGAAGCAAATAATATTATTCTGCAGATATAGGAAGTGTACAGTAAACAAAACGAGTAATAAATACGCCTAAGATTCTTCGGCGCAATCGAGTTTTCTGTACAGCGTATAATCAAGGCCACGAAAATAGATCCTTTCTTTCGGTGGTCTGGGTATAATGCTGTATGAGCTGCGACCCATAAAACTTTAACCAAGGCCTGTCCTATATTGTTGCCAGATGCACGATTATGGCAAACTTTAACCTTAAATAAAATAAAAACTACTGAGGCTTGAGGGCTGCAATTTGGTATGTTTGATGATTGGAGGGTGGATGATAAACACACCAATTTGCAGCCCTCTAGTCTCAGTAGTTTTTAAGATTTGAGGGCGGACAGAAACAGTGCAGACAGAAAAAACTGCGGACGGACAGACAAAACCGGCGCAATAGTTTCCTATCCAGAGAACTAAAAGGAAGTGAGAATAGCCATCTTAGCTAGTCATCTTTTAAGAATAAACGTAACGAAGCAGCATACAAGAAACTGATTTTAAACGTTGAACTTTGATGCGTTTCTCCTGCAGACTTTGCAATGAATCTTTTCCCATGTTAACTTAGAAACACGTAAAATGAATGAGTAGGCGCATTAACTATCACAGAAGAGTTCTTAGATATAAACTATACACATTTAGGAAACGAACTGATCTTCCAGTGTTGAGACTGCGAAGTAAATTTCTTTTTAAATTCAACCAGTGTCTGTTGTTATCGGAATCCCCTGCTATGCAACCTGGCTGGAAAATTAAGGAGGTAATCAAGAAGATGGTTAGAATTACGCAGTCAGATCTCTCTCTCTCTCTCTCTCTCTCTCTCTCTCTCTCTCTCTCTCTCTCTCTCTCTCTCTCTCTCTCTCTCACACACACACACATACATACACATTCACAATGTGCAGTTTTAAATCTCACCTTAAGCTGCGCCCACACAATCGAGCTTTGACGAACTTTGTTCGATGTGACGTCAGAAGCGTAGAAACGGCGGCAAAGTTCTGTATAGGTTTTTTCGTATGATTATCGAGAAACGATAATCATCGTTGTTAGTTAAGATTGGGGATGGGTTTCGAGAAGTCGTTGTCTGACGTACGAAGCTACGTTGTTCATCAATGTCAATGAACTATCATTTCTGTTATTCCCTACATTTAAAAATGTCCAAGGTTTACTGGTCTCGTGAGTTAACTTAAGCTTGATAGAGTTATACCATCAACACCCATGCCTTTGGGATGTGAGAAGCGATGTAGCCTACATAATGGTCCATTTTCTCGTACATCAATCACTCTTGCTGCCGTCGGCACCAGACTCACATTGCGCAACTGTCATCGTTTGGACACCAACATAAAAACCTTTACCGATCCTTGTTCGGTAAGAAGCAAAGTTCATCGAACAATGTTCGACCGTGTTGACGCAGCTAACCTTACATTACCATCAAATATGCTATGAATAGGCAACAGCTTTCTATGGAATATGATATTTTTTTTTCTTATATCTAATGATTTTTCTTTAAAAGATATATTTTATTTTTACAAATTACCTGTACATATTTCTCCCAGTTACTTTTTTTGATCGTAAATATTCTTTTTCTTGACTTTAGTTGTTACTGCAGTTGCTTTCGTACTTATGATGAAGTTCCTCGTTGGGAGAGTCGGTAGAGTTCTCGGCTAGAAACCTGCTAGGCCCGAGTTCGAGTCGCCTGCCGACCAGTGAAGAATTAGAGGAATTTATTTCTGGTGATAGAAATTAATTTCTCGGTATAATGTGGTTCGGATTCCACAATAAGCTGTAGGATCCGTTGCTAGGTAACCAATTGGTTCTTAGCCACGTAAAATAAATCTAATCCTTCGCCCTAGCCCTAGGAGAGCTGTTAATCAGCTAAGTGGTCTGGTTAAACTAAGGTATACTTAACTTTTACATATGATGAACTTAACTTTTACATATGATTACTTCCTTTTATAAACCTAAAGGAGTAAGACAGTTATCATTCCTTTCAGACAGGTTCTTCGGACAAAAGATAAAAGGGAGTCTCCTCTAAATTCGAAAGGAAGCAGCTATTTCACGCAAATTCTGCATCCGTTAATGACGACTTTCTTAAAGAGAAGAAGTTATAAAAATGTCCTATTATCAGAATTTTATAGTTCATTCGTATTACTTCCATCTTTTTAACTGTTTGCTGGTCTCAAATATATGACCATATCAAAGGCTTCCGAGGACTCAAGTGGGAAGAACAAATCTAAAACAAAAGACTTTATACCTGTGCATCAAATACTTAGTTCCTCTAAGTAAAGGAAAAAAATAAAAACTCAATGCATATACCAGGCTTTATTCAGCTAAGATCCCAACACAAAGAACCGCAGAGGTCAACAGCGTAGGGCGCATTCAGAACGTCAAAAGTAGACAAACATGTCATAAACGACAGAAAAGATAACAACCATTCGCTAATGACAAGCGCAATTTAGCTAAACACTCAGACACCCTATCAAGATAAATACCAGTTTACCACATTCACCCCGACTTTATTAGCACTTATGTCATACGAAACCAATTTCTATAATTATTATATACATCATCTGACAAAAATACATTTTAAGTAATATATTACAAGAGTTTTATAAAACCCAGTAAGATTAATTACAGGTCAGACGATCTACGGGGCGACGTACTCGTTGTGAACGCCTACGAACAACTGACAGGTTAGCATCGCTATCTTAAGTTTTATCATTATCATTGATAGCTTGTTCTATTCCCTGCGTTTCAGAAACATCATCTTTATTGATAGCATCAACTTCATCCTCAGGTAAATGGACATCAGTGTTTTCAGCAAGCTGTGTCTCGCCTGTCTCCGGCGTTGATGGCACATCACCAGGATATCGCGCTAGGTCACTGATAGCAACAGTATCTCCACGTCCGTCTCTAAATCAGTATGCGCGTATGAAGCGTTGACTTAGAGTAATTAAACTTCCTTAACAAGAGGATCTTCTTTTCTACGCACACGTCTTCTCAGAAGAGCAGTTTCCGATTCTCACAGATGTGGGAAGAAATGAAAATTATGGAAAGTAAAGTACTCTCTGTATCCTGTTCAGAAAGGTCTGGTTATATCCTGCTCGTCTCTGTCTAACTTGCTGAAAATGGTAAAATAAAAATTTGGCACGACGTATATTCTAACTTACAGGCTAAATCAGGGTGGGTTGGAGCACTTTTTGGCTTCATGAGGCAAATGATCGTGCCACAAAAGAAGAAGGCTTGCAATATGTTGACGGTTTCGTTTCGCAGTTTTCCACACTATGAACATTTAGGAGCAAAAGTAACAAAGGGAGATGACACATGGATTGGTGCCATGAGCTTTAGAGAGGGTAAATTAATGAAACCTAGTGAAGAGTTTCTTGAACATTTGAAGTGTACGGATATGTTTGATTCTCACCATGGGGGGAAAAATGTTTAACAGCAGGAAAAGGACCGATCAATAATTAGCTGATATAATTAGCAGTCACATCCAATTACTTTCATAAGTTATAAGATATTTTGTTCGTTGCCATACATTTTTTAAATTCTAAATTTGAACAGAGACTTTGGTTGTTCCAGAAAAGTGGTGAATAAGATGAAAAGGTTGGTGACATAAATCGTAACATGCCGTTAAAATATGTGCGAAATGTGATTTTATGGATATATGTTGAGTGTGCATAATTCTGGAAATTTATTTATATTATTGTTTAGAATGTTCTTTAGAAATCCCTTATGATTATTTGTTTTAACATAATATAATATAGTTTTTTATCTATTATTTTCCTTAAAAACCAAATAACAGTATTTGAAAAATGGGAAAAAGAAGAAAGCAAAGGTGAGTTTTCTGTGGTTTTAATGTTATTTGCTGAAAATGTTCTAATGATCTTTCATATGACTATTCCTTTTACCATAGTAAAATTAAGAATATTTGTCTGGCTACTAATTTAAATATCGAATAGCTGAGAGTATTTCAAAAAAATAAAAAAACTGAAAGTGAGTAAAGGCAGGATTTCTATCGGTTTAAGGAGCCTGATAGTGGTTATTGTGACGTCACTCATCTTGCCGTTTAATCCTCTATCACGGATAAAGCTGTGCGCGACAAGACCTCCCTATACTTTCTTGACCTTGTCATGAGATGTCTCACCAGTGGCAGTGGAAAGCAGAGCGCGAATCTAATGCAACGCATCATCGACAACCGTTTCCCAAGCTGCTGGCGGTAAATCGCAAGACTTCAAGGTAAGCATCACGACTTCCAAACGGTCCCAACTAAACGCTCGCACTGGGCATTGCCAGTTGGATGATGGGGCGTAGAACGACTTGTTGCAACGCCATGTTTAAGGAGGAACGATTTCAGTTCGAGGACATGAAAGATGCTCCTCTACCGGAGTGCACGTAGTTCAGTAGACCTAAAATTGAGAACACTAAGCTTAGTGAGACTAGAAATATTGCAGTGGCAGTCACATCCTTGCAAGGAAAGACGAAAGGAAATCTCTATTCATCAACAATGACCAATATGAAATCAACATTTAAATGACAAAATGTTTCCATGACTAGTATTAGTTGAGCCGGTGGGGCACGATAAAAACTAGGTTTGCACTTGCTACACGTAGGAAAAGTTTTCAGTACCTTTTCCTTGCAACTATTGTGCAATAAATGAGAGAAAAACAAGCTAAGAGCTACAGTTGTTCTTTAAACAGATAACCCTTTTAAT
>JANJGK010000032.1:32856455-32868955 GCA_039081455.1 Macrobrachium rosenbergii
GTTCGTCATACTAAACGAAAAAAAATAATAGGAGCTTTGAAATAACATGATTTAGTTGATAAAAAAAGAAAAAGCTTCCGATAGCTGTATTTATGATTCGTTATACTAAACGAGAAAAAAAAGGAGTTTTAAAATAGCGGGCAAAAAAAAAGCAGGTGACGTCACAACAATGGCGACAGTCCTCGTAACGGAACAACATATCGTAATTAATTCAACTAGAACCTGAGAAATAAATAACGTTGATACTGTAACAAACTAGTTACTAGCCTAATGAAACTGGGACTAACCTGTGACACAGGCAAACTGCGTCTCAAAGGAACCAACTAAGCTAATAAAATCAAGCATAACCTATGGCGCCAACAAACCCAGGACCTAGACGCCAGCAAAGAGTGGGTGTCCTAAAAGAACCCCAAGGAAATTTTTGAACCATTACAGGAACATTTTGAGACCCTATGAAATGGGTATTAGGGCATATTCTAAGATAAATATTGAATACTTCAAGCTATTGACCTATGATTCTATTACTAAAATAACCTTGCATTAATAACAAACACCAAATAAAACTCCATCGATTTTGTTTGAAAATTTATTCATTAAAAAAAGTTGTTTCATGGGCCCCTCCAGGATTGGGGCCGTGATGCTTAAGCCTCATTAATTTCATAGTAGACCCGCCGCTGACCGACCATATGTGTCTTTTACGGACCAGCCACCAGCGCCCTTGTCTCAAAGGATAATTCACCGGATACATGTTAACGTATTGTATAGACTTGTCTTGCGCATCATTCCCTTGTCTTCACCTTTTTCTTTTTTTTTAGTATTACGTGGTGCAAAGTTGAGTGAATGCAGCATTTCCTTCTCTGCAAATACTTTGCAATTAAATACACTGTATTCATATAAGTTTCTTTTTTTATATTCTTGACTCTGTTCCCAGTAGTTGGTGCGGTACTGCTTTCGTTAAAAGAACCTGACGATTCAAGGCTTAATCGTAACAATAACATGATTTTCCTTTCTTTTTTTTTAATCATCTTGGTGAAGGTAACCATCCTGAAAGAGACTTCAGCCTAAATCATCCCATAGAAGTTCTGGTGTATAAGCATATATCTTTACTCGCTAATTCTACGCAAGAGGAATCTTGTACAAACTATCACATGTCATACAACAAAAAGCCTTTAACTTTCCCTATGAATTTCATTAGTCTTCTCAGACACACAGCACGTCCATCAGTCCTCAGTTAAAATGAGCATCTTATGAAAATAAATTCCCTAAATGTGATTCAGCATAATTTGCATATAATAAATTATATGGACTAAGAAGGTTGGAAACTTCGGGAGGCGTGCAGATGCAGCCGGCATAAATGGAAGGAATATTGAAAGAAGTTGAGGATAGTTTTAATGTACCGTACTGAATACAAATGAATTCGAGTCTGACGCGAATTATCACCACTACCGCAATTTTCCTTGTCTCGTGTTTTCAGCAGCTATTCTTCCATAATTCTGCACTCAGAATCGATTTACATAACGCTTATAAGTGAAGACTATTATCTTTACATCTCTCTCTCTCTCTCTCTCTCTCTCTGTTCGCAGCAGTATTCCAGGATGATTCTTCGTTGTTTCCATTTCCATTGTGCTTTGCATTGTTTAGCGGAATATGTTTATATTCTGCTCGCATTTTCTCTTCGTGTGCTGCTTTTAACTGACTGAACGCTCTACAGACAAGCTTACGCTTGCTTACTAATCAGAAATTGTGAAAAGAATACTGAATCTAAACTTTTTTGTTTTACTTTGGGTTTTCCATTATTTCCGATCTGAGTCAAAGTACCGTCTTCTTGATATTTGTTCTCTTTAAACGCAGAAGTCATCCGGCAATAGGAAGCACCAGACTCAAGCTTAGAAATAGTCCATAGTGAAGCCATAACTGAATATCTGTTAATGATATTCATTTCTGAGGTTTTCAGCCTTTGCATTTCAGATTCCTCCCGTGTCTTGGATTCCAAAAATATAGGGAAATGGCCCACACCTTCCCTCACTTTTCGTCTCATTTTATTTCGAAGATTCGTTATAAATCACTGAATATTTTCGGAAATCGCATAGCTTCGTGAAGAACGTGTCCTCGAGATTATCTCAGGCATTTTAGAAGTTTATCTATGACCCTCAAAGTGTCTTCTGTAGATTGGTGATTTCCTTTCTTGCGCCACGAATAGATGATGATTGCAAGCAGCCAATAAAAGATTTACAGTAGAGAAAGCTCTGAAAGAAAGGAGTGGCGCCTTGATTTAACAACAGAAGGATATAAGCAGTTGTAAATGACTGAATTATAAGCATGTTACCTTTAAAAAGAGACTATCCTATTTGCTTCAACAATAGAGCTTAAGAATACAAAAGGAGCAGCTGCAAGTTATCGGTGACACTTACTAGAGTATACATTTTGTCGCCGATAAATGTCAATTCGCTTTGTTCAGGAATTATATGAAAATGAGGCTAATTTAAATATCACATAATTAAGATATTGGTGAAGTACCCTAATAGTATTTTGTAGTAACTTAAAGAACATTTTGTCTAAGTACAATAACGAAATCTGGGAAGTATAAGCTCAGATCTCTCATAATGGTAGCTATTTACGTGTGGAGAGAATGCAAGCTTATTGTACTGAAATAATCCCAGATAAGGGACAAAATAACCAAGAAAATCTCTTTCATGAGACAAATTCTCATGGCGATTTCCCTGCCTTTGTTGGCTGAGAGGATTTGATCGGACCTCATTCTTGTACCTGAGAGGAAGCTGGTTAGGATCCTGCGAGGACTGAGGAAGAATAATAGGGCGGGAGGTTATGAAGAGAATTTCGTCTAATTTACACAATTCTGAGATTGGAATATATTTATGCATGTCTCTGTCACAATTGTCCTGTTAGTGACTGTTGTTTGTACTTCATGGCGAATTTTAGGAATTTTAATCCCATTTCTGATTCTTTTTTCTTTCCAGCCTTTCATGCTCGAAGAGGCAGGAATATGGCTTCCGTAGGAATTGAACCTTTCCCATACTCCTCGCTCCATGTTCGAGTTTTCTTCCGGCCTGTCATTTGCTTTCTAGTTTTATTGGCATTGCATTCGCTGTCTCCCTCGCCTTTGCTTTAGAAATGGACCTGAGAACTCATGTCTGTCATTTTCAGTTTTCTGAAAAGAAAATTATTGTGCCGGCTTTGTCTGTCCGTCCACACTTTTTCTGTACGCACTTTCTTTGTCCGCACTTTTCCTGTCCGCCCTCAGATCTCAAAAGCTACTGAGGTTAGAGGGCTGCAAATTGGCATTTTGGTCATCTACCTTCCAGTTATCAAACATACCAAATTACAGTCCTCTAGCCTCAGTAGTTTTTTTTATTTTATTTAAGGTTAAAGTTAGCCACAGTCGTGGGTCTGGCAATGATATAGACCAAGCCACCACAGGGCCGTGGTTAAAGTTTCATGGGCCGCGGATCATACAGCATTATACCTAGACCGCCGAAAGATAGATCTATTTCCGCTTACCTTGATTATACGATGTACGAAAACTCGATTGTGCCGAAGAAAATTCGGCGCATTTTTAATTTGTTCAATTACCAAATGACATCAGCCATTAATCTGTCGTAAATACAATATGTGTCATAATAATTTGCAATATCTATCCTTTAATCTTCAAGCAGCATAACTTCAAAATTCTCTGAAAGCGTCCCATAAAATTCAAAGAATAAGAAATCGAAAATTTTAACCTAATTACAGTAGTTTGAATCTGACCCAAGAAGATTACGAATCTTTTCTAATAGACATAAAGTTGTCCAAGAGAAAATATATTCAGTGCCTAATTTCCTTGGTTTTATACCTAGAAGTCCAAAATTTTCTCGTTCTGAGGTCTCCCTTATCAAATGAATGCTTGGATTTTACTTTTTAAAATGTAGCTTCAACAATTATCAATTTTAATATATTTGGCAAGTAAGTTTATCCTTTTAATTCGGCTGTCATTTTTTTATTTTACGTAATTTTCATATTATTTTTTAAGAAGGGGTGCTATTCAGCTGTTTTGGGCGAGATCTGCAGAATTAAACCGAAAGATATTCAGCCAGAAGAATCATTCTTCTTTCTTCTGGACCGCAAGTCATGGCAATAGTGAAAACCGCACTTGCCCTTCGCATAAGAACTGTTCTTATTGCACAGCAACACCTTCTTTCTATTTCATGCATAAAACATATGTATCACACGATGCACTTCATACTCCACCAAAGGTGTTACTCATTGTACCTTTAGTTTGGTAGCTAAACTGATTTCTGTATTTTTCTTCAACATTACTCGCTTTGGTCCCTTACAAATTAACTGTCTAACTTCCTTAATTTCACTTTGCTCAAGTTTCCGACGCAATTCGAGCAAACCCTGCAAGTCAGAAATGCGACTCTGTCTTCTGGTTAAATGTCTCTTCATGATAATAATATTGGTAAAGGTAAGAGTCTTTAAAAAGCTGGAGATCAAATCTCCTATGTTCCCTTAATATCTTTTCAGACAATTTCTGTCACTTGAATACAGTTTCATTACGAATTTCTTTCGCCTTAGAACATTTTGTGAGGTAATCTGATAGCCCCAGGACAAGCCACCCTTGAATGTGCAAAAGAATGAAGCAATCGCGTGGCAACATTTTCTACGAACTTGCCTCAAAGAGACTCGTGACATGAATTAAATCACACCGTAGAGGCTGACCTATTCCCTGACCTAACCCATCCGACCCTAAACCCCTTCAACACCAGTTTTCGTGGAGTCATATGAAAGGTCGTAAACACATGGTGGTGTAATTAGAATGCTAAAATATTTCGCTCAACAAAATACAAAGGAAAGGGAAAGAATTTCATGGAAAAGAGGTTTCAAAAGCTTAATTATCTCCGAAGGTGAAGCCTTTTAAGTCTTATGAGATTATGATGAGAGAGGGCAGGGCGACCCTGATGAGCGTTGCTTTATTATCATTTGCGACTTCTGGGAAATGAGAAATTAGCTGTTTGTGAGATGTGAAGATCAACACAATCCTCTCTCTCTCTCTCTCTCTCTCTCTCTCTCTCTCTCTCTCTCTCTCTCTCTCTTATCCCGACATTATAGAATTATAAAATTTGCTGAAAGGTCATTAATTCATAAATGACGTTTTTAGAAGATTTTGTTGGAATTCATCGTCCTCAATTGGAGGAAAAGGATGTAAGGACAATGTAAATAAATGCTATATATTTACAGAGGAAAATGTTATTTAGGCTGAAACAGTAGAAAAAAGAAAATGATGAAATGCTGAAGGCTCTGTGGCAGAAAGTTCAGTAAACCATTATCACACAATTACGACGTCACTAGATAACTCCTTTGCGAGACTGGATGAGGTAAATTCTGTTTGTGTAACCATTAATGTGTGAGCCATAAAATGTTGAGGGTTATACGATATTAGATCCCAGTACCATATGACAAAGACATCACAAAATAACATTGTGAAGGTGGAGTGGTAACATACCCTCAACATTGTCTCACAATATTGAGAACCTTGTCATGTAAAGTCCGGTAAAAAACTCACCATGGAAATATTACTATTTGCAAGATTTGGATATTTGAGGGTTTTCCCGAAATTGGGGCACTTCATTTATCTTTAGTTTTTCTTTTTTGTTCCCCTTGCTTCCTTTTTCGGATTAAATCTTTGCTTTTTCATATTTCATATAATATTAGACATTCAAATTCCATCTCCTTAACAATCATATTGGTCTTTTTATCTATTTCCTAAATAATTCGTCAAACTGAAATTCAAGGAATGTGGAGAGATTTTTACCTTTAATCCTGTTCTGCTCCTTTAAAAGCTCTATTCACCATACCATTACGGAGGCCCAGGTGTTTTTTTTAAACATGTGAGGCTTTATTTTGAAATGCAACTAAGTACCGAAGCAGTTGAATGGAAAAAGCAGGTTTCAAAGTTGTTGAGCTCAGTGCTGTGCATTTATAACAAGAGAGAATCGTTGTTGGAGTTTTTTTTTTTTTTTTTTTTTTTTTTAGTAGTAGTAGTGGTTTTGTGCTTGTCTCTTTCCTCTTCCTTTCGTTGTGGCCTTTTTTTGTTCCAGTTCCCTTTTACAGCTGATAACACCTGGTCTTTATTTTTCTTTAGTTTCATTTGATTCCCCTTCAGACCTATGAAAATGTCTGCGGAAGTAACCCATGTAAGCTGCTAGCCAGATTTGCCAAGTAAACAGGGGTGTCTTTGGATGTTGAGCAATATGACATGTGCGTGAAGGTTTTGAATAAGACAATTCTTCTTCGTCATCAAATAACTAACGTTGAAGTGTCACTCAGTGATAGTAAAATGGAAAAAATGAATTTATTTGTCTAAAAATATGAAAGACGACAAATATATCTTGAAATAGTATTGGCATCTGAAAATTACTTTGTTAATAAGAACCGTGGTCACTGAAAAATCCGAAATCTGTGATTTAAAATGACGGAATTGTATAAGAAGAGAGGTGGTGTGTTACTGCTACTTTTCAATCAGAACCATACCTTGCAGTTTAGTCTTGAACCTCAGTTATGATTTAACAGTTAACTGGTCTTTGAGAATCAAAAAATGAAAAGCTATATGAGCTATATAAAAAGCACTGAGAAGTGAACAGCGCCAATAATTAGTCACTTAATAGTAAATGCTCAATTAAGGGGCCAAGTAAAATTTTTTTCTTGAATGTGCAAACGTTTAATGACCGAAAATTATTGTTTTTATTTAAACCTGAATAACCTGACAAACTTAAGACTGCGTAAAGTATCGGAAATTATTAAACACTGAAAACTGACGTATTTCGAGTTTTATAGAAATTACGGAAACGAATTAAATTCATAAAACTGGAAATAACGTGGCAATCGGGAAGATGATAGCAAATATTAGGAATACAGATCCTAAATGCAAATGTAAGATGGTACAAAGCCGACACAAAGTATGAATTAGTTAGTTGCTGTCACATTCGGCTCGCTAAGCATTAAGTGATAATCATGCAAAGTTGAGCAACGCTGGTTTGACCACCAGAGAAGAGCGAGCAGGATCCCGTGGCAAGTTTTCAACCTCTGATTTCTCACTGTTATAACTGAGAACGTCGGTCTCCCTCATCTGGATCCTTGCTCTCTTGATTCCCTTTCCTCCTCTCTTTTTCGAAGGATTGATTTCTTCTTTTGTCTCGGCATTCCACACTGACGTAATTAATAAACATGAAAGGTGAATCATCAGTTCAGTCTAATTGATAAGGTGTTATCCGTTCACTACTTTTTTATTAATTCATTATGAATCGTAGTTACATGGATGTATGATGTATTAGCTCATTAGTGAAATGATGGGGTCGAATTCGGAAGGCCTGTGGTTTAATCCCAACCTTCCACCCGCCAGTCAACCCAGCTGTGAATGGGTATCAGCGTGAGGTTTGGTCAAGGAAAGGGGATGGGACTAACAACTCCTCTCCTAGAAAGCAGCTGAGAGCAGGGAGGCTATCCCCTTCTGGCGCTGTGCCTTCCGCAGGGTAAAAGCACAAAAGTCAAGAACAGCCTGACATGAGACACAGTTGAAAAGAAGGTTACAAGGGAAAAAAAAAGAACAAGAATACCAGAGGGTTAATTGTCAAAGGGTAATAAACAAAGCGATAATCCAGGATAATCCGGGATCACGCGTTCACAAACTAAAACCATAGGCTAAGAGATACGGAAGCGTTGTCATACAAAATAAAAAAAGATGCATAAAACTGAATACTAATTTTGTTGCATATAATTATCAATAACTTTTTAAATTATGAAGGCATCGAGTTTAAACAAACCAAGACTTGAATTTAGAACATTTCCATTATTTGACTTGATAAAACAAGATCCACTGATATTCCCTTTTACTGTGTCGTTACACGGGACTAAGGATCTTGCTCACTCCAGTTAATAGGATGATCTCAATCTCGCATATGCAACGAATAATGCATTCGATATTTGGCCAGTTCCCACAGAATATTGGTGTTGTTTGATTGGGTGTGATAGACAATTGGTTTGACCAGCCGGCTAAGGTAGCCCCTGTGTGTAGTGAATTCTATATTAAACGGTATTTGTAGCTTGATATATGTGTGTCTGTGTGTCTGTGCGCATCTCTGTCCTTGTCTTGATACAGCACATACTTTACTTGTGAACTCATCATTTTGATGTGTGTATGTGTGTGTGTGTGTATGTGTGAATTGGTAACAAACTATTCTCTCTTCCTTTTATTCTTATTGCAAATTTCTTTGTAGGCAATAACTCATGTAAGGATTTTCTCGGTGTGAAGATGCAAATCATAATTGTGTGAAGTTTGGTATCGTTTCCCTTGCGAATAATTAAACTAAGATCTTTCTTATTTCCATCGATCACCATTGGCTGCGAACTTCTGTTTTCTCATCGATGAAGGCTTCGTCAGTCTGTGCTTATGCAGTACATTCCTTCAAACTTCTCATATAGATAATTGTAGGACAATGCTGACTCTCAAAAATACTGCATTTTTGCGTTGCAGCTAAAACTATATATTAGTAATATAAGTCTCTTTCTGCGTGCCGGAAGTAAGATTTAAATTTCATCTGAGAAATTCACAATCATCGACTACTACATAATAGTAAATGAATTTATTTTATGATGATTATTCTATGTCGTCTCGCAGCTTTGATTAAAATTGCTCATAAGAAAATTCATCCATACATAAATACTTTCGTTCGTTCATTTTCAAGAATGAAAAAGTTTTATAGTATTCAGATCTCTGTAGGTAAACAGATGCGTTCATGCTGCAAATGAAAGGATTAGAATTTTTTTTTTTTTATTTCTGCACAGCTTTCCTACGTGGGGACTTCAGCCGTTCTCTGTAATGGTTCGTGAGCATCAAGTTTTCGCCTTCATTAAAGCTTCTGCGTTATTCTTGTAAACGCATTACTCTTCCATTAACATAATCCAGAACGTTTACACAAACATGGTATTGCATGGTGAACTTTTTTGCACTTTTTTTTTTTTTGTTACGGGGGGCGGGCTGCTTTTACCCTTCCTCGGAGTCCTGTCGTTAATAACAACTCATCCTCTTCCAAAGTTTTCTAGTATTTTGCCATGGAACACAGGAGACTAGATCTCTCTTACGCTGCTGCCAGAGACTACACTAGGTTGATTTACTAATGGATTTTCTCCTGACAGCATCTTCTCCTCCTCCTTTTCCCTCGTTCCCTTCTGCCCTTTCAGCTGCCTGACTTCATACGAAAAGATTCTGAAAGATGAGAGCAGAAAAATGTGGTCAACATCAAGGAAAATTACAGTAAGCGACAGTATAATACGGGAAATTCGTTGACAGACACTGGTCTTTCAAATGACTGGCGTCTCTCTATTTACACCAGAAAAAGAGAGCTACACTATACGAATACACACACACTTTTATATATATATATATATATATATATATATATATATATATATATATATATATATATATATATATATATATATATATATATATATATTTACAGTTTAATTTCTTCAGATTTTTTTCTTGGATTCGCTAACTACTGTAATTCAACTGAATTCAACTGGATGATTGGAACTCCTACCTTACACGTAGTAACTCGAATACGCACATGCAAATGAAACCACCCTGAATAATAATAATAATAATAATAATAATAATAATAATAATAATAATAATAATAATAATAACATTCTTTATTTACAATTCATTAAGTATTCTACACGTATTGCCAGGAAGAAGAATAATTATCATATTGCAAGTCATCTTTAAATTCATACGCCGAATTCAGGTACATTTCCATCGCAATATTGTGTAAGATGGTTGGCATTTGACAGCAAATAACCACCAACCAAATCACTATACTTTTACAGGCGTTGTAAACAAGTGGAGAATATTTTTTTTTTCAGGCTACAAGAACAAGAGGTGAAATCTTGAATTGTGTTGGGAAAGAGTCACTGAAAAAAAAATCCAAAAGTTCATCAACGGAAACAGTTACATTGAAGTTATTAATTCAATGAATGACTACAACGTTCATTCAAACCTAAGCTCTCTCTCTCTCTCTCTCTCTCTCTCTCTCTCTCTCTCTCTCTCTCTCTCTCTCTCTCTCTCTCTCTCTAAGTTTTCAATCTGATTTTGTGTTAATTTACCTACTATTTTGTTTTTCAAGATAACACTATTCTTATGACCATATCACCTTTTACTATTAAAACTTTTAAATGTAGAACAACATCTCCGGAAGAGAAAGATGAGGTGAGAGATATAAAGAGGACTAATGGTAATGTAAAAGAAGACACAGAAAGAGAATAAGATAAGAGGATAAACAGGGATTGACGGTGAAGAGAAAGAGGCCACTAGGAAGAGGGAAAGAAATGTGAAAGACAATCTGGAATAGAAGGTTTAAAACGAATTAAAGAATAGGATGAAAAAATTGAACACACAGAAGAAAGACCGAAGAATAGGATTTTAATCACGAGGGAAGGGGCGGACTGGCCTTGTGCGGAGAGAAGGATTAAAAGAACCAGGAAAAACAAGAGTAGGAAAAGAGTTTCAAAGCCTGGTTGTAGAGGAAAACACTCCCAGGATCCTGTTGTCTTAGGATTGCCGATTCCTTGAGTAAATATGAGACTATGTGACTTGACAAGTGTTACAAGAGACGAAGAAAAATTCTTCCTTCTAGTTCAACAGAACATTAACCGAAACAGTACCTGAGGAAAAGAGAAGCTACCTTCATGCGCAGAGAGAGAGAGAGAGAGAGAGAGAGAGAGAGAGAGAGAGATGAATCAGACTGAAAAAGTACACAAACAGTTGCCATGAGTTCCATCCAAATAAATACAAATACGTAGAACATCAAAACGTGGGGAACTACAATGAAGAAAAAAAAATATATCAACAATATATTTAGATGTTTGATGCCATATTTGGCAAGTTAAACAATAAGGTCTCTGCAAAACAAGTGAGACTTTGAGTCGGTGAATTGCTCAAGGTCAAGCCGTTGTCAGGTCAGGTAATAGATACATGTTCGTTTTGAAATAACGACGTTACTGAATCTTCCAACATTTTCGCAGCCTTTATACTGGCGATAACGGTATGAATGAGGTCCGCTGAACAATTGGAATTAATGCAAAATAGATTTTCTCGTGAGACAGTGAAAATATATTTAAACAAGGTAAAAGAAAAAAAATGTGTTTTTTACTACAATTAATATCTCTCTCTCTCTCTCTCTCTCTCTCATCTCTCTCTCTCTCTCTCTCTCGTGCTATATCTTTGCCGGACAGACCGTCTAGAAGGAATGTGTCCCTCTTCTACTGTGATGGAGATGCTTCCAATTACAAGGCTGAGTCATCTTCAGTGCCCGAGGTAACTATTGCTGCTGCTGCTGAAATAACAATCCTTCAGCGGGTGGTTTTTCATCATCGTTGAGGAAGACACACTTCCCTTCAGACAGGTTGTCTGGTAAAGAAACAGTTCGTTATTTATTCATTTGAACTGGTTTTACTCGCTCTGGAGAAAGACACAGAAGTATCCGGGAAGCTTGAGAGCTAGTAAGGATCATGACTAACACTTCTCCAGCATTAAACATTTTATAGGTGTTTTAACTCCGCATATTTCTAATCAACATTGCTCAGCACACATGCAAGATTTCAACGCCAACAGCTGAAAAAAAATGCTTTGAACGACTTGAATGCTCCGGCCTTCGTAAGGTAGTACTAACCTGCTGTACTGTACATCGCATCGGTGGATAACGGGGGTTGCTTTCAGGTTATTCATATCTTAAAAACTATCCCTGTCTCGTGAATAAAAAGCGAATGTTTTAGCAGAATGAAACTGCAGTACCTACAGAGATCATTCATAAATACCTTCGTCCTTTAAGACTCCCTTTTCAAATAATTTTTTTTTCAGTGCTTGACTTTTCAGGCTTGCCATTCCATTTGTTACCGATTTATCTCCACACATTCTATTAAGGACATCATACATACAGACACACACACACACACACACACACACACATATATATATATATATATATATATATATGTATATGTGTGTATGTTTTATATATATATATATATATATATATATATATATATATACATATATATATATATATATATATATTATATATATATATATATATATATATATATTATATATAATATATATAATATATATATATATATATATATATATATACATATATATATATATATATATATATATATATATATATATATATATATTATGGTATCAGGACCTCTTCCATCCAAGAGAATTCATGACATTAATTATTTCTCACCCTGGAGGCTGGTCCCTCTCCTGACTCAACTCACCCGACCCCTAAATATATTAATAAAAATTTTCGTGCTGTCACATGAAAGATCTCAAACACATGGCGGTGTAATTAGTGCGCTAAGTTATTCGCTCAAAAGAAAATAGACAAAACCGGAGAAACGAAAGGAAATTTTAAACGTTTATTTATTCCAGGATT
>JANJGK010000032.1:32873955-32888116 GCA_039081455.1 Macrobrachium rosenbergii
ATATATATATATATATATATATATATATATATATATATATATATATATATATATATATATATATATATATATATGTATATGTATATATATATATATATATATATATATATATATATATATATATATATATATATATATATATATATATATATATATATATATATATATATATATATATATATATATATATATATATATGTGTGTGTGTGTGTGTGTGTGTGTGTGTGTGTGTGCTGATCACCACAAGAAGAAATCAAATAACTGGTATGAATATTTATGAACCTTAGAGAGTCAATATAGCATTCAAGTACAATAATGCACAGGATCAAGCGCTTGTAAAGACCTCTCTTGCAGGCACTAAAGGATTTGCATAACAAATCCCACGTAAGCCCTATGACCCTTTTTATATTGGCCAAACCAGATATTCATCTTAAAGAATGAATAAGACATCATAGGAGAACACTGCAATTCTCTTTTATGTCGCCATTTTTTTTTTTTTTTTTTTGGTCACAATGATTATTTCTTATGTGTTCCAAAGGCCTCCTCATATTTATTCAGAATCTGCTGTGTTGTCTTAACGTTTCCCGGTAATGAATTTAGATCAGACTTTTCTTTAGTATGTAAGGAATTGATCTGCATTCGCTAAGTGATAATTTTACAGACTGAATGTAAATAAATTTAAAACAAGTTCGAGTTAAATGAATAATCCTAGACGGAATTCCAGAATTTAGTATAACTGGTTTAGTTTTCCAGGAGTCCAGTTTGTGGAGTGGCATAGAAAAGTGTTTTATGTCATTGTCACCCTGGAAGTTACGGTTACTTCAAGTAATGTTGCAATACGTCCCAAAGAACATCAAAAGTTAAGTGTGAAGCGATAGACTTCACTTATAAAAAATGACCTTTCAAAGAAAATGGATGAGATTAAAGTGAAAGTAACCTCTTCTGAAATTATAATAAACCAAATTAAGATAAAAAGAAATCTCGAATGAAGTGAATTAAAAAGTAATCTCGTTTGAGGGTCTTCTCAAGGTAAAGAGAAATCTATTCATAAAAGGTTAGGCGTCTACGTTAACAAAATAACCAACATGTGTTCAAAGGAAAAGAAGATTCCAGAATGCTATCAGTAGGCAACGTAATTTCTCAAAGACACTGAATATACTCGAGTAGGAAATCATGTCTTATGAATTTAATTTACTTATAAGTTTTACGAATAAACAATAAACAAAAGTAAGTAGTTGGAGACGGAAAGTTTAGACGAGGACGAAGGTTAAAAAGGACTAGTAGGGTGAAGTATAACAAAGAAAAAATGAACAGGGACAGTGTTATTAGAATAATCAACTTGAAATTAACAGAATTAGAACGAATACCACTAGTAATTAATATTAAAGCATATTGATCATTATCATCAAGTAAGTTTTCTACATAATAATTTTGCCATATGTTGTACGCTTGTGGCTATATGCGCGTGTCCTTGTAAGAGTGACTTATGCGTTTATATGATTAGGTGGAATTTACTCATATACAAAATGATTTGTCTTCCAGTAGTTTTATAAAGGATTACTGCAAGCAGTCTTCATCAGGCCCAGGCATTCAAAAGGTGCTCGCTATGGTAGATGGAAAGTTGAACATCACGTCGTATATAGTTCTGATCTAACACTAATTGTCTTTCACAACTAATTAGCTCCATTCCTGATAACTTCTAGTTGGTCCTACTTGTTTCAGAACTGTCTTCATCTTTCAGCACTTACTATGGAGCTATAGAATCGTTATAAAATTAGTATGTTAGGAATTAGATGTTAAATATATATCACCCCATTCACAACCGCAATCATTCATTCCCCCATAGCGAAATGAAATTTTGTCAGCCATAACTGATTTTGAAGTGTTCAGTATAATAAGGCAAGGAAGACTTGCCTGCACACTGAGTACCTTGATGAGTACCTGAGCATGTACTGTATTCTTTCCTGATTCAGTTCTTCAAGATTCTGGAAATTCCATAATTCCAGGAGAGATATAAGTCACCTGATTTTTATCTTTTAGGTGAATAATATTTTTCCAAATGGTAGCCTAGGTTTCCCGGCAATGATATTTATGATCAAAATGATAGTCTGCTTACCTTCCACCAGTCCAAATTTCCTAGGAAACTTCTTCCATCTCCTGTAACAGCTGCTCCTTCAGAATCAGTGCGAGCTAATTTCTTTCGAGAGGTTTGCCATTCATATTCTATGTTGATTGATATCACCAATTCCACTATCAAAGAGCCTTCTTTCCTTCACTTTGCATATTGGAAATAATTCCTTGATAGTACGAGTATAATAGATGTTGGCTTCCTACACTGTCCGAAACTATTCGTAACTTGCTGTCGATTATGTAAAGCAAAAAATAAGCAAACAAGCAAATACAGTGAGACAAGCTCTCAGTTTATAGTGGATGCAGGGCAATAAACATCCTTCTCCCTAAGAAATACGCTGATATGATACCAGAAAAAGGAAAGTAGCAGAAAAAAAGGAATATTTAATGACATGAACAGTTTAGAAAAGTACCCTGACGAAAGGAAACTGTGTCAGGGGAAGGTAAATAAAAGGAAAACAAAGAGAAATGGAAATGTATAAGCAACACTGCCTCAGTTGTTACATTCCTGAAGAATCTGCATTCACGAAATGGAGGCTCACCCAGCACTCCAAGAATTACTCGTCATGTTGTAATGGAGTAGAGTGCATATCGCTAGTAGAACCAACAAATGATTAGACTCGTGGTCTCTCACCGAAAGTTGAGAACGCAAATACACAATAGAGAGAGGAGAAATAGAGGAGGTAATTACTGCTGCTTAGTCCCTTGCTAGGCGAGCTTGCTTCATTCCATAAACCCGCGGAATGGCTTCCTTGGGAGTGAGAGTAATGCGGTGGGAGTGATAGTAATGCAGTGCTCAGAAGCGAGACTACAATAATACACCAAAGCTTTAATGTTCATTGTCTTGATATTACAACTGAAATCGTTCTTTACTCATGCATGTGTTTAATGTTTGTTTTCCTATTCTCCTCACTCTAGTCTTTCATTTTTTTTACATGATTTCTATTGTATGGAAGATTATTTGGCAAGTTAAAGGTCTTTTAAGCTGGTCCCACATCACTGTCTTCTAAATGTATTACAACAACACCAGTTGTAACAAGAGATCGTTGCCAGTTTTCTGCAGTTACTGAAGGGACGGGGTTGCTGATCCAACGCCTTGTCTATGGAGGTGTCCTTGCTTCCTCCTCCTCCTCCTCCTCCTCCTCCTCCTCCTCCTCCTCCTACTCTTTCCTCCTCTTCTTATAATATCTATTATGGGATAAACATACGATTAAAATAGATTTTCTCTTTTTCTCTCTTTTGTTATCTTCCGTTCTATATTTTGACGAGATTTTCGCCGTACCATGTGATGGGTGCTGATGGTGAGGATCATACTGATCTTGGTGACTTGTTCGTCTTCACACTCCTTATGGGGAATATTATTATTAAGCTGTACTGAGTGAAGAAGGGAGGATGTCACCGGGTGAAGAAATTGCATTCATCATTCATTCATTCATTAAGGCGGACTGAAAACCAGACCTTTCATTCAAAGCGAATGTGAATGCAACACGAGCTACAGAGAGAGAGAGAGAGAGAGAGAGAGAGAGAGAGAGGCATTGAGGGAGAAAGAGTGAGGGAGACTGAGGGAGAAAAAGAGGGAGATTGAGGGGGCGGCATCGGCCGTCTACAGCGAGGGTCAGTGAGCGCGATTAAGTTTCTCTCTCTCTCTCTCTCTCTCTCTCTCTCTCTCTCTCTCTCTCTCTCTCTCTCTCTCTCTCTCTCTCTCTCTCTTTTGCATAAAGGCTTTAGAATGGAGTTAGACACTGGGAGACTGAATAATAATAATAATAATAATAATAATAATAATAATAATAATAATAATAATAATAATAATTATAATAAATTATACAAATGTTACGAATTGTAAAATTTAATAAATTTCGTTTTGATTTAGAAACTCACTCAGCAGATCGCACTAGAGTCAAAAGTCTATAATTAACCAACCTCCAGAGTCCATGGACCTATAATTTTCCAAGATGACAGATCAACAAAGACTTTAAGAAAAGTTGCTAAAGAAAATGATTAACTTTTAATTATATTTGCAAGTTAAGTAATTACATATGAAGTGTTTGTGAATGTAATTTTAAGGTGGGTGAAGGTTAATTTTTTTAATTATGTTGTAATTTAAGGTGAAATTTATTATCACTATCTTCCTCCTTATAATTATCTCAACCCCATTATTGTCAACATTATCACCATCTTCACCCTCATTTTCCTGTGCATTGTTAAAATCGTCATCATCGCCGTTTCCGTTAAAAATTAATGACCATATCAGTCATAAGAAATAATTTTTATTCTCCTTCAGGACTTCAAGATAAGGGTGTCTTGTTCTTTTAGTTACAAATTATATCCTTCGTGGACTTAAGATTTCAGTAAAGATAAATAAAAGACGATAGAGGATTCTGGGTGACTGTCATGGCGGAATATTTGAATCGACATCAAGACATAAATAAAACTACTAACTCTAACAATTATCAACCACGTCTTGAGTTTTCCTCTTGAACCACTAAAATATCTGTTGCAAAAAATATCATCGTTTGTAAATGAATTGAAAAAAGATATTGTATATAGTTGCTTTATTCATCAAGCTGGTTTACTGTCGTATAATACAAGCAATATGTTTACTTCCCTTAAATCATATCCGCTCTGGTGATTCTACGATGTAAACTGCAGAGCCTGGGCTACTGTCTTTATTAATCTTCGATGCAAATAACAAAAAGTTGCAATTGGAAATTCTACTGGCGCATTATCCCTCAGGAGACACTGAATTTCCACAAGATGTAACTTGATAATGAACCCATTGGCATTCCACTGACTATTGACTTCTTGAATGCATATATAAAAGGCTATTGCACAAGAAGGGAAATTGTAGTGAAGAAATCAAGAAGAAATCGGTCTTACTACAAAATTTGCAAACAGATAAACAACCCCTGTATCAAAGGTGTGACTGTTCTCTAAAGATCTCTTAAAATATGTAGGGAGAAAAGAACAGATCTATTTGAAGAAAGGTCTGACAAATTGTGCTATTTTCATAGAGTTGTCTTTTTGCTTTGCTTTTTCATGACTGGAGTTGTGATTTTGCTTGGGTTTTCTTCTCTATGTTTCATTAGGGATCTGGCTTTGGTGTAAAATTCTGTCTTCTATTTAAATCTGGCCATCTACTTCTTATGATATGAATAGTTTTATTTTACGCGCTTCCTAATTCCCCACCATACCTAATGTATTCACTTGCATTTTAGATGTATGTAAGTATGTATATATGTACAATCACTCAAAAAAGTTTTGCAACACGCTTCAAAACTTTTCGAACAACAGCTTATAATAGCGACATCTGGTGCTATTTGGCAACTCAGTTGTAAGCGCTTGAAACAACTGAATACTAGTGGTGGGTCCGAGAAATTACCTGCAGTTTCCCTTAAACAGGGCTTTTTCTGATACTGCTTACTGTTGTCATATTTTTCTTAATTAAAGGATGTTACTATAACACTTCAGAGGTCATCGCTGTTCTTATGTTTTAATATTTTCATCTCCAACTGCCATCACTATCGTTGTTTTATCTCCTTCATATGTGTGAACTTTGTAGACATAGGCCTACGACTGTTACAAGTTGAACTATTAGTCTTATTAACATCATCAAATACGACTTTTGTAAAGATTTCCTTCACATTATTATTAATTAAATTTTTGAATGACTAATCCTATGTATATTGTGAACTAGTGAAACTTAATATAAAATATACTGAACTAGACTAACAGATTTCACGTCTATTTTTGTAATACATAGAATATAATCGCACACACACATACAGACATACACACACATATATATATATATATATATATATATATATATATATATATATATATATATATATATATATATATATATATATATATATATATATATATATATATATATATATATACTAAGAGGACCTCATTCAAACTGGATGGTATTTAATGGAGTTTTTATTCAAAAAGTTACAAGCTTTCTTGGACAAACAGTCCACATTATCAAGTATCCGTACAATGAGCAAACGCATAGTCCGGCTGTATTTATATCTGTGTGCTGGGTACTTTTAATCCTATAATCGCCTAGCTCTTCCTGTGTGACCTCCACCCTCTCTTGACCTTGGTCTTTCTCTGATCCCTGGTTCCAGATGTCCGTTTTCCGTGCGTTCTCTTGCGTTTTTTCTTCGTTTCCTTGCTACTGTGGAGTATATGATTTTTCTAGATATGCTGTCTTCAAAGCCGTTTCCGGTGTTCCCTGCCATCGTGTTGTTGGCGCAAGTTATGAAGGCGTTCTCTACAACCAGTCTAGATGTTTTGTTGGTGTTCCTGTACAGAAAACTCATATTTTCCCAGTCTATTCTGTGATCATTTTCCCAACAGTGTTTGGCAACTGCCGACGTCTGATTATAATGCCTTATGTTCTGCAGATGTTGTTTGCTTCGTTCTTTACATGATTTGCCAGTTTCGCCATAGTACCCTTCTTCGCAGTCTAGACACGCTGCCATATAAACCCCCCCTCTAATCTCTTCCCCCTCTACCGACTTTTTGTTTCTAACTATTTTATTCCTAATGGTGTTTTTGTAGCTGCCTATCAATTTGAAATTATTTAGCTTCCTGTTGATGGGTGCAATAGAGTTGTTGTCCGGAACTGTAATTATTTTCTTTCCTACCAAATGTTCCTTTTCAGTCCTTTCCCTCTCCCCAAAATAGTTTTTCCTTGCTTTGATATGTGCCCACTCCCACCAATACTTAGGGTAGCCTAATCTCCTAAAACTCTCCCTCAGGTAATCCAACTCTTCGTCTAAAAATTCGGGACTGCAAATCCTATAAGCCCTGATGGCCAACCCTGTCATTAATCCTATTTTTATTTTTTTTCTTTCCTATGACTGGAGAACCTATGTATGTATGAATTGGTGTGTGTCTTCTTCCTATATACCTTGAATTTTAAATTCTCCCCTACCCTCTTGACCAGGACATCCAAGAAAGGAATTTCTCCTTCCTTCTCTTCTTCTAATGTGAACTTGATGTGTTCATTTAGTTTATTTATGTTTTCTAAAAACTTGTGTAGATCTTCCCTTTCTCCATTGTAAATGATCAAGATGTCATCAACGTATCTTACCCATTTTACGATATTTAAGTTCCCTTTATTTACTTTGCCCACCTCTTCCTTTTCAAACCATTCCATAAAGATATTGGCTAGAATTGGTGAAAGACTTGAACCCATGGCCACGCCATTTTTTTGTATGTAATGGTTTTCGCCCCACTTGAAAACATTAGCGCTGAGGGCCGCTGTTAGCATTTTTATTAAAACGTCATGATCTATGTCGCATGTATAGACCCCCTCCTCCATATTCTTTTTTATTATTTCCATCGTCGTCTTTACTGGTACGTTAGTGAACAGGGAAGTTACATCCAAACTTGCAAATTTGCAGTCTTTTACGTTAATTTTGGATAATTCGTCTATCAGGTTCATGTTATGTTTTAAATGCCCTTCGGATACTAAGCCTACCCATTTTCCCATTATGTTGGAAAGAAATTTCTCCAGCCTCCTCTGCGGTGATCTCGTCGATGCCACGATCGGTCTTAGCGGGCACCCTTCCTTGTGGATCTTAGGGCTACCATAAATATATGGGATCTCTGGACTTTCCATTGATTTTACTCTATGTTCTAATTCTTTTCTTTTGGTTTTGTCGTGGATTTTTGTCAACGCTTCCCTTACTTCTTTGTTAAAATTGCACTGTACCCCCCTAATGTCCGGTTTTTTGTTGCAAACCTCATATGTGTTTTCATCGTTTAACAGTTGTTCTAACTTATTCTCGTATTCTGCGGCGTCCATTACTACAACCGCCCCCCCCCCCCCTTTGTCTGCCTTACAAATCTTTATGTCCTTGTATTTTCCTAACCTATCAAGGGCCTTACGTAACCTCTCCGGAAACACGAATCTGTTCGACCTAATCCCCGCCCACATGGCCCCCCTGCAAAAAGCTGCTTCATCCCCATTTTTGTTCTTATCTACAGTAGTTCCCTTAAGCTTCTACACATTTCGATGAAATCTTGACTTTCGTTCCCCATGCAAAAATTAAGGCCATATCCTAACACTAGCACTTCATCCCTACTGTGTGGCACCGAAATCGTTGGACAAGATACGAGAGAGAGACACTGATGAACATCCGTTTCCTGGTTTTGTAGAAGAGATCATGAAGGAAGACATAAGGAAGAAAAAGATCGAATTGGAAGAACTAAGGATGAAAAGCAGAAAAATCAGGAGAGAACTGACGGAGAAATACGGAGGCCCCAGCCTAGACAACGTTTTCAAAGGAATTGCCAGTTATGTAAAGGTATGTGCCCGCCGTAGTTCTCAGCTACACGAGAATAGACTCGTTGCCATTTTCGATAGGTCGGGGTGGGTAAAAAAAGGGAACTTTGATTTAGTCAAGAATATTTCTAAGAGACTCCTAAGTAGGGATGAAGTGCTAGTGTTAGGATATGGCCTTAATTTTTGCATGGGGAACGAAAGTCAAGATTTCATCGAAATGTGTAGAAGCTTAAGGGAACTACTGTAGATAAGAACAAAAATGGGGATGAAGCAGCTTTTTGCAGGGGGGCCATGTGGGCGGGGATTAGGTCGAACAGATTCGTGTTTCCGGAGAGGTTACGTAAGGCCCTTGATAGGTTAGGAAAATACAAGGACATAAAGATTTGTAAGGCAGACAAAGGGGGGGGGGGGCGGTTGTAGTAATGGACGCCGCAGAATACGAGAATAAGTTAGAACAACTGTTAAACGATGAAAACACATATGAGGTTTGCAACAAAAAACCGGACATTAGGGGGGTACAGTGCAATTTTAACAAAGAAGTAAGGGAAGCGTTGACAAAAATCCACGACAAAACCAAAAGAAAAGAATTAGAACATAGAGTAAAATCAATGGAAAGTCCAGAGATCCCATATATTTATGGTAGCCCTAAGATCCACAAGGAAGGGTGCCCGCTAAGACCGATCGTGGCATCGACGAGATCACCGCAGAGGAGGCTGGAGAAATTTCTTTCCAACATAATGGGAAAATGGGTAGGCTTAGTATCCGAAGGGCATTTAAAACATAACATGAACCTGATAGACGAATTATCCAAAATTAACGTAAAAGACTGCAAATTTGCAAGTTTGGATGTAACTTCCCTGTTCACTAACGTACCAGTAAAGACGACGATGGAAATAATAAAAAAGAATATGGAGGAGGGGGTCTATACATGCGACATAGATCATGACGTTTTAATAAAAATGCTAACAGCGGCCCTCAGCGCTAATGTTTTCAAGTGGGGCGAAAACCATTACATACAAAAAAATGGCGTGGCCATGGGTTCAAGTCTTTCACCAATTCTAGCCAATATCTTTATGGAATGGTTTGAAAAGGAAGAGGTGGGCAAAGTAAATAAAGGGAACTTAAATATCGTAAAATGGGTAAGATACGTTGATGACATCTTGATCATTTACAATGGAGAAAGGGAAGATCTACACAAGTTTTTAGAAAACATAAATAAACTAAATGAACACATCAAGTTCACATTAGAAGAAGAGAAGGAAGGAGAAATTCCTTTCTTGGATGTCCTGGTCAAGAGGGTAGGGGAGAATTTAAAATTCAAGGTATATAGGAAGAAGACACACACCAATTCATACATACATAGGTTCTCCAGTCATAGGAAAGAAAAAAAATAAAAATAGGATTAATGACAGGGTTGGCCATCAGGGCTTATAGGATTTGCAGTCCCGAATTTTTAGACGAAGAGTTGGATTACCTGAGGGAGAGTTTTAGGAGATTAGGCTACCCTAAGTATTGGTGGGAGTGGGCACATATCAAAGCAAGGAAAAACTATTTTGGGGAGAGGGAAAGGATTGAAAAGGAACATTTGGTAGGAAAGAAAATAATTACAGTTCCGGACAACAACTCTATTGCACCCATCAACAGGAAGCTAAATAATTTCAAATTGATAGGCAGCTACAAAAACACCATTAGGAATAAAATAGTTAGAAACAAAAAGTCGGTAGAGGGGGAAGAGATTAGAGGGGGGGTTTATATGGCAGCGTGTCTAGACTGCGAAGAAGGGTACTATGGCGAAACTGGCAAATCATGTAAAGAACGAAGCAAACAACATCTGCAGAACATAAGGCATTATAATCAGACGTCGGCAGTTGCCAAACACTGTTGGGAAAATGATCACAGAATAGACTGGGAAAATATGAGTTTTCTGTACAGGAACACCAACAAAACATCTAGACTGGTTGTAGAGAACGCCTTCATAACTTGCGCCAACAACACGATGGCAGGGAACACCGGAAACGGCTTTGAAGACAGCATATCTAGAAAAATCATATACTCCACAGTAGCAAGGAAACGAAGAAAAAACGCAAGAGAACGCACGGAAAACGGACATCTGGAACCAGGGATCAGAGAAAGACCAAGGTCAAGAGAGGGTGGAGGTCACACAGGAAGAGCTAGGCGATTATAGGATTAAAAGTACCCAGCACACAGATATAAATACAGCCGGACTATGCGTTTGCTCATTGTACGGATACTTGATAATGTGGACTGTTTGTCCAAGAAAGCTTGTAACTTTTTGAATAAAAACTCCATTAAATACCATCCAGTTTGAATGAGGTCCTTTTAGTAATTCTACTAATGCACAGAACAATTGTGTATGTGATAAAGTTAATATATATATATATATATATATATATATATATATATATATATATATATATATATATATATATATATATATATATATATATATATATATATATATATATATATATATATATATATATATATATATATATATATAATGCCGTTATCATGTGTAATTTCTCGTTTCTTTCATTGCTACTTAGGCCTATCATTTTGATGCCTCTTATGAAGTTAACTGAATACATAACGCCTACTGTTGTATTTCTTATTATCTAAGTTTCTCAAGAATTAAAAGTAGCTAGAAGTTCAACATTAATTTAGTTAATGCTATATGCCAGCAGTGAAGAAGACTACCATGCTCATCAGTGGAGAATGTCTCCTCATCGCAAAAGATGACTCGTACAGAAATCATCGGCCACTGGGTTATATTATAAAGCAAACCCTAGCCTCTATTCTTTGTGTTTCGCTGATATGAAGTGTTTCTTGGCAGGAGTATGATGAAATAATATCTTGGTCTCATGTAGCCTGTTACGGATGGTTTGAGCAGCAACTTGAAGGGAGAGCGTAACGTTCTCTCTTTATAGCAACATCGGTTGTCAGGGGGAGAGTTAGCCGGAGCTCCTTCAGTGATCATCCGATGATGATCAACACTAGTGCAACAATGGGGTTGTCCTCCAGTTTTTACAATGAATTTATCATGTTTCCTCGTTCTCTCTGTTGTTGTATCCCTCTATACATGGTTGTTTTATTTACGCTAAGCTGCCGAGCAATATCTACGATAGAACATTAGTCTTATGCAAGCTAATGATTGTGGTGCGGCTTAGTCTGTTGCCCATCTTATCAGTGCTAGTGACGAGACAGTTTAAACTTTTCCTGCCCGAATGTGGAGTCACACGATAACATATGACGTTATGAGATTTTTTCTTTTTTGTTTGTGACAACGATAATGGTTGAATTCTTTCTTTCTTTCTTTATATATAATTTCATTGATGGTTATTCAATATTATTTTATTAGTCAATAAGCTTTTATCTGGATTCGAAATATGGTTTCTTCTTTGATTCTTTTGCCCAATCATCTGAAGTGAAATTTTTCAAAATGTTTCGTCATTTTTCGTAATATGAATTTTTCACTCACCATTCTTTTTTATATTGTTAACCGTATGATTAATAACCAAAATCGAATAAGAAAATTACATTTCCTTGTAAATATCAAAAGAACAAATTACCGTTAGGTGAACGAAAACTTCTGGAACATGTTGCAAAACATTTTTGAGTGACTGTACATAGGTATGCATACACACACAAATGGGGAATGATGCATAACGATATTTATCAGCATCATATATATATATATATATATATATATATATATATATATATATATATATATATATATATATATATATATATATATATATATATATATATATATATATATATATATATATATATATATATATATATATATATATATATATATATATATATATATATATATATATATATATATATATATATATATATATATATATATATATATATATATATATATATATATATATATATATATATATATATATATATATATATATATATATATATATATATATATATATATATATATATATATATATATATATATATATATATATATATATATATATATATATATATATATATATATATATATATTATATATATATATTATATATATATATATATATATATATATATATATATATATATATATATATATATATATATATATATATATATTAGCGCGAAGATGGACCATGGATACGTATTCATCTCAACATAATTCTTTATTTCCAACGTTTCGTAATAAAAAGCTTTATTACATCATCAGGGAATCTGTTAAATAATGAATAAAATTACTTTAAAAATTGCTCTAAAAATCAGTAAAATCCATAAAATACTCCACAGTTAGAATACAAAATAAAAAAAAACGAAAAATCAAAAAAGACATAAAAGCAAAATCAAAGACCGCTAACCAACCTTATACCAAGAAGGCAGAAGACAGAATGCATAAAAAAAAGTTAACTCAAGTACAGCTGAGTGGAGGAGGTCTGGGTATTTAACTGGGGAACTAGTTGTTTAATAAATAATGATTCCAGGATAGGCAGTTCGCATGCATTAGGTGTTTGGCCTATGATGCAGAAATCGTTTCTATCAATATATGTTTTACAAATTTTCGAATGGTTTCTTATGCTTGAATGCTCGGAATTGGAGAGCCTACAGCCAGTCCGAAAACTTAATCCCCGATGAGAGTCGATTCTGACCCTCAGTGACCTCCTCGTGGATCTTTTTTATGCATTCTGTCTTCTGCCTTCTTGGTATAAGGTTGGTTAGCGGTCTTTGATTTTGTTTTTATGTCTTTTTTTCGTTTTTTTTTTCTTTTATTCTAACTGTGAAGTATTTTAAGGATTTTACTGACTTTTAGAGCAATTTTTTAAGTAATTTTATTCATTATTTAACAGATTCCCTGATGATGTAATAAAGCTTTTTATTACGAAACGTTGGAAATAAAGAATTATGTTGAGATGAATACGTTTCCATGGTCCATCTTCGCGCTAATGTGTGCCACTGGCCATCGCCTGCTTCTGTTCTTATATATATATATATATATATATATATATATATATATATATATATATATATATATATATATATATATATATATATATATATATATATATATATATATATATATATATATATATATATATATATATATATATATATATATATATATATATATATATATACAGTTATTACTGCCAGATCGCTAACTCTTAAGAACCTTATGGGGAAAATTCCAGAGAGTGCGGGGACAGGCAAACCCACAAGCCTAGGAGCGAGAGGAGAGTATTATCCATTAACAGTCGCACCCTCTTCTCTTCAAGGGATGGGTTTCATGTGTCCCAAATAGTACACTTGGGGGTAGGTATCTGTTTCTCCTGTTTTAATCCCCAGATTCAGTGAATCTCCCGCCGAGCTTTTCCATTTTTTTACTGGCCGAATCTATTTCGTTAATTCCCAGGTTTGTGCCGACCTTGTAGCCCAAAGCAATGACTACAGCAACAGCCGAAACCTTATAAGGCTGGGGTCACCGCTATCTTCAGTCCAGTTCAATTCTAACTAGTTCAGTCGATATTCAACATGGGCGACCTCTGCCCGTACAACCTCGAGCCGGAGTGACTGTGGAACTCACAATTTCTCACGCTGGATTGATAGTGCCATTCCCGGACGTCACTTATAACTTGGGTCACATCGACATAAGGTTGTGTGTGGAAGAAATAACAGGAAGAAACGGAGGTACATGCCCCAGAAGGGAGAGTG
>JANJGK010000032.1:32890716-32903216 GCA_039081455.1 Macrobrachium rosenbergii
AAAAAAAAATCCGTCACCATTTTATCGTCCGTGGTTCCATCCTCATTCCCAGGCTGCTGATCTCGCTCTCTCCTTTTTATCCCATAGACTTCTTACTTTACCTTTGTTCCCTTAACTTGTTCAACACCTCCTCATCCTTCCCAATCACGTCAATAAGAACAGCTTTTGAGTAACGAAAGGGGAATGTTCATCTCATCCATCAAAGGAACCTGAGCTCCGCCTTTTCTAAATATTTCTTCCTCTATTACCAAGACGCCAACGATCATTCTGTAACAATGTGAGAAAGCTAAAGATTCTCAAGAAAACAGAAATGCTCCAAGAGGACAAAAGTTTATTTTTTTTATCTAAAATTAAGGTTAATCCTCTTCGCGCGAATGTTGATTAACGTCTATTTTAGGAAAAGGGGTTGCACTGGTTATGGTTAGTTTTAAAGTAATTAAGGAATAAAGGAGATGGATACAGGGTTAGAATAATAAATGAAACCTTAACAACCACATGTGGAATATGGACCAAACTAAAGAAAAATGAAAGCTGTAACCCTTTGAAAGGTACCGTTTGTGTGCTTCACGTTCTCCCGTAAGTAGTTATGGTATCTGCTGCATTTTCTGCGCACATTTCGTCTCCAGTTGCCTTATTCGTCCTTTGGTATACTTCCACATGATCTTTTTTTCTTTTTTTTAAATTCAGTTACTTTTCAGACACTTTCATTTTACCTTCACTCATATCTCATTTCTTATCCAAAACTGTAGTTCTTTTATTCCCCCTTCCTATGTGCTTATACCCGTAAGCACCTCCTGTGACACAGTAAATCTGATTTTTCATTTTTCTTTATTTTTTTGTGCTTTTGATGTAGTTTTCCACCCAAGTATCCTTAACCTTACCCATTTTTCATTTATCCCTGTATTTACCTCGTACTCATTTAGCTCTATTATATTATAGGAAACTTTGCACATCCCTCGTCTCCAGCTTAAACTAACATCTGTCTTCACTGCATTGTAATAAAGTCAGTTACATTCTCTATCGCAGTCTAATTTCCAGAACAAAGTAAGACTGCGCTCGGCATGACAGACACAGCATTCGTGCTGTAGATAACACGGGCAGGTGACTCGGTGTCATTCATCTCTCGCGCCAATAGGTGAGTTGGAGCAACATCCTCAGTTTCACATAATTCTCGGTCCTGGCACCATTTGACACTCATATGCTTTTAAATGTATAGATATAAAATACGCAAAAAAAGAGGTGTATTTTGCTTTTGTCTACCTATCTGTCCATAAAGTAATTTTGGTTTCTCTTTAGTATAATTAGTATTTGCGTTTTCTCTTTTCTTTTTCTCTCTGTGTTATTTTTATTTTATATCTTTCATACTTTACTGGATAATATTTTTTTCCTCGTTCCCAAAACGTGGCATTCTCTTTGTAGACTCTTCTGTAAGAAAGGTGACTAATATTGAATAGTGAAAAAATTAAAGAACTGGTAGAATAAAAAGAACTGGTACTTGAGCAATAAAGAAATGTGAAAATGATGGTGATAAGAGAAAGGAAGATAAAACTGCTAGTAAAAGAAACTTAAATGAAGGAGAGACACGAGACTGCATGGAATTGTGATCAGTGATTCAGGTTAACCAATAAGCAAAGCGAAAGAATATCCTTTCTTCATTAGTCGATACCATCTGTAAGGGGACTTAATTTTATTGCTACGAAGAGCTGAAGGATCACCAGAAGTAAGAAGCTTAACTTCTACGGCGGAGCGAAAAGGGAGACTAATCAATCTTGATGAAACTTTCCTGCACCGTTCTCTTTTCTTTAAGTATTTAGTATTTTCTTAAGTAGGTATCTTTGTCCGTCATGTTAAGTTCACACAATCTTTAATAGTTTTCCTTAATTTGAAGTATTGTTGACTTGATTTGTTTCCCAGAGCAAGAGTACACCGAAATCGTTGTATTAGATTTTGTCTTTTTTGGGGGGGGGGGTTTCTAACAAAATTATGTAATGCATAGCAATGGTGTGTATTGTCAACATAGATGAGTAGCTTTTTATGCACAGGCTAACACTGAGCAACAGACAATGTGTGTATCCACGTACGTAGGGCAGCACTCATCTATAACTCATTGCCAACCTACCTAAAAAAAAAAACCTCCATCAAAACCTCTTTCCTCAAACCGCTTTCATGATGTTAATTAAACTGGTTGTTTATATATATATATATATATATATATATATATATATATATATATATATATATATATATATATATATATATATATATATATATATATATATATATGTGTGTGTGTACGTATATAAACAACCATTATATCTTCTACCTCTTACAGGAATTAAATATCCTTAAGTTTTATCTACGAATCTGTCGACTATATAATTATTATATTTCATTATATACCTGTGTAGAGTCGTTAAAGATAAGCATACAAAAATCGAAAGCGCTAAGAATTCCACTCTCTCATTTCCCAGAGGACGCAAAGTGATATCGATTCAGCATTCCAGGCTGGTTGTCTTCTCTTATTACAATTTCATTACACTAAAAAGGTTTCACATCAGGAATAAATAAGTTTGGGAATTCCAGTTCTCCTGGAATTCTCCATCACCCTTAGCTGCTTTTGTTGTTCGAAAAACAAACAAACAAACAAACAATCTGATTTATTATGCCGTCATTTTTATCAAGGAATGTTGCTGTTTGAAGGTTTAATGGTAGAAGTAGGGTGGATCATGGGAGGACCATCGCATGGTGCACTTTAATTAATATCATGAAATCGCCTTGAGGAAAGAGGTTTTGATGGCCATTTTTTGTGGGGGGGGGGGCGGATGGGGGGGATGTGGGTTGCCAATATGTTATAGATGAGTGCTGCCCTTCGTACGTATATATCCGCATTGTCTGTTGCTCAGTGTTAGCCTGTGCATAAAAAGGTACTCCTCTACATTGACAATATACACCATCGCTGTACATTACATAGTTTTGTTAGGAAACCAAAGAAAATGAGACAAAATCTAATACAACGAAAATTTAAGCAATTATTATGTCTGGTAACGTGAAACGAATCTGCGTCCCATAATCTCCTGGTCAGATCGGCAACGTGACCTCGTTGCGATTATTTGACGCGATTTGTTTCCCGCTACCGGCCTCCATAATTACTTCAGATTTCTTGCACTTTGATCTAAGGCTTTGTAGTGACAAGCGTATCCAAAAAGTGCGAAGAATTCAAGAAGTTAAGAGGGCATTGTGGCTGTTAGAATTACATATGTAATTGGTAAAAAGTGACCGGTTGACTCTATATATATATATATATATATATATATATATATATATATATATATATATATATATATATATATATATATATATATATATATATATATATATATATATATATATATAGGAGCCTCGATGGCTCGGTCAGTAGAGTAGCAGACTCGGACTTCATATGAAGTCTGTGTCGCGGGTTCAAATCCGCAGCTGGCTGGTCAGAGGGCGGACACTTTGCTATCCATGTAGACACCCCGGGATTATGTATGTAATCAACGGATAGGTTTGCTGAAAGCAAATGGGTGTTACAGACAAATACACACTGAAACAAAGCCACTCCAACATCTTCTAAAAACATAACAGACGCCTTACACGTCTCGAACTGTCGGCCTAACCACTCACGTCTCTTAGCTGCTGGGAGAACGGGAGCTGGGGATTGGTACGATACATATACACATGTGCTACCAGGGTCTAAGCGATGTCAGGCAGGGCAGCCGATCGAGGCTACGGCCTGCCCCAATGCCAAATCAAAGCCCTTGAAAAGAAGGCATTGTGCTTACCCGATATGAAAAATGGGAAAAAGCATGTTAAACGAAGAAGATGATATATATATATATATATATATATATATATATATATATATATATATATATATATATATATATATATATATATATATATATATATATATATGTATATATATATATATATATATATATATATATATAGAGAGAGAGAGAGAGAGAGAGAGAGAGAGAGAGAGAGAGAGAGAGAGCAATATTTTCTTTATTACATCGGCAGGGAATCTGTTGAATAATGGGTAAATTACTCTAAAAGTTACTGTAAAGAGTTTTTTTTAACTTACAAAAAATTAAATCCACTGAATGTAATACAGCAAAACAAAAAAAAAAAAATACAAGACCGAATGCTCCAAGAGGAAATTAACTCCGGTAAAGCTGAGTAGAAGAGGTCTGGGCACTTAACTAGGGGACTTGTTGTTTAATAAACCACGAATCAAGTATAGGCAGTTCGTGAGGATTTGTTGTTTGGCTTATTGTACTAAAATCATCTCTTTTAATATAAGTTATATTATAGGATAATCGGTTCATGTGGCTTTTCCAAGCAACATTCACTTCAGGGTGTGACGTCCCTGCCTACACGAGTTACAGTAGAAGAGACTCTAGCCTCGGCAGGCAATTCTTATAGGAGAAGGACAGTCCAAAATCAAACCAGTGGGTAGAAGGGACTATTTAGCCTTGGTAGGCAACTCTTCTAAGAGGAGGCTACTCTAAACACAAACCTTGTTCTCCAACCTTGGACTGTGCCACAACCATTGTACCGTGGCCTTCCATGGTGTTGGGTTTGAGTTCCATTGCCTGAGGGTACAATAAGGCATTTTTCATCTTTTTTGTTCACTTTCCTGTTTTTTTCAAAAAGTGTGTAGGACAGGCTGATGAGAAAGCAATAATTGCTTGATGAATTATCAGGAAAGTGCCTTCTTCTTTACCTCATCTTTTCCTTTTGGGAATTTTATAATTTCTAAATCCATCCTAACTGTCCTCCCACCGTTGCTGTAGCAAACCTAGCTGATTTCTTATTTTCCTTACAAGGTGTGCCTGCCCCACCTTATCGAGCAGGTGCTTCCGGTGCTTTTTTCAGTGACCTATGGTCACGTTTATCTATACTTTCAGCAAATTTTTTGTAAATAATATAAATACTGTTGTTGTTGATGGTACTGTTGTTTATTGTTCTGTCGATTTTTACAGTATTGCTATTGTTATTAGTCCTTTAATTAGGTTTATGTGATTTTTGTTGTTAATTTTAATGCTTTCGGAAGACGTTAAGCTGAACCCTGGGCCTGTTACTTATTATAGCATGAAAAGTTGCAGAGCACTTTACTAAAATATTCGCGGCTTAAGGTAAAATTTTCTTGATCTCCAGAGTTGTGCCTCTAACTACGATGTGATGTTTTTATCTTAGATGCTTGTAAGTTAAAAGCTGAGCTTTTAATCCCATGTTTTGATGGCCCTGACTTTATTTATCGTCGAAGCATCCCACATGCGCAAGGTATGGCTGTATACACTGTGTCTGGACGACCTATTTTTATCATCGGAAAAATTTGGAGGAGCGTCGTTACCATGAAGTTCTTTGTTTTAAAATTTTCAGTAAGTTCTACAGTGTTTACGTATTTGCTGTTTACTGCAATCCAATTGTCGACGATTCTATATATGACTGTGTTTTGGAAAGGATGGCTGCTCTGCTCCTGAGTTCTGCGTATCCTCCGATTTTGCCCAGTTAACTGAGGAACCCATTCATATTTCTGGTAATAGATTACACCTCATATTCACATATGTTGCAGCTATTGTGAAGTCCAAGATCACTGCACCACTGAGATGGACATATCTATCAATTAGCATATTCCTAATGCCACCATTGGGAAAACGGCCTGACTGAAATCTCGAGCCAATTTGGGTCGCATTATTGAAGCTTGTCAGGCCCTTAATATTTCAGATGCTATATCAGATCCTGATCCCAAGAAGTTAAATGAAATGCTGATGGCTATTTTATAAGGTATGTCCCTAAAAAGGTCATCAAATTCAGGACAAATGACCAGCCATGGTTTGACGATACATATAGACGAGCTTACTATAACAAACAGACCAAATTCATCTCCTATTCCTTGTGATATGGAACGCATTGGCGTTTGTTTGGTATTGTAGTGTTGCCACAGGAACCAAGTACCAGGTACCTGATGGCACCAGTATTCATCTTCGTGGAAATGTCCTCTGCCATGAGCCTGAAGAAACGTGAATACGATCAGCATTCTTCAAGGCATAGCATATTCCAAACTCGCTGAAGTAATCGATGAAAACTGGGCCAGTAATTGATGCCACCTGGCATCTTGGCAATCTAAATACTTTAGTCTTTTGTCACAATGTTTGCTGTACAGGTTGTTCCTATATGTTTTGTGGAAGAGAGAACGTGACTGATTATGCATGAATGAATGAATGGCTACATCGACGATAACTCTGTTATGACTACATCAGCAAATCATAGGAAATCGAACTATAACAAGTCGTTTCCGCTTGTCTTGAGCTCGTTTACAAAGGAAAATTTTTGCAAAGGGAAGGAATTCCAAGATTATAACATACATGATGCATTGGAAAATTAAAAGAAAACACAAGCGAGAGATGAACAGATAAATAAATAAATCATTAACTAATTGAAAAAAAATTCAGAAATATTTTCAGTGCCTCAAGGGTAAATTTGGACATGCACAAACAAATGAGTAAACCCATGAAGAAAACGAAAAAGAAAGGTACGCAAGAATTGAGAGATTCTTATACAACTTTATATTATACATCATAAACAATATCAGCTCAAAAATCGTCAAGTTTTGATCTTGTCTCTCAAGTCTCGTCTTGTGACGTTCGAATCCTCTCAGAATTTATTGACTTACATATCCACTTCCGTCGAAGACTGTGGTCTTGGATTTCCTTGTTAAGTTATTGGCTTCTGCAGAAGTCGCGACTGAACTATTTCCATTAATATCGGATTTGTTTCGGGAGAATGGGACAGAGACAAGTGAGAAACGACTGCTTAGAATTACGAAGATACTTTCAGTCCTCTCTCTCTCTCTCTCTCTCTCTCTCTCTCTCTCTCTCTCTCTCTCTCTCTCTCTCTCTCTCTCTCTCTCTCTCTCATTTCATTAGAGTTGTGTCCTACTCGGTCTTTTCAATGTTAACTAGTGAGTATGTGACCTTTGTTATTCTATTGTCTCTCTCTCTCTCTCGTGGAAATGATGTAGTCAACAGCATCCTGACCATTTTATTTCCATATAGGCCTCACCGTCCAGTGTCAGTACGTTTATAAACCTGAACCTAAAATAGTAGGTTTTGGTACCACAGTTTTCCATCATTCATTCCACTAATTCATTTTGACCAGCAGGGTTGAGATGTCACATTATCCACCACACTGCCAATTCTAGAGGTCGTACATTCTCTTTGACGATCTGACTTACATATTAGTATTTACGAGTCTATTTTCATCGGCTAGATTTTCATTCATTTCTTACTTCTTTAGCAATTCTTTTTTTTATATTTTTTTCAGTTGTGGGCCACCAAATCTGTAGAAGATTTTTTTATTATTTATTTATAAAATATGCTTATTGGAGCCTCAATTTTTCATTGAAATCCAAGTTTTCTTACCGGAAATCTTTTGCTTCAATATTTGACTACTTTCTACATACACAACGGGCAAATTATTATTTTCCTTGAAGGCAGGTGACTAAACCAATAGAACTTTTACTTTAATTTATGGTCATTGTGTCTAATTCATGATATCCTTCTTCTTTATCTTTAGAAATAAAATGAATAGAATACTATGGAACACAAAGTGAATTAAAATTCATCGTATCTTAAAGCATCCATGGCTATTAAACCATACCAGAGTAGGAAGTATTTTAAGCACGTACACTAGAGCCCAATCTGAGTTATATTAAAAAATAATTAAAACATTCCCATCATTATTTTTGCGTAATTTTCAAATATCATTATCTGCGTACTTTGTATGTTCGGTTTGGTAACTATTATTTTCCCCCCACTCCCAAGTTTTGGAGATCCTTTCCCGGCGGCCGTTTCCCTGACTCTTACAGCGTTCTTCCTTCAAGAGGCGTTCAGCCTACCTATTATTTTCCTTCCTCTTCGATATAACTATATAAGGAAAAACTTGCATGAAAGAAAAAAAACATAACGGAACTCAGTAGTTTTAATTCTTATTACCGAGATCTACCATTTGCTGACTTTAATCCAGGAAAATAATATAAAATGTGCCTGTATCGATTATATAACGTCTTCCCACCTCAAGAATTAGAAATTTAATTTTTCCTGATTAACGTTTCGTGCACCAACCGTCAGGCCAGCTCCCATTCAATAATTGTATCAAATGCGATGAGCTTTGCAGGGGAATTCCGAAGACGTCCAAGATTTTTAATCCCGTGTCCCAGTCGCCCAGAAAAGTCACTCTCAATAAGTCTACAGCCTCAGAACACATAAGGGTATTGAGAAAGTAAAGCAGATTGTAAGAGTCCCGAAAGCGATTGCTGGAATCATTTCAGGACCAATCATATCGAACCAAGGAGGTACACATATTTCAATAACAACCGAGAGAGAGAGAGAGAGTCCACTTACAACTCTTCATTTACTTACCATACTGACAATGAAGATAGAAGGTTATAGAGATCCCAGTATTTGGCACGAAAGCAAACACAGGCTCAAGTAATGAAATTATTGCAAGAAAATAAGCCAGCTAATAAATACAACCATACAACCAAACACAACCTTGCGCATAATGCTGGTCACTTTCACCAGATACATGTGTACTCGTAATGGGCAAAATGAACTTTTCTTAACTTAAGCTTTCTTCAGGCTTTGAATGGAGTTTTAGCTCAGCCTCGACCAAACTAATGTACGCGAGTTCGATTCTCCTCACCGGAAGTTGCGGTTTCTTCATTTGGCCTCCTCTTCGGAGTCAAGGTTTCGTAGGAACAAGGGTATCCATAAAGTGTGAAGAAATAGAGAAGCTAAGAGATCATTAAGGCTATCTAAATCCAAGTATACATTTAAAAACACACAAACACGCATGCATATATATATATATATATATATATATATATATATATATATATATATATATATATATATATATATATATATATATATATATATATATATATATATATATATATATATCAAGTTTACTTTTCTCCATTGATAAGTGTAAAAATATAAAATGTATGCTCAAAACTAGCAATAATTTTTAAATACTCTGAAAATTAAGCTGTAACAAACTAGGATGGAATATAGTAGGACCTTTTCAGGCAAAATCCCGATAAACGGAGGAACGACCGAAAGTTGTTTTATGCACCAATTTCAATTGATTTTCATTTAAATGTCGCTTTGAACTGCTCATCCCGGTTGACGTCAACAACAATTACCTGTTAAATATTCGGACTGGCATTTCATGCATAAAATTACGCTTTTATGGAAATATTCCGATGAAAATATTAATCGTGAAATAATGAACTTCCGAAATATGTGAGGCAACATATATATATATATATATATATATATATATATATATATATATATATATATATATATATATATATATATATATATATATATATATATATATATATATATATATATATATATATATATATATATATATATATATATATATATATATATATATATATATATATATATATACACATATATTTATATAAACACACACATACATACGTGCATACATATATATATATATATATATATATATATATATATATATATATATATATATATATATATATATATATATATATATATATATATATATATATATATATATATTCGTATGTAAGGACGTCCGTATTATAAGGTCTCAGCCTTAAAGAAGTTCATCGTTGGATGAGTCGGTAGAGTTGTCGGCTAGCACTCTACTAGGCCCGAGTTCGAGTCTCCGGCCAGCCAATGAAGAATTAGAGGAATTTATTTCTGGTGACAGAAATTCATATCTCGGTATAATGTGGTTCGGATTCCACAATAAGCTGTAGGTCCCGTTGCTGGGTAACCAACTGGTTTTTAGCCACGTAAAATAAGTCTAATCCTTCGGGCCAGCCCTAGGAGAGCTGTTAATCAGCTCAGCGGTCTGGTTAAACTAAGGTATATGTAACTTTAACTCATCCTTAAAGTTTTCCACAAGTATCTTCAGATGAGGTTGCCTCACTTATGTCCTGCACTCTGACTATAGCTCGCCACTCTTCACTGCCTAACAGGGAAATAATTTATTTCCTAGGTGCATAGAGGCGCAATGATATTTGAAGGATATGCCATACTATCATTACATAAAACTGAAAAATCCCAATGGACTATGCTTGAAATGACATCATTGCTGTTTCTCGCGATCGTCAAGGACCAATCTCTTTTTTATTCTGACGAATAAACAGCATTATCTTTAATGTTTTCTACAAAGACGGATTAATACATCAAGCAGCTGACAGAAATGCTGAACTAATTTTTATAACAATTGTATGGTCATTACATATAAGGTAAAAGTGTATATATGGAAAATATCGTAATGGAAATAATACGAGAAAAATTGAAAACATAATATTATAAACTAGCTGCTAAAGCTTCGACCCCGAGCTATGAAGTGCTGCTCGCTGTGCACTCCTTCAGCACCCACGATCTCTGGTCCTGCCAAGCGACCACTCTGTGCAGTCTCAGAGATCCTACTGACAGGCTCATGAAATCGAAACTGTATAATAGTCTTCGTGTTTGAAGTATTGAAGGTGACCTCAGAATACTGAAGAAAGTCTGCAACAATGCTCTCCTGATAGGACCTTCACTTTCATGATTTGCTTCACTATTCTTGCATGCATAAGTTTTTCTGTTTCCCTTTCGTTGTTTTTACTTGATCCCTACTTGTTATTCCGTTCTTCCTTGTCTCTTTTTTCTCATATTTCTTGAACGCTTCAATTCGTACTACTTCGCTTAACAAGTCAATGGTCATTTATGATGGTTTGTATGAAGATTTGGAAATTTTGAATAATAGTTATTATAGTAGTATCGATAATATTTGAGAAATTCAAAAGGCGTAGCGTGCTGTCGAAGCACTGACTCCCTGCAAATAGCGCTTTGTTGGAATTCAGTATGAATGGCGGCTGTGTCGTGCACAGGTTTTGTTTTATCATTCTATTTTGCGAAGAATTCTTTTTTACTCTTGAAAATATTAGAAACCTCCGTGAATGATATCGGTACGAGTTATCGTTGCATACAACACATTTCTCCTGGATGCATGTTATTTCATTTCCTCAAGCAACGTAAAATAAAATAAAGAAATTACATAAAATACGCGCATAATACGATAATTTGATAAAACAGCAATACAAAAAAAGGAACAATGGAGTACAAATAACCTATAACTTTTGGGAATATTAATTTGCCAAATATTCTGTTATCATTTCGTTGCGAAGCATTTACAGTATTTTTGTAAATTTTAAATCCAATGGCATAAAAAAGTCACTGAATTTTTCCACAATATTATCGTTTATTTTCGATAGTTATATATATATATATATATATATATATATATATATATATATATATATATATATATATATATATTATATATATATATATATATATATATATATGTATATATATGTATATGTATATATATATATATATATATATTATATATATATATATATATACTATATATATATATATATATATATATATATATATATATATATATGTATATATATGTATATGTATATATATATATATATATATATATATATATATATATATATATATATATATATATATATATATATATATATATATATATTACCCTTGTCTTCAATTCAGGTTCTGTTACAATGCTCCATGACCTTCTTTGGATTTGCTGTTATATTCTTTGTAGAGCTAATAATAATTCTAAAATGCGATGCCGACTCAAAGGATTCTTTGTTTCAAATTATCAAAAGAACTGGCCGTTTTTGCGTCTGATAACAAAAGAATAAGGGATGGGTGGAAAACAGGTTACTCCCTTGTGTTTTGGGCCTCGTTCACTCCCGTCTGCGTCGAGTCGGTTGGGCGCATTCTCTGGAGCACCTGCTTGAGAAGAGGACTGAGGATTAATTAGTCGGTGACTTCAAATTTCCAGTGTCCTCGTGACAGGTTTATATTGTTGTTTTGACAGATGACAGCAGATTCCAGAATCTTTCTTTTGCACGGGCAGCTACTTTTGAAAACCAGCTCGTCCCCAATCCAGTTGGTGGTATGGCCTTTATCCTTGGTGTGTATGAAAATCGCCGAACTCTCCGAGGTGTTTTGCGCTCTGTATCTCTGCGAGAGGGATCTACTTGTCTCCCCAATGTAACTATCATTACAATTACTGCATTGCATCTTTTTTTTTATTTAAGTTACTTTAATGAGTAACCTCGCAACAGATTTGGGATATTAAAAATAAATGGATTATTAGATCTGAGGTGTTTAGTTATATTTCCGCTGCTCTCGTCGTAAGGAAGCTTTATTTTGTCATTAAAATCTATTTGCCTGTTGTTTGTGGTGCCGCTGTAGTATGTTTTGTTCGCTTGTTAATAGTCTTCTCGATAACATATGGTGGGTAAGGCAGTTGCGTTAGATGTTGAAGGATCGCATCGAATT
>JANJGK010000032.1:32908216-32910716 GCA_039081455.1 Macrobrachium rosenbergii
TCTATCTATCTATCTATCTATCTATTTTTGTTTACTTTTTCCTTGTCAATTCACGTCTTCCCGAATAATGTAAACATTCACTGAGAAACTTCAACAGCATGAGTGTTTGTTTTCCGATATTTCTGAGAAACAGCTTGCTCTAAGGTAGTAATCACGCAAGCCTCAGTATTTTGCACTATACACGCAAACACACACACACACACACAAGCTGTTTCTCAGAAATATCGGAAAACAAACACTCATGCTGCTGAAGTTTCTCAGGGAGTGTTTACATTGTTCGGGAAGATGGAAGTGAAAAGGAAAAGTAAACAAGAATCAATATTGGCCAAGGAATTGTTTTAAGAGATCAACGGGTAATCGGCTGAAGAAACACAGAAAATGGATGATAAATGGCGGTAAGGCGAAAAATATGTAATTGGTTATACGCATGAAGAGTAAGAGGGTAATGGAAGAAGAATATAGCAGGAAATGGCGGCGATGGAAAAGAATGCTTAATTAGTTTCACTAGAATAGTTCAAATACAAAAGCTATTCAAGAATGAAAAAAAAATATATATATATTTATTGTAAAAACACATTAAAACGTATTTGGTACAGGTAAAAGATAATTACTTAAAATACGTCTAGTATTATATTTCACTAAATAAGAAAAGTAATAAATATAAAATAAGATTTTATTTACCAATAGTCATTTAATTTTATTGGACGTATTACAAATATAGAAATATGAACATGCATAAAAATCAGTCCTAGAAGGCACGCATCTGGGACTCATGATTCTGCACTTATACAATTCTGCTCATCACTGAATCTTTATCCTTTTCGAGCAGCGACTCTGTTTATCTACCTCTCCATCAATAAACAGATGGAGAGATCGCGGGTGACGAAAAACCACCCAAGACCCGTTTCTATAAAAAGAAAACTCCCTTTACCCTATATTCACACAACTATTTAGATACGCGAGAGTTTGTCAGTTGTCGTGGGCTGCAGCCTTGGTTGAGAAGGATATGCATCTTCAATCCCCTTGCGTAAGGGTTGACAACAACCAAATAGTTAAGATTTGTAAACGCAGTTGAACAGATAATTGTTTATGTCCTTAGAAATAATCAAATATTACAAAGTTATCCACTATATCTATGAAGGTATAAATGAATCAGTGCGTGGATAATTCCGAAACAAACAAGGATTTTGGTAGCAAGGGACTGGTAAAATAATAATTCACAAGAACTGAAATATAGAAAGTTGAAAAGAGAGAGAGAGAGAGTAAAAACAACACTAATATATATTATCCAGAGGAGAAAAGTAACTGTTTCCCAATGAAGTCTTGACAGCTCATTAAAGAAGACAATCGAACCGTCAGCTGTGGCCTGTTGTGTATAACGGCATTAGTTTTAGGTCGTCTGACAACTGCAAAGCAAAATAACTTTTTTGTAACATTCTTCCATCCTCAGTTATAGAGAAGTTTACTGGAATTATCCGAGCTTTGAGGATTTATTATATTTACGTACTATGTTAATGTTTTATTTCTGTCACAGTTAAGGAACCTATTTCTGAATGCGTCTATCAGAGAGAGGGATTGGAGGAACACACACGCATGAATATACATATGCATACATACACACGCACGTGTGTGTGTATATATATATATATATATATATATATATATATATATATATATATATATATATATATATATATATATATATATATATATATATATATATATATATATTCGATGCTGGGTCGGGAAGTTGGGTAAAATTCGCTGGTAAGTCAGGTGCTAGGCTCCACCCCGGGAGAAACATCAAGTACATAGTACTTAGTTACAACTTTTTATAGTGCCTGTGCGGACAAATTGCTAACACTCTGAACTCTCACTCGAAAGACCAGGGTTGGGTCCCGATGTAAGCCAGAAATTTATATATATATATATATATATATATATATATATATATATATATATATATATATATATATATATATATATATATATATATATATAGAGAGAGAGAGAGAGAGAGAGAGAGAGAGAGAGAGAGAGAGAGAGAGAGAGAGAGAGAGAGAGAGAGAGTTCCCTTGACATGAAAGCAATCTCTGAGGAATGAAAGAAAATAACAGAAGAAAAAGGAAATGAACTCCATCCCCTTTCAAAAACGAGATCCATGAATGCTGAGTCATGTTTGGCAATCCTCATGCAATTCAAGTGTAAATAAGATCTTCATATCGAAGTACTCATCCTTTGGATGTCCAGAGCGACTTGCAATGCATGTCATTACCGACGAGGAAACAGATAACGTGTTGGTCACCGTCGTTAGCGATTCTTAAAAATTCATTTTAATGAGAAATTTTCTCCTTTGTTGATGGTCAGTTCTGACTCTCTGTCCCCAGGGACTTCGGTCCTGGACACTTTCTCCCTAGTTATTTGGTTTACTCTACAATAGTCGTATTTCACCGATTCAGAACAGGATGGAAGGGAACGTCAAACTTAGCTGTTCTCTCCT
>JANJGK010000032.1:32915716-32990716 GCA_039081455.1 Macrobrachium rosenbergii
AGAATAAATCTTTGACTTAATATCGGTTTCAGTCTGGAAGGATAAATACGCGGTTGTACGTGCGAATATCACCCATATTCGTCTTGCTATGTGTTATTATAGGAATAGGGTTTTTCACATTAAAAATCTATTCCAGTTGGAGGTTTGAAGGAAATGGGCAGAAGGGAAAGTCACAAAAGCGCTGTAGGAAGTTATCTCCATTATTCATTCTACTTTTTTTTTTTTTTTTTTAGCCGAAACCTAAAATTGAAAGTCACTTCGAGTTTGAGGTTTTTAATGAGTCCTCTGAAGAGTTTATATTAGCAATGGTTCCCGAATATGGAAATAAATATTAATTATCTTCATGGTGGGAAGCGTAAAATCTAATGATAGAACGCCCCTGTAGTCGCAAAATATGGCTTATAATATATCTCTGAATGTACAGGTTGTAAGAAAATTATAAGACAAACATTGATCTCGCACGAATTAATCAGTTTTCTATAAAAGTATTGCGCCGGCTTTGTCTGTCCGTCCGCACTTCTTTCTGTCCGCATTTTTCTGTCCGCACTTTTATCTGTCCTCCCTCAAATCTTAAAAAGTACTGAGGCTAGAGGGCTCCAATTGGTATGTTGCTCATCCACCCCCCAATCATCAAACATACCAAATTGCAGCCCTCTAGCCTCAGTGGTTTCATTTTTTTAAGATTAAGGTTAGCCATAACCGTTCTCCTGGCAACTATAAAGGATAGGCCACCACTGAGCCGTGGTTAAAGTTTCATGGGCCGCGGCTCATACATCATTATACCGAGACCATCGAAAAATAGATCTATTTTCGATGGCCGTGATTATACGCTGTAGCGGCTGTACAGTAAACACGATTGTGCCGAAGTTTCTTCGGCGCATTTTTTACTTGTTTTAATTATTAGCGATATCTAGAAGACTAAATGCCTGGATGCTAGAGAAACTGACTACATAAATTTCTATGGTGATAACGTGTCAGATTTCCACTGTTGCACACCACAAGCAAATTATCCAAAATAATTCATGCGATGACTGTTTGCACTAAAGTTCACAATTCGTACAACCATTCTCGGGTAACACACTAATACTCACCATTTAGCAGGCAGACTAGCACCGGTGGACACATAAATCGAATAACAAGTCATCGTTTTTTTTTTTTATCTGACGATAGGCCTTCAATCCTTCGGATGAAGTAACGATTGTTCATAAACTAACAAAGTAAGGACGCTGTCCCCCATAACCATGCAGCTTTTCGTTCATACTTGTATATTCAAAACAAAATAATACATTTTATTTACCTCCTAAGGTCTACATGTTTACTTTTGGCCTTGATAGCAAGACATGTAAACAGTGTTTGTTATTTCAATAAAGTTAACCTTTACTCAGTTAATTAATATAAGCAAAGACGCTTTGCGTAGAACAGATGGATGTTAATTTAGTAAACAAAAGGACTCGTTTTATTCCGTATGTAATTCAATAATTTGGGTTAACGCAATTTTCGGCCTTCCAGCGAGGCGTTGTTTTCCTAATCTCTGAAATAGTTGAAACGGCGTTTAATATTATGCAAAAGCAATGAAAACCCACGATTATGTATAGAAATAAACACTGTTTTTAAAGACGATATGCCAGAAAATTAAGAACGTCGTGCATGTCTGCCTTTCTTTTATTAAAGATAATAAAATATCGGAACACTTGAAGGGAATTCCGAAGGATTTCAAAGAACGTTAAAAGTGGAGGCCGCGCTTTTCCTCCTCATTTCATTAATTTGATGATTTATTCATTTATGGAATTTAGGCTGTCAAGCAAAGCACTGGGGCATTTTTGGCTGTGAAACAAATGAGTTGGAGAGGTTAGACGGCCTAGATAAAGAGAACCAAAAAATAAAGGAAATTATGTAAAAAGATGGTGCTAAGGTTCATTGTGCCTGGTTTTGTTTGCCTTTTCAAAAGATGATATGAAACCTATTAAATAGATTTTATAAACCACTGTAAAGATTCAGGTATCTTACATAGTTATCTTACATAATCATATCCGCTCTGCATGACAAATGTGCATTAAAATGTCTTTCGCTTTTGGCCTGTCGTAAAAGACATTCACACTCTCTGGCATGCTGTTCACGAGGTTTCAGTATCTTCGGTGCTATATTCATTGGCGCATACATTGGTAAACAACTCCAAAAACTAATAAGTCCACGTCCCCCAAAAGTGATAGTAAACAAAGCAACTGTTTATTTTTCCTTGCCCTAAGTAAGTATACCTTAGTTTAACCAGACCACTGAGCTGGTTAACAGCTCTCCTAGGGCTGGCTGGGCAAAAGCAGTTTTTCATTGAGAAACAGTTTATATAAATTAACATTGGAATTCTACCCTCAAGTCAGTCTCAGAATCATATTCAGGCCAAAAATGTAGTGCGAAAGGCTTTCAAGTTCAAAGATACGGTGCCTAAAGAACTGCAGTCATCTGTAGTCTATAAGTATACATGTAGTTGCTCTAATGTAACTTATCAATAATTGGTAAATCAAAGCGGCAGCTTCGGGTTCGTGCCTTTGAACACCTAGGCCGATCAATTAGAACAAACAAGCCACTTAACAAACACGCATTTAGTGCCATTCGAGAGCATTCTCATCAGCATGACCATCCTCTGAGTATAGACTCTTTTTCCATATTAGCCAGTTGGTCTACTGATTTGGAGCTAACCATAACTGAAACATTATATACCATCAGAGAAAAACCATTACTGTAATAATGAACGGTCAGTTGAGTTGATATATATATATATATATATATATATATATATATATATATATATATATATATATATATATATATATATATATATATATATATATATATATATATATATATATATATATACTGACTGACCAGCCCTGGGCTGCCCTGGAAAACTCTGACTAACAGTTAATCATTTACCTTAGAAAGGAAGAAACATGTGGTGAGGTTTTGATTACCATTTTCATTTAAAGCAATGAATTCTAGACAGAATTATTAATCACAGGAAAGAAAAGTATTTTCAATGATAGTAGACATACTTTGCATGAACGAAAGAATATATATATATATATATATATATATATATATATATATATATATATATATATATATATATATATATATATATATATATATATATATATATATATATATATATATATATATATATATATATATATATATATATATATATATATATATTATATATATATATATTATATATATATTATATATATATATATATATATATATATATATATATATATATATATATATATATATATATATATATATATATATATATATATATATATATATATATATATATATATATATATATATATATATATATATATATGTATATAAAACATTGCAAGCCAAATGTCTGGCAATTTGAAGTAGCACTCCAGCCTCTATTGAAGTCATGAGTGACCGTCCTTATATGCATGATTATCTACATTACATAGCATGATTCAATTTCGAATCGTGAATGCCAATGTGAGTATTGTAAAGTTCAGCATTCTTTAATTGGAAGAAGTTGTAATACAATTGTAAATTAAGAAATGAGGACAATATCTCTGTCACGAGCTTTGAATATTATTTCAAAAGATATATATGTGTATGATATAAAAATATGTTTACTAATTACCTTTCAGTTTCATTCTGTACAGCGACAAAAATCTTTATATATGCCACATGTGAGACGCACTTTATGCAAGCTAGAATGGCGAAACATAAACGATGCATTATGAAAACGCGCCAGAGGAACAGGTCAGAGATTGACCCTTTTGAAGATGAATTTCAATCGGCTTTGAGGACACCGCAATGCGACGGTGAAAGGAAAATTTATTAATACATACAAGCTCATCGGAGGCAAGGATTTTCTCTCATTATTGGTAATGCAAAACAGAACATTATATATTATTTATATATATATATATATATATATATATATATATATATATATATATATATATATATATATATATATATATATATATATATATTTGTGTGTGTGCGTGTGTGGTCTTTAGATAACAAACTCTGAATAAAATGCCTTTTGAAAGAGCTGTAATTTAGCACCCTTTTAATTTTTCCTTGCATAATTTCTTAAAGAGGACGTCTTTTCCACTTTATTATTTGCCTACATTTCTTGATAATAAAAATTTCAGAGTTTTAGGAGATGTCTGAGCTATGAAATGGAGATTGGAAGCCAACATAAATCTACCACGGTGAGGTTTGCTCAGGGTACAGCAGTAATCTTACCTGACCTCAGTTCAGAAAACGAATTCAGGTCAGAAAAAACGGTCTTGGAAACTCGAGATATTGCGTAGTGAAGGAATATATAAGAGGACAGACGAAAAGCAAATTATCACTTGGAATAAGGACACGGAACTGGTTTACATTTTCGTATCAGGCAACCGAACCGGGTTGCACAAAATGATCGAGTGTAGAAATATGCATTGCTCTTCAATGGTGATTTCCTGTACATTCCAAGATTCAAAATCACCTTCAACAGAAATACACTCACACACACACATACACACACACACACACACACCCATATCTGGCATATATATGCTGTATAACAATAAATCAAATTTCATTTATGAAGGATATGTTAGTATACCTGCGTTTCATAATTAGTCCTACTTTGCAATATGATAGAGTTACGATTGTAAAACTGAATTATTATTCGGATGTCAAAAGATGAAAGAGAGGGTTCTTTGAGAGTGGCGCTTTGTGGGAGGGACGAAATATTAGAAAAATAATTGTTTATTATTCATGAAACCCATTTATAGGAGCAAAATGGAGCTGAATGTGTAATGCGTATAAGAAGGGCAGATGTCTACTGAAGACTGTTAGGTTTAGGAAGTGGCAGAGAGTTTTTTTATAGACATTATACTGATTTTTGAATATTTAACTTGGGAATAACGGGCACTTAAATTTGTACTCCTTACTTTTGATTTTTTTTTTTTTTTGAGTTGGAAATCATGTCTCGAATATATGCATAAAAACGCTGTTTTTCTAATAAGAAATAACGAAGGAATCATTGCTGCCTCGATCCTTCAACTGCAGAATCAAGGATGTGTTACTGTACAAAAATCTTCCGCTGCTTTCTCTCTGTACACAAAGGAGTCTTCAGCAGGAATAGACAATAGAAGTGCTACATTTCATTTGTTAGCTATGATCTTTCTTTATGTTGTTAAGATACCATCATGCATATAACTGCGTTTATTTCTGGTCTTCTGCTGATAAGTACCCAATTACTGATCAGTCAGATTATCTTTTGCAGCATACTGGTCAATCAGATCTTGCAATCATATACTTTATAGTCTCTGGGTTCCCGGAATTATAGGAAATATACAATTCAATGGTTGTTTTCCGGAATCGACAGACCTGGCGATTGAAAATGTTATTTTCTGTTATGAAAAAATATATCTTTAAATACATTTCGTTCCTGACAACCATAAAGGATGGAAATTGACAAAAAGTCAAGATTTTTTGTAATCTATGTCTTTAATCAAAATATTATCAAATAAAACGGGAACTGCGTAAACGTAAATGCACAGGAGATGATGAGAGCATTAACTCCCCCGGCTGTAGGGGCCCGTAACAGCTCTCTGGCACAGGAGCTGTGAAACTGCCTTGGTTCATACCATTCTTTACTAAATAAAGCTTGGATCTGCATTTGTGAGGCTAGTTTATGTGGCGGATGTGTATTGTGCATTTGTACCTGGTAAGAGACGATTAAGGGCAATTATAATCTCTCTCTCTCTCTCTCTCTCTCTCTCTCTCTCTCTCTCTCTCTCTCTCTCTCTCTCTTGAATTTAATATCATAAAGAGATTTATGATTTGATTGTGGATGAATAAATTTTTCTTTATGCAGATATGAGATTATTTGATTATCTTTTATTTTCATTCTCAAACACATTGTGTTGTCATTTTTGTTCTATTTCTTTTAGCTTTTACATTTCCGATCTGCACCATGCAGACAGAAACATAACCGTATCGAATCCATAAAGTTTCATTCATTAATTGCTGAGGCCAGAAGAGGCACAAAACTCGGTTCTCTCACTAAAGAGTGAGCGTCTTATTCCCGGTAACATCCTTCTTGAATGCCATGAAAAATTAAAAGTATTTCAAATAAGTTTTTAAAAATCCTTGGTGGCTATTTGCGAGAATCTATTTAACGGAAAATATAAATATCTTTATACTGATGATGAATTTCACGTAGGAGGAACAGAGGGCACGGTCTTTCTTAAGGGTAATGAATCTATTTGAAGTACCGAAAGATACGTGAACCCCTTAAGAACTCAAAACATTTTCTTAGAATGATAATTTAGAAGATGAAACCTATTCATATGGAACAAGCCCACAGAGGCCATTGACTTAAAATTCAAGCTTCCAAAGTTGTAAGTTCCACCAAAACTAACGCGAATACTAGGGCATAGCCTATATATACGGTCATAATTTCCACCCCCAGCAGAAGTTATTTTTCTCTCAGTGCATGTGCGTGAGAAGTTTTTTTTTTGTGTGTGTTACCAGGATATTAAAAAAAAATGTATACAGAACGGAATGTGGCCAGTGTTTCCTTTAAGTAGCGATCTATGAAGATTAAATTATTAGATGATCTGCTCACAGTGGACGATTTTTGTCGTGGAAACTGCTTCGCCCATAACGAAGTATAGGATGTTTGGTCGCTTAAATGTTTCATATTACATACTACATTGTTTTAAGCCTTACTTACTAATTTGTCATTCATTGGTAAGAATTCATTATTCACTGCTCTCTTTGTGGTGTTAGTGCTCTCCAGTTTGTGTTCTTCATCACGTCATTATTTCTTATTACCAGTTGTATGAAAAAAATGTCCATATTTCTTTCTTCATATTCTTGCAGTATACATCGAACAGGAGCTCTTGTCCCGTAAAATCAATTTTTGATTCTTATTCTTGTATATAAATTTTCATTTTGAACTTTACTGCCTTCACTTATAGGATAGACAAAGTTGAGGAATTAGATCTGTACAACAGTCTCTTTTACACTTGCTGTTAGGAGGGCTAACCTGGAAAGACGGCATGAAACTTGCTCACATCTTACGTCAGCAGGTAGTTCACGTGGTTTTCATTCACTCATTCGCGTTACTGAGGCGGAGACAACGAAATATTCTGACTTACTCATGAGAGTTACTCATTCGATTACTGTGTATTTAAGAAGCAGGAAAAAGTGCGTTCCCTCCTTCCTCGTGTCACATTTGGATATGCCGCTCTTGGTGCTGCTGCAAGAAGGGTCCGAGCCACCACCTCTCTCTGCTGTGGGTCATTGCCCGTTTGTTAGCTACGGCAGGTACGAGGTTAGTAAAGTCCCTTGTTCTCAAATGAATATCTGGAGGCCTCATCCTTTAAACAAAAATCAAAAAGTGGGAAGTATGGTCAAATGCACAATTTATTTTCTGTCTGTCTGTCTCTCTCGAGATAAGAAGAAATAATCTACCTGATGATTGCTTTTTCATCTGAATATACCCGAAAAGGAGTTACTAATTCCAAAACATAATTGTTGCGCAATCTTTGATAGTTTATTGAACTTCATCCGTGACATTAGGGATAATTCTTCTGGCTTATATTTTGGCATTATTTTAAGCCTTGAACTATTAATCTTTGTTGGAAAAAAATCCTACAATATAGCTTGAAGTTGTTCTGTTTTCAAGTCAGTTTACTCACCCTGACTAAGTGGGGCATAAACATCAAGTGGGATTAGGCACGAGTCAAGGGGATCCTACGTATAATGTAATGGCAGTGCTTGCTGAAAATAAATTTTCGCAGTTTGGACTCTTGCAATAGGTCTTAATGTTATTTCACTCTGTTTCTGTTAAGATCAAGCTTCCTGATCTCCTCTCTCTCTCTCTCTCTCTCTCTCTCTCTCTCTCTCTCTCTCTCTCTCTCTCTCTCTCTCTCTCTCTCAACTGCGAATGGATAAATTTTCATAGCGTAGAGAGATTTATATTTTCTTCATTCGCAATCACATTGTAAGTTTTGCTCTATTTCTTTTACCTTTTATGCTTGCGATCTGAGGCATGCAGACAAAAATATAACCGAGGTGAATTCATGGCGTTTTATTCGTGCAGTGCTCAGGCCAAGAGAGGCACAACACTCGGGTTCTCTCGGTGTAGAGGCGAGTGTCTTATTCCCGGTAACTTCCCTCTAGATGACCATGACAGTTTGAAAGTATTTCAAGTAAGTTTTCTCCTCAGTATCTAATTGCGAATATATATCTGAAGGCAAAAATTCGCCAGTCTTCTTGACGATGTTTTGAAGAATAATTCCTAACATATTCTCAAACACCGAAACAAAAACGCACCATATGCTTGTTCATGTATAATCTCCAGATTCAAAACCAGATTAAATCATAAACAAAATGACAAAAAAGGAGGAAAAAAAGATAAAATAAAAATTTTTTGGACCAAGATGTATAATCGTGCAGGCGGAAGATAAAAAAAAAAAAAATCTGTTCATGGAAGTTTACTCATTTTTAAAACGAGACAGCCTCTTGCGGCTATGACGACTCCGTTGATGGCATTTGCAGGCAGAAGAAAATTCGCATTACAGATGAATTTTTGAGTCTGGTGAAGGCTTGATTTTATCAGCTGGGACAGAATGTCATTACGTGAGAGAGGCGTGAAAAGGGGTTTTTACTGAAAATTTTTTCTAGAAAATCTTTCGCTACGTTATTTCCGATTTCCTAGATTTTTCTCGTCTTAACGAGAACGGCATTAAAAAGATCCTCAGATGCACACGCAAAATATCTCTAAAATTGTTATAATTCCAGTTATTGTTGGGTCTCATTGGCTGAATAATTAGAATTAACAAAGATCTTATTATATACTCACCAAAAACTGATGTTGTTGCATATAATCTTATTGCTCGCCAACTAAATCGAGGAGGCTACGAGTTTTTGCTCAAAATCTTAATAATGAATGAACAGAATGTATTGAACCTTAACATATAGTCACCGACAGACTCTCTCGACATGATGGACATTTGAGAGAAATCGGCAGCCAGTTGCCCATTCGTTGCTTAAAAACCGCATCTAGTCCTGTGCGGAAGTTGTCAAAGAGACGGGGATTTTAAATGAGCAACAGCTACCTACGTATGTTTGTGACATTCGCAAAAACACATTCTCTATTGAGTTCTCTTACTGTGTAAATTTAGCAACTAACCAGTTTCGGTTATGCCTATAGATTCCATTAACTGTTAGTGACAGCTGCATCGACAACCAAAACGATCCCATTCACAGTCAATCCAGTTCTAATATTGTCACTGTAATGAAGCAATGCGGATAATGGAAATAGATAAATTTGACTGCAAATTCAAATTGGGATTTGAAAGAGGTTCCACACATACGACTTAATTTATGGATATTCTTAAATGGAAGTTATCGAATTTCAAAAGAAGATGAACAACAGTGGGACTGTTAGGAACCATAATATTAAATAATGGAGATATCCGCACTTGATAAAAAGAAGATATTATAAACGAAAAAGAAATATACAATCTCTCTAATATCCATTCCTAACGCATCTGCATTCTCCTCATGGATGGCCTCGCAGCATTCAGAGGATTAACCGAGAAGTTTGAACGACTTTGAGACTCTGACAAATGCTGATTCAAGGGTAGAAGCTGTAAAGGGAAACGAAACAAAGAGAGGAAACAAGAAGCGAACACTTGACCCCTTTTTTTTTTACAGACTCCATCATTCTTTTTTAATTTATAACGGGGCTCATTGTTTCTTCGGCAGTAATGCTACTTTAATGGTAGCCTAATGCGCTGCTGTCGTGGATTGAGTGACCTACATTGGTCTTTCCATGCAAACATAATTTCTCTCTGTTGATTTCACTGCTTTGAATTCTTAGGTATCTGCTGTTGTCCTCTTCGTTTTCTCATTTTAAAGCACGTGGGAACTCTACGCAGCGTCAGGCTCCTTCACACAGGCGGCGATTCTGCAGGCGCGGTGGCTGGGAATGCCTCCGCTCTTGGTGCTTTCAGGTGAGAGTGTTTAATCACACCGACTCTGTTATGAAATTTCTCATCATTTCCTTCAACTGAAAAAGCTAGGTCTATTGATTAAAGTATACGATAGAATCGTTAAGAAATATGCAGGCTAATCAGTAATGTTGCTGGTGAGTATTATGGGTGTAGTGTTATAGATCATTTCTTTTTTTCATCAACCACATTATTTATCTGAAGAAACTAATGAGGGTTAAAGATTTAAAAGCTGGTTACTTAAATAAATATTTACAATTTTTTTTTTTTTTACTTTCAATAGTCAAACTCATTTTAAAATATAATCTTACATTCTGATGGTTTTATAAACTCATCATGATCCTAATTTATAATAATAAAATCCCAGTGAACATTGTTTGTCCGCCCTGGGGCAGGAAGGGGATTGGGAGGGTAGTGGAGAGATGATGCATCCACTCTCCTCCTGGAAACCTGTTTGTCCGCCCCGGGTGGGGCTGGGTAGGTAAGGGATCAGCAGCGTAGGGGTGACACGACACATCCACCTTCCTCCCACAAACCTGTTTGTCCGCAGGGTAGTTAAGGGCTAGGGAGGGTAGGGGAGACATGACAGGCAGCGCCGGGTTCCAGGACAGCGTAGCGTGCACAATGAAGCTCATTACGCAATATTTTAGGTTAAAAATGATCAATTACAAGGTGTATAAAAGTAAAAGAATCTTTTGCTTCAAGTCGTGTATATATTTTGAAGATATTTCACGGACGCATTACAATCCATTTGAAAATAATTGGAGAGGGAGCACTCGTCACATGACCTCTCCCAATTAGTTCATCATTGATTTTGTTTCTTATTCCCCAAAGGTTCATGATGATTTTGAATGATCTCAGTAGTGCCACACTTTGAACACCAATTCGATTTCCGACTAATGGTCACTGATAAGCAATAAATACCCTAGCAGTTGATTTTTACGAAGATGAATCTCAGACAGGACATGTGTAAAAAAATTCTTATGCTGTAATGGAGATTTTACGCCCACCTCTACAGATGTACAAGGGACAGCTGACAGAGCACCGGGTTTAGCAATGAATACTGCATTTAGCATCAGACAAATTGTTTATATATATATATATATATATATATATATATATATATATATATATATATATATATATATATATATATATATATATATATATATATATATATATATATATTATAAGGTGTTATAATATATAAAACCATTCTACAAATACGATATGTGGCTCTGCGAAAATTTTGATGTTTTGCTTGCAGATTCGTCATTTGTTGTGATGATATGATTTTAAAATGTTTTTTTTCTTACAGATAAATTGTGTATCATGTAATCTTAAAATGTTTTGATATGTTTTTTTCCATTTGTTTAATATATGGTGCAGTATATGAAAATTGTATACTGAGTGTTAACGTGTTGTAGAGCGAGGGAGATACTTTTTTTTAAACCAGCAACATTAAATGTCAATCCGTAACCAAACACATCACTAGCTTACAAATCCAACTAGAATGACAAAGAGGGACTACAAACTTACTCAAAGTTTTTAGTTTATAAATGCTCTGTCGCGATTAACATACATATTCTGCGTCATTAATGTTTTCTTTCACAAACAAAGTGAAAAAGTCATTTTCGTCAACGACTTATCAGTCAATGAAAAGAAAACAAGTGAAAAAATCCAGCTAGGTCCAGATTCATTCTTGATTTTCAACAAAATCTAACTAATCATTCACAGAAACAAAGCGAGTCTTTGCCGAATTTTGTAAGATTCCATAAAATCGATTTTCCTTTATTCTGATAACAGATAAACAGGCGGATAGACATTTCCAAATAAAAGTGAGTTTGTGTATCTTTAAAGGCTTATTCTCAATTCATTCTAAATAATAATTTGTTTTTGTTAATATTTTCCATTTTAGAATCAATAAAAAAAACAACATTCATACTGCTAAATACAATTGCAGTCAATTTAATATGCAGAAAGGAAGATCTTATTGGTACGCAGTGAATGACATTGATCCTGTTAATCCAGGCAACAATGAAACTGGAGTTGAAAAGAAAGCCTCCATTGTTTCCGGAAACTAACATCCTTCCGCCTCATCCAACGACAGAAAGAAAGGCAGCTGCTTTTGATTAATCGGGCAAAGTTCACCCATCATGAAAGCCACCCTAAGATGAATACGCTTTACTTGCATAGCAAATAAGACAAGACGGGGAACAAAATGCTACTCTATTTCTACCAATGTTCATATTTCTTCATTCTTTGGAAAAATACGTTTTCCTTAATTGGATGATTCTTAGCTCTTTCCATTGTGAAGGCACGAATACTGTCAGTAAAAACAAAAGTGCATTTACAAAACGCTGGACATTATCGAGGAAAAGTGCAGTCCCATAACTCGAAAACCATTTGAGTTCTTACGCGTTATAACGCATGGAAAGAAATATCAACGAAATCATCTTTTAGATGAATGCAATATCTTATAGGAAGCTCAATAATTGAAGGACGATAATGAAAAATGTAAAAACCACGATGCTAGAGAGCCTATGAAGAACTGACCTTGATGAAACTATTCCTGTGAACAGATTTTGTCTTGGGCGGATCTAAATGTTTTATATTATACTTTAGGCTTCAACTAAATATTACTGATGATAAAGCTAAGCAGTAGATTCTCTGAGGGAAAGATGCAGAGAGTATTATAGAAATAACAACCAATTTCAGATTGCCTCATAAACGCTGCAGCATCGTAGGCTTTGTGTACAGAGCCGCGCTGACATAAGTGTATGTATGCCTGTAGTGCGCAGAGCTTGTGGAACTAAGGATTTGCTTGTTTCCCGTTCATTCCTTTCTGTTTCTTTTCCTGTGACCTCTTTCCTCGTGGCTCTCCATAACGTTTCTCTACTCCCTTCTCATCTTTCAGTCAAAAAACTAACGCTGCCAGTCAGCCATATCAGCCTACAAATGAGGATTAGTTGTCATGTTAAGAAATGTAATAATAATAATAATAATAATAATAATAATAATAATAATAATAATAATAATGGTACCGGTAATGAATAATAACGATCATAATAATAAGTAAATGCGTTGTTCAATGATTAAGATAGTGGAATTGGTAATGAATAATAATAATAATCTTCACTTCAAACACCATTGTCATATTCATTGAATAACACGTTTGCTGAAGTCTGGAGTAAACAAAGCGTTCTGAGATATTCGGAAAATAGCAGAATATTTGTTCTTCCTTTTCAATTGAAACTAATGATTTTGCCTTGGTTATTAGGCGTTTTTCTTCGGTGTTTTGATGCATTTCATGATTTCAACTTACAGTAGTAGTATGTGTGACACACTTACTTTGGAATACTTTCATAAATAATGACTGTTTCCTTCTCAAGTTTACTTAAGATATTGATATGTGTTACATACTGACGTTTGGAAGATTTTTTGTATATCTACCAGTTTAATCTAAATATTCAGTCCCGTAGATTACATTTAAAAGTTAATGAATAGTAATTTAATGAACAGACCCAGATAACATGATCTGCCCATGAAACCATTTCATTGGCATCTAATCGATTTTCCCGTCTGTTTTTCGTTTCAAGGAAACTGTTTATCTTGTCCTGTTCCTAAAGAAACCCAGGAGTAAAAGATAAATGGTTCATCTTGAATACAATATTGACCCTTACTTGAGGTGCACGATGCCTTGAGGAGAAGAATGATGTGAAAATATCGTATACAATATACCAGTTTCTTTTAGAGTCATTCATCTTTCCAGGATAATTCCTCTTTCTTCAAACTTTGAAAACATAGTTTAACTTGTTATTGATTTTTTTTTACATAGCAAATGACATAGGGCAAAATTTGCGCCATACACATATATATATATATATATATATATATATATATATATATATATATATATATATATATATATATATATATATATATATATATATATATATATATATATATATATATATATATATATATATATATATATATATATCATATTTCATTTATGCCACATTTAAATAAACTACGTTTCTTAGTAAATCTAAGATAATTCCCAATATATATATCTCTGTCGCACATGAAGGGAATGCTATTGCGAAATCTCAGTGCGATCAAACCAGACGCAAACGTCATCAATAAGTACCTATGTAGTGTCTTAAAGACAGTGCGTCATCATACATTAGCATGCGTTTGCATAGACTCAGCGTTCTCTTTTTGATCAGAGCTGGAGGCAAAGTCACGTAGCCGTGGGAAGTCCTTGGAAACGAGGTCATATGTTTGTTCGTGTGTGTGAATCTTAGTCTTGCTATGTAAAAGTGTGAAAGCTTAGATATTAGATCGACATGGGAGATCATCCTGCGCAGACCAATTGTATTCTTTTGTATATAGTCTTTATACTAAATACAAGAAAAACCACTATGGAGTTTGTCTGAAATCCTGCAGAACATTGGTCTGATCTTCCAAAAACAGTCTTATTCTACAGCCATGGAGAAAAATGAAGATGTCACAACCAAACTCTGACTGAGTTCCAAACACAGTCCTTATAACCAAACACCAGGGGGAATTTCTGATGAAATACCTTCCTACAACAGTGGTGGCAGCATACAACAGTGGTGGCAGCATACACAACAGCGGTCACAACAGAGCTTTCTGGCAGCACCTCTACATGGCGTCTACATTGGTGGAACGGAAGCTCCGATACGGCGAGATGCCCAAAAAACCATAGACAATTGTCATCTTCATAAACGACATGGTTACAGTCGGACGGACAACTCGATGCATCAAAACGTCTTGGAAGCGGAAAGAAAACAATCAACAACGAAAAAGCGAGGAAAACATCTGACCTTCACAACACATCTTCCCCAACGCACGGCAGAGAGAGAGAGAGAGAAATCTACACAAATCTACACAACATTGCACATCAACACTCCACGATGTTCCTTGAGGGTTTCTGCAATCAACATTCGAAGTTGGACAGCAGAGGAACCTCGTCGACCTACTTACCAGAATCCAATAAAAAGCTAAGTACAGCCATTATTTATAACAGTTGGTATATTCATTTACAGTGTTCGGGTCTCGAGTGGCAGGTTGCTGATATAAGGTGAGCAGTGCCGTAGATTGATACCTTTGCCTTGCAGACGTAGCGGTTCCTGATACCTCATTTTTTTTTCATACTTTTGTGTTCTTTTATTTTTTACGCCTGACACATTGTTAACTCTGTTCTTTTTCAGGAAAGTGCATTTATTACTTTTCATTATTGTATTTTATGATGCATTTTTCATAAGTGATGTTATTTTTTAGCGGTTATATGAATCTCGGTTGTTATTTACTTGCGTTCCTGGTTTAGATTTATGAGGTTACGTAGCGGCCGTGTTTATTCATATAGGTTTCAAGATCACTTAGAGAGTAGGCGTGCGGATAGGAAACTTAGTAGGAAAATGACTCCTCCAACCCCAAGTGGGAGCGACCCCACCACTTCCCTACAGAATCCTGTATTATTCTATTTAACACTTGCAACAGCGATGTTACATGAACCTTTGGTTAAGTGTTTTGATGAGAAATTACAATCAGATAGCTCAGAATTAGATATCTATAGGCAAGTTCGGAAACACTTGTCCAAGTGTACAGATCTCGATCCTTCTCTAATTCAGGATTTTACAAAGCAAGAAAACAAAAATCATGCGTCTACATCACCGCAACAGGTTAACTTAGTCACTAATAATCCATCAGCAGTCATTTGTTTTAACTGCAAGCGACCTGGTCATATGATAAATGAGTGTAGATCCCGCTATTGTTCAATCCATAACAGTACGAATCATAAGTATAGTCATTGCAATGCAAGAAAGAAGAATTTAAACAGTAACACAAACATTCAAAGTACTGGTAATGACGCTAAAAAGCAACAGTACCGTGGGGGAAAGAACAAACAATACAAGCAGAACAGTAATGCAGGTCAGAAACAAGTACATTCAAATCGTTCCTCGGGAAAGCCAACTTCAGGCTCAGCAGTTCCAAACAACCGTGTGTCAGTGAATTTTCCGAATGCCGGCGGGCAGACAAACACCACATAGCCAGCTTAAAGGGGGAGGAGAGTGATATTGGGTTATCATCACTTTTTGAATCAGATAATAAGTTTAATGTTCTCCAAGATATGTGTGAAGACAAGAATTTTCCAGAAATCGAGGTAGTGTCTCCCAAACATGCAGAGCACGGTCCCGTAGAGTTTTGCAAAATACACGCTATTATTGGCTCAGAAGAAGTTAGACCCACTTTGCATGCAGTTAGCTTAGAACACAAGCATTTCACCTTGTTTTTTGATTCAGGTAGTCCACGTAATATAATGGATTTACGTACCCATCACCTTTTATTTTCAAGATTTCCCATCGAACGCTCCAATGTTCGTTTGTCAGGAATAGGCAATAATGAATTAGATGTAATTGGTACATCTCAGATACAATACAGGTTGGGGCAACGTACTTTTACGGATACCTTTATCATTGTTGGCAATATTAATATGTACCCAGTAGTTATTATGGGGTATCCATCAATGTCATTACATAACGTAATTTTAACACCCGCAAAACACGGAGTGTTTATAAAAGGGAAATTCTATCGGTCTTCACACACATTGAAATCTGTTTTGGATCAGAAGGAGACAGAGAGTAAGAAGATAACGTATATCGAAGAGCCAGTCACTTGTCTCATAAGCGATGATATTGTTACAGCAACCCAACATAACTCTCAGGCACCCGTCCTTGCTGCGTTCGCACAAACCATTAAGCCAAACACACCATCGTATCTCACGGTCAAGGTTAAAAGAAAATTGCCAGGCTCAGAGGTTTTAATTCTTCCTGATACTTTAAAGATCAATGGGCTTTCAGTCACGCAAGCATTATACACAGTAAATTCTGATCATCGGGTTAACATTGAAGTTTTTAATCACTTAAATGCTGCTTTAACAGTACATGAAAATCAACATATTGTCAATATCGAAGCATATAAACATCGAATCCTTACAGTTGCTGAAATTAACTCCACTGAATCAGCAACAGACGAATCTCTTTTAAAGGTAATTAAAGGCAAAATCGAAGCAGACATCTTAGATAGGGATATAAGCAAGAAATTTTTTGATCTTTTATCCAAATATAGTGATATTTTTTCTACTAGTACTGGAGCTTTAGGCAAAACGGAAGTCATCGAACATCAAATTCGTTTAAAGGATAAGGACCAGGTCATTTACGTACCTTCATATCGTCTACCGGCCAAATTTCTGAATGAAATCAATGTTGAGGTAGATAAAATGTTAAAAGAGGGGGTTATTAAGAAATCTAACAGCCCTTATAATTTTCCCTTGATAGTAGTACCAAAAAAGGATAAAACCTGGAGGATTTGTGTTGACTTTCGCAAGCTCAACGACCAAACTATCCCTGATCGTTTCCCAGTACCTTGCACAGATGATATTTTGTCTCTATTAGGACAGAATAAATTTTTTACTTCCTTGGACTTACTTAAAGGCTTTCACCAGATACCCTTAGCTAAGGATAGTACCCAGTACACTGCTTTTAGTACAGCTAGAGGTCACTATGAATTCCTACGTATGCCATTTGGGCTATGTTGTGCTCCTATTACGTTCACTAGAATGATCAATATAGTGTTCGGAGATTTACTAGGGAATATTCTCCATGCTTATATGGATGATTTAGTTATATTTTCCAACACCTTGGAGGAGCATTTAAGTAAACTAGAGATAGTCCTTCAAAGGCTAAGAGAACATCATCTAAAAGTAAAAATTTCTAAATGTGAGTTTTTTAAAGACGAATTAGTCTATTTGGGTTTCATGGTATCTCGGCAAGGTCTTAAAGTAGTCCATGATAAAATCTCTGCTATTAGTAAATTTCCCGTTCCTACTAATGTTAAAGCCATACAGCAATTTCTCGGGGTTTCGGGTTATTATCGTCGGTTTATCCGAGATTATTCAGTAATAGCAGCTCCTTTAACTGATCTCATAAGGAAGGACGTAACTTTTAAATGGGAATCCCAACATCAAATTGCTTTTGATACCTTGAAAGAAAAAATCAGTTCTGCTCCTATTTTAAAGTTTCCCGATTTTACTAAAGAGTTTATTATTGCAACCGACGCATCAGATCAAGGAGTAGGAGGTGTGTTACTCCAGTGGCATGACAATAAGTTTTTCCCCATTGCTTTTTATTCTCGCAAATTAAAAATGTCAGAGAAGAAATATGCAGTAATAGATAAGGAATGCCTCGCCATTGCTAATTCGTTGGTACATTTTAAATATATAATCTATGGGTATAGTGTCAAGGTTCTAACTGATCATAAGCCCCTTACTGACTTTTTTAAAGGTTTCAATCATAGTCCTAAAAGAACTCGGTGGCACATGATTATCCAGGACTTTGGAGCTAAAATTGGATACTTACCCGGTAAAGCAAACGTAATCGCAGATGCGCTATCTCGTAACCCAGTACCAACACACTCAATACCTTTCGCTGATCTAGAAGAAATTCCAATTCCTTCGCAAGCTATGAAAATTGCTATCGAAAATGGTCAATCTTTAGCCCAAACAACAGAGAATATTACCGATATGGAGTGGAATCTAGATTCAGAAAGATCAGAAATTAAGAGTAATAATAGATGCATTAAATAGGAATCCAGATGATAAGGAATATGTGAAATATACGAATCAATATTTCTTGATTAAGGATAACATTCTATGCCGATCCGTGGCTAGGAGAACCAGGAGTTCAACACAGTTAACTAACGACCAGGTGGTTGTACCTATCACATTAATCCCAATCGTTCTGAAATGGCTTCACAACCATCCTCTGCATGGTCATCCTGGGTTCGAAATAACCTCTCAAAAGGCCAAGTCATTATTTTACTGGTCTACTATGTTAAAAGATATTAGGACATATATTAAAAACTGTGATATATGTTTCCGTCACAAGGGCCATACTAAGAATCCTGTAGGTCTCGGAACTTATCCCGTGCCTAGCAAACCTTTTGAAAGGGTACACCTTGATTTATTGACAGGTTTTTACGAGACAGACCGGGGGAATAAAAACCTCTTGGTTATAATTGACGCCCTTACACGGTATACTGAATTAATACCACTAAAAAGTAAAACAGCCATTGAGTGCGCTAGGAAGTTTTACGAGTGCTATATATGCAGACATGGAATTCCAAATATAATAATCTCTGACTCAGGTGGAGAATTCAATAATCACTTCCTTAACTCATTGTGCGAAATTCTGCAAATAAAGAAAGTCAATACGATGATATACCATCCTGAATCTAATGGATTGGTAGAACGGGTTAACAGAAAGGTGCTAGACATACTGCGTGTAAACATAGGCGGTATGGACCCAAACTGGGATATTGCAATACCCACGGTGTCCAGTACCCTAAATAACAATTATCATACTTCAATCCGTATGTCTCCCCATGAAGCTGTATATGGGATACCTGCTAGGTCACCTTTTCACATCTTATCCCCGACATCTAGTTTATCAGATCCATTGAAGGATATAATAGATGTTAGCCGAAGTAGATATCAAACACTTTATCAAAACCTCTTACAGGCTCAAGTGTTAATGAAGAATGCACATGATAAAAAAACTAAGGTCACAAAGCCTTACCAAGAAGGAGATATAGTATATGTACAGGTCTATGTTAGAAAAGGGCTAAATTGGAAATTATTGCCTAAGTTTGAAGGTCCTTTCATAGTTATAGAAGTTTTAATAGGTAACCGACTTAAAATTCGGAATCAGTCCGATTCAACGGATGTTCGAACAGTATCTATCTCTCATGTGAGAGCTTAAGACAATGGTTTGTTATGAAAAAGTTAATTATTGTGTGAATTTTTACATCATTTGAATGATGCGATGTTTTTGTTTCATTATTTACAAGTTATTTTTTTTTTTTGCAGGCTCCAACATGAAGCTTGTCAAATTATACCATGCACTATTCCTCTCAATGTTTATCGTAGCTGGAAAGAGTTCTGAAATAACTTTACATCATGGTTCTATAGTAGAGGAAATGAATAATTTCTTTCTAACTGGCAGTAATATAGTTTTAGAAGTCAATATGAACGCCATTTTTACTAGCGAAAATGAAGTAATAACTTTGAAATCAGAATTGACTCTTTTTTATCAATCTCTGGCAGACTTGCATAAATCATTCTTAGCTAGCAGTGATCCAACGTCGCCTAATCAAGTCAGTGACACAATTAATATGCTTTTCTGGGAATTAAGGAATAAAACAAGCGAAGCTGAAATCTTGGCTCGTGATTTGCTAATGTGGTCAATACCTCACGACGTTACAGAAAGGCGTAACCCACTTGTTCTAGCGGCATTAAATTTGGTTGGTTCCGTAGCAGGTCTTGGGTTAGGGATTTCAAATCGTTTGAAACTTCGCGATCACGGGGTTAAAATCGAAAATCTGGAACATCAACAAGAGGTATTAGCAGGAGAACTAAACAGACAAATTCAAGCTTTGAACAGCGTAATCAGTAAAGTAAATGAACAGTCACGACGTTTCAATCAGGTTCATGACACTCAAGTTTTGTTAGCAACTTTGATGTATTATCATGCTAAAATTAATCATGTATACTCGAGAGTTTCAAGCTTTATCGAAAATCAAAAGATTACGTGGAAGCTATAACACTTGCTGCTAAAGGCGTGTTGTCTCCTCATTTGTTACCGATTAAAGATCTTACTCAGATTATCAATAATGCTCACGATAAAATGCGCTATGTTCCAGTAGTAGATTTTCATAAAGTTGAATTTTATTACAGCTTGATCACAGTTAAAGTTGACCTTGATAAGATCGTAATCGACATTCCTTTCAACCCATCAGACGCGTGGAAAGCGTATAAAATTTCGCCTTTTCCCACGTATGTATCTAACGTCTCGACACCTATTATTAATAATCTGTCAGCTCTAGTATTGGTTTCCGCCAATAAGGAAGCTTTTACGGTAGTCCGAGACCAAGCACTGTTAAATGATGCATGATGTTATGAATAATGTAGTGTGCAGGATCGATTTGTTTGAATTCTTCAATGTATCCGTTACGTCCTTGAATTCATGCGAATTGGACTTAGTACTTAACAGAACCTCTCCCCATACACGTGAACATTGTTTGGCTGGTTTAGTACGGTATCGTGACAATCAGTTTCGTCACAGGCTCGTGAATGGCACGTCATTCGTCTTCTCTGCAGAACCATACATCGTCACTTGCCCAGATGGTACTAGGACAACAGGACACATGTTCGTCGTTAATGATGGCTGCACTGCAACAACGTCGTCACTCTTCATCCGAGCTAGGCATCGATCATCCGTGGGCGTAATTTCTTCATCAACACATCGTGGGGAAACACTAGGCTGCAAGGTCTAACAATTCCCTACAGCAGGCCCGTCGAAAACGCTATTGCATCATTAGACTTGCTGTCTCCTGCGAGCCATTCTTCTGATCACCATGATTTTCTTCTCCTATACACATTAATTGCCGTTGGTATGTTGCTGGGAGCCGTAGGCGTAATCGTCAGCGTAATGTTTTGGAAAAAAGCACGAGAGATGAAGGAGACCATTGCGAAATCTGCTGATTCTCAAAGGTCAACGTTGGACTGGCGCAATTATATGTTCCGAGTTCGATAATGGAATTACTGGCTATTTTTTCATTAAAGCTCGTATACACAGAGAAAGACTGAAAAGGTTCTATTTTCGGTGGTAATATATGTGAGGAAGAGCTGAACATTTCTGGTGTTATCATTTATCTACATTTATTTCTTTAATAACCTATACTACATATGTATGTATCAATTGCGTGTAGTAGCATGTTGTTCATTCAACATTTTGCATTTAGTAATTTGGTTGTCCATACTGATTAATCTATCAGGATAACTGTTTGTTTATATAAACCTCCCATATGGTTATTACCTTTGGATACATTTTTTAAGCATTGATTTCAATCTCTATCATTGCAAGTGTATTCATATAATCTGTGCACAAATGTTTTTCCTTCGTATACGAATTGCATTATCATTTCAGGGTTGCATTATCATTTCTGAATTGCATTATTTTATTTGATTTATCCGGATTACATTATCTATATATGATTTATATGTTAATCATTAGCATTATCAGTATAATCAATATTTGAGTTATATAACTTACCTTTTTTTTCTCACTTTGCTACATTTTAGTAAGACTTATGTTCACAAATATGCAACGTATTTCAGTATTTGCTGTCTTCAGTAATTACTATGTATCCTCATTCACATTTTGAGTATAATGATTTTTGGAAGCGTATATTTTCTTTTGCTTTCTGAGATTTTATGCTTAGCTAGTGAATGCCTGTTTTGATGATTTCGTTCCTATTGTGTTTTACGTGGCCGAGCAAATGTCATATTTCATTTATGCCACATTTAAATAAACTACGTTTCTTAGTAAATCTAAGATAATTCCCAATATATATATCTCTGTCGCACATGAAAGGAATGCTATTGCGAAATCTCAGTGCGATCAAACCAGACGCAAACGTCATCAATAAGTACCTGTGTAGTGTCTTAAAGACAGTGCGTCATCATACATTAGCATGCGTTTGCATAGACTCAGCGTTCTCTTTTTGATCAGAGCTGGAGGCAAAGTCACGTAGCCGTGGGAAGTCCTTGGAAACGAGGTCATATGTTTGTTCGTGTGTGTGAATCTTAGTCTTGCTATGTAAAAGTGTGAAAGCTTAGATATTAGATCGACATGGGAGATCACCCTGTGCAGACCAATTGTATTCTTTTGTATATAGTCTTTATACTAAATACAAGAAAAACCACTATGGAGTTTGTCTGAAATCCTGCAGAACATTGGTCTGATCTTCCAAAAACAGTCTTATTCTACAGCCATGGAGAAAAATGAAGATGTCACAACCAAACTCTGACTGAGTTCCAAACACAGTCCTTATAACCAAACACCAGGGGGAATTTCTGATGAAATACCTTCCTACAACACATATATATATATATATATATATATATATATATATATATATATATATATATATATATATATATATATATATATATATATATATATATATATATATATATATATATATATATATATATATATATATATATATATATATATATATATATATATATATACAGTATATATATATATATATATATATATATATATATATATATATATATATATATATATATATATATATATATATATATATATATATATATATATATATATATATAATATATATATATATATATATATATATATATATATATATATATATATATATATATATATATATATATATATATATATATATATATATATATATATATATATATATATATATATATATATATATATCATTTTAGACTGACGATAGCTAGTGCACTGCAATAACTTGAAGAGAAGGAAAAAAAAATATTTTCTTAATCCAAATAAACGGTAAACAGATTTCGACAAACAGGGTAAAAGACTGTGGGTACAAAATTGACTTTTTGAACAGGGAAACACTAGCCGGGATCAATAATTAATGGTAGAGGTTGTTCTTACGTCAAAAAATAAAAGGGACTAAATCAAGATTCTGTTACAAAGTGCCCCCAAAATTTAGTTCGTCCTTACTTTGTCTTATAATGCATTTGATGCCATCGGAATGTAGTCTTCATTAGCAATTTGGCATGACAACACTACTCATGATATCGGCTGATGATTGGCTTAATTCTCGCTTATTCGAATGTAAACAAATGGACTTTTAATTCCTACTAAAGCATTTATTTATATGAAAGATGCAGGATTATACACAAAAAGTGCAAACATACCTTTAATGATAAATGTGTCCTTTTCATTTATTACAGATATACCAGGGCCATAATGATATAAAAACTAAGTACCAGTGTAAATACCGGTAAACGTATGCAAACCAGAGAAGGAGGAGAGACCCTGGAACTTACTCTAACCCAGTGGTTCCCAACCTTTTTTTTTTTTTTGGCCATGTCCCACCTAATCACCTCTAAAATCCTGATGCCCCTGTGCTGATATATAATTCTTATTATTCAAAAAGTGAATTCCTATTCACGGGGGTGGGGGGGGGACCTAAATGACCATTAACTTTATTTAAACAAACTTCCGAAGAACATGGCCTCCATGGAAGAGAAAAATAAAAGAACCAAAGGACAGTTAAAGTTCTGAGAAAGAAACTAATAAGAAATTGTAAAAAAATAATAAGTGATATTAAAATAACAATGATGATGATGATGATAATAATAATAAAAGAATATTCACTGGTAATAAAGAGAGAGAGAGAGAGAGAGAGAGAGAGAGAGAGAGAGAGAGAGAGAGAGAGAGAGAGAGAGAGAGAGAATAGAATATTAAAATATCTGTGGACTGTCTCATACGAATATATATATATATATATATATATATATATATATATATATATATATATATATATATATATATATATATATATATATATATATATATATATATATATATTCACCTTATGAGGTCTTTCTGTATATTCAAATGCGTATTTCCATCTTCCAAACTGCGTTTGATATTTATTTTCAAAATAATAGTTTCTCTTAGAAGCATTAAAACGGCACATAAAGCTACAAAATTTACAATAGAGAACTGAAATGTATATAGTATATAATAATTGGAATTTAAGCTTTTTTCTGTAATACTTCGATCATTTGAATTACTTTACAATAAAATAAAGGTACCTATCAAATGTAAAATACAATTTGAGCTCACCTCAAGATAAGACTACCGAAGTTAGTCCTAGTGGGATCCTTGTGCTTCATGCCTGCTGCAGAGAGATTTTATATTAGGCACTCACTTACTCTTAGTCAGCTTCTGTCTCAAATTACCTCATTTAGCGATATCCAGTCGATTCCTTTTCTTCAGTAGCAAATCATTTGCGGCACTAAATCCACATTCAGCTAAATAAGAAGATGGGAACGGTAGCAACAGTTTTCTTGCAAGACTGGTTGAATTTGGGTATTAAGTTTCTGCCTCATCAAAAAGCCATGTCGTCGCTCCTTTTATATTGATTAAAGTTTTAACTAACTCAACATTTTGTATTTCCGAGAGTTCTTGTTTGTACTACATTGAAACTATGAAAGCCATTTGGTGGTTGTAGTGATAGTGATAATATATCATATACAGTACAAATGGAATTACACATGTACGTACAAACAAGTATTTTTAAGTATTCATATTGTACATACATCGTATGTATTAAACTCGCACACATACTCATACTCACACAGACTTGCTAGAAAAAAGTGACTGTTAATAACTCATTCTTGAATGCCGTCCCTCCCTTAAAAATTAAATTCCTTAGGCTTGTTACAATTTCTTAAAAGTATACATCCCGTTTATACTAACTGTGTCTAACGTATTTGTATTCATAAATTTTTCTTAACGTGATAAAAATCATTAAATCGTGAATAAAATAACAAAGTAAATATGACTGTCTCAGTCAGAACAAAATTCCTTTCTAATCTGAATTTTGCATAATTGTTATTGTCTATCTCCTGTCGTGCTGATCTCAACACTAACTTTCCATATATTGCTTTTTGTATGAAATGAAGTAGAAATCACGTTATGAGAAAAAAATGGGTTAGACCTGTAGTGAACTTAGAGGGGGATGGGGGGGGGGGGGGGGGCGGGTGGCCGGTGAACGTTGTAATGTTGCAGCAGCTCTTTGAAATTCTGGCCGAGCATTAGAGAAGTGGCCATTAACAAAGCAGGGCTGTATTTTAAGGAAATCATGATTTTGTCGGTGTATGAAGTATCACAAAAAATTATATGAAATAAAATAAGATGTGTATTATCACTGTGCTTATACTAAATGAGCCTAATGAACTTCAACATTCAAAATACTTTCCCAGTGACGCTGAAGGAAGCACCTTATTTCTAACGGGTTTTAAAATAAGTTTCTGGCTTTTCTTACATTCAGCAATTTGTTAGCTACTAACACAGAAAACTTTATAAGTATCGTCGGCTCTGATTTCGAATATCGGTCTATCATTTTGTTAACACTGATAGACATTATAAGCGGGCAAAATTTCTGTGATGCAAAATCATCATAGGCCTACGTACATGACTGCATTCCCCCCTTCTCTGTTACTAAATACAGCAAAAGCTTTACATCATTGGAAAATATTTGCTAATCCTAATAAGGTAAATGAAAAAGTTTATTATCGGAGGTCCACTTAGATTTTACCTAGGACCGGGTAACAATAATGAAGGACAGATATTAAGTGATAAGGAGAGTTCAACTTAACTGAAATATTACGCACTATCCGATGAGCAATAACTTACGAAAGGGTAATGTATATTATTTGATGTTAAGATTTTTATATTAAAAGTACTGAATTTCGTCGATAAAACAAAGCTAAAAAAATGCCTAAACCGAGTCCTTCAATACAATGCTTATAAGATCACCCATATTTCTCATCTCCCTCTCCATTCGTTTGTTATTCTCTCTCTCTCTCTCTCTCTCTCTCTCTCTCTCTCTCTCTCTGCATTCGTTTGTTTCTCTCTCTCGTCTTTTTTAAAAGCATTGGTTTGTTATTCTCTCTCGCGTACTTCCTCTACCATTTTTTCTCTCATCCTGTGTATGCGGCCAACACATCCCACAGCGTTGCCATGACACGAATGTTAATTTTCCGGCCACAAATGAGTAGAAACGGAATGTACTCTTCGCTAGCGATGACACGTGATACTTGGCCAAAATTTAATTTTTTAGCTCTCAAAACAATTATTGTACTTTTAAGGTTACAAAAATGTCAGGTTCCCCTATGCCACTGGCATTAGATACGTTTAACAATACAAACTATCCGCTGACAGAAAACTTCACACCCCACATTTAGTCATTTGGATATTTATTACTTAACATAAATGGGTACGTTTGCAGGAGAACACATCCATAAAACAGTTAAATTCATACAAAGTTCAGGAAAAAAGTAAAAGAAAATAAAAAAAAAAGAATATTTTGGACAGAGAGGTAATTTCGTATTTAGCAATGGAGGTATTTTGCAGTTATTTTATACTTGGCAAATACAAAGCCTCTTGCTACTTTTTTGCTTAAAAGAGATGTTGCCACGGTTATTTTCACCATTTCCAATATGTTATTTAGTCAGTGGCTACTATGCGAATTTATCTGGCTGTGGTTGGTGTTTCAGACGATTCCGTTAGCCTACCTTACGATTTTAGCTTGGTACAGGAGGGGAGGAAACTCTTTCCTTTACGCCCACATACACACATAAATAAAGTAACAGTAATGTTCAAAATGATATCATGTCATGAATTCAAATTCAGTTTTCCTTATGTGCCTCACTTCTTATTCCCAACAGCGTTTCCTTCAATTCCAAACAAACTTTTTGTTACTGGTTTTAAGAGAAGCTATTGAGAAGTTAGGAATAAAAGGCTAGGAATTAATCAGGTGATGGGAGGCAAAAGTTGATAATGGAGGTCAATGCTAAAATAAATGAGAAAAATTTCACACTGTGCAGAGGCATAGCTTTTCCTTTTATTATACCTCCATTCATATCATCTTTCTTCCTTCGGGCTATCCACCCTCTCCTAACAATTACTTATAGTGCAAAAGGGGTTTTCGTCCTGTTATACCTTTCAATCACACCTACCGACTCTCAATTTCCTTTCCAGCGCTGAATGACCTCACAGGTCCCAGTACTTGGTCTTTGGCCTAAACTTAAGATTCCATTCCAGTCAGTAGATAACGTTTGCAACAATGCTGAAGAAGGTACTTGAGGGAGAAGCCAGTTAAGGAAAAATGTAATGTGGTGATGGCGAAAGAAAGCGGTTGCAAAGTTCCAAAAAAGACGAGAGCTCAGACAAATTGGGGTATTGATCTGTATATTGTGTTGAAGGAGGTGGTTGATTTAACGAAGGGTAAATATGAAATTAAAAGACAAACACATGGAAAAAAAATATGAGACAAGATTTAATGTGCCGTTTGAGAGAAAGATAAACTTCACAGTTGGAAAGATAATCGACATAAAACATAGAAAACACGGACAATGGAAGGAATGACATGCTAATAAAAGAAGAATTGCTAGCTGCTGTAACGCATTAGGGCCACAAGTATTTATCAATGTTCGCCAACAAAGTACGTAGGAGCTCTGAAACTGTAGGGGAAATCTAAAGTTACTCCTTCAAGATTGGACCCATCACTAAAAAATACTTTGGCACCTTTACAAAGGTTTATTCATGTTGCTGCTGCTTATGTTCCAGAAACAAAATAGAAGTTGGAACAACCACTATATTTGAAAAAAGTACGCATCTGATTAATAATAATAATAATAATAATAATAATAATAATAATAATAATAATAATAATAATAATAATAATAATAATAATAATAGCATTCGAAAAATCTGACATCTAATGTCATTACCACAACATTAAGAAGCATTTTGTATAGGTGAATTTGTTATTTTATGAATACTTTACATTTGTCACAATGGAAGTTGGTGTGATTTTTTGTTCCTCGTAAATCACCATCCTCTTTCATTACCTAAACTAACTCCTATTGCAGTGGAGCCTTTCTATTCCTTGTCGTTCGTGCTAACACTTACAAATATCAACTAAACAATCAATCTCTTCCCTTATAATTTAATCTCTCTCTCTCTCTCTCTCTCTCTCTCTCTCTCTCTCTCTCTCTCTCTCTCTCTCTCTCTTTTCACGTAATTATTTCTGAATATTTTAACGCATATTTACCTCTTTGATGTAGCCTCTTCATCTTCCATGCGTAAAAGCATTTTGAAATAGATTGAATGATGTCACGTTAATAAACTCTCACAAGATGGTGAGATGCAACTCCTTTAGTTACAGAATGATTAAAGTTCTCAGTGTGTTTATCCTGCTACTCGCGTTGATGATGATGAAATCTGGATGCTATAACCTAACTTAACGTCAGAGGTAAGGATCAGAATAGATGAAATTCCACCTAACGTTAACAAGTAAAGGGGAATGTAAGAAAATGACACAATACGAACCAACATGAACGTCCGAATTTTGGATTTTGAGCCATTACTAAGATAGGCGAAGATCTCATGATCTCATCTCCCCTGTGCATCCTTTGCATAAATGAACAAATGGGAGCATACTTGATAAACAGTGTGAAGAAAGATGGTGCAATTACAATAGGTTTTTCCTTACATTAGAGCCATGAAATGTTCTCTTAGCAGTCAGTATCTAAGGTATATAGTAAACATACACAATTGTGTGCGTGCGGTGACCACATGAAAACTACCACGACGTCACAGTTCAACAAGAAGTACAATTTCCATTTGTAGCGAAATCTGATGCTTATTGAAAAAAAAAACGTTCTGTAACAGTAAAGTTATTTCATAATCCAGAATATGTTCAGAAAGTAGACCAAATTGTGACATGTTCAATTCAGTAATCATTGTTGGTGCTACAATCTCATGTTCACAACATTCACGGCAAAATCATTTCATTCGAGGTATATAATGGCTTTTTTTAGAATTTCTTGTCTTTTTTTAACAACCCTTCGAGACCGATCTCTGGTATTCTTTTCAAGGCACTGTACAGACTTCGTCACTGACTGATACAAAGAGTTTTTCACTTCAAGCTTTACCGTATCTCTGGAAAACTGAAATGTCGGGGTTCGCCCGTTACATAACGTATTGTTTTAAAGATGTTCCGGAAGACTCCAGGTGACATACGAGAGAGAGAGAGAGAGAGAGAGAGAGAGAGAGAGAGAGAGAGAGAGAGAGAGAGAGAGAGAGAGCCATTTATGGAATAAGATTAGATCACTCAAACTGCAGAAAATAATTTCTTAGCACGCTTTGTTTAAAGTGCTAATAAAGTGAGTAAACTGAACAATTATTTCACTTCTCAGTGAACCCGGTGATAATCAGCATTGCCTTCGCTTTGTAATTTCACATCATATCTGCATTAGAAACACGTTTTTACTTTGAGCGAAAAATGTAATAGACCTTTTAAAGCCATTAGCCTCAACAGTTTCTATTTTTTCAATGTCTTTTGTTTTGCGAAACAAATTTATCAGGATAATTTCGATGTCTTATATCTATGATCTTCCCTTCATTCCCGCGAAGAACACTCGTCGGTTCTGGACTTCGGCGCGATTAGGAATTAGAGGAATTCCCTGAACTTGATGCAATAGGCACAAGTTAAGAGAATCCTTTTCTCTACTGGCCAAATTCCCGTGGCTATTCCGCTAAATTTTGTTTAGATGTTGAATAACAGACGATATCTGCAGGCTTTTCAGTGCATTTGTTTAGTCTTTTCTTGTTATCTTGATGAAAAATAACAAATTCAATTGAAAAGAGATTACGTAGGGAACTGCTGGTTTTAGCTGCACTTACAATTTTCATTGCTCTGGGGAAAGACCTTAATAATATTGGAAAAGTAATTGAAACGAGGGAAATGTGAATATTTGCTTTTCGTCAGACGGACAAATTAGCAAACTCGGGTAAACAGCCCATGCGCTAGAACAAAGGGGGGGAAGATAACGCTTTTACCCTGATTGTCCGCCTTATATCATTTATTAAAAGAAGGTTTATTTCTTGCTTATCAGTTTAAGAAATGAAGAGCCAACAGCCTTTCTTTTTATATAATGCCATTCTTTATCCTCTTTTGAAACGTACCCTTGGGGACTAGAGCACCCAAGGTACTATCAGCAGCTTCTTGTCCCAATTTTACACATTATGACCCACGTCCTCGACCCTAAGAATGAGTATGAAAGTGGATACTTCGTACAGTATGCCTCTCGCACTGTATTATAGGCAGTACTAAAGACTTTTTCCATCTGAATAGAATTTTTCAACTTAATTTCTATATATACACCCATATACATGTATATATATATATATATATATATATATATATATATATATATATATATATATATATATATATATATATATATATATATATATATATATATATATATATATATATTCGAAACAGTGTTGAAGAAGCTGCACATCTTGTTGAAAGCACACGCACACCATAACAGGGACATCAAGGAAAAGGCTCTATGAAGATTTACAAGTTCATTAGGGCCGAAGACGTTTCGCAATACGAGATTGCATTTTGAAGGCTGGAAATGACACAAATAAGAATAATAAAAAAGGAGTGTTACAAAAGTGTAAAATGATTTTAGATAAAAAAAAAAATCAGTGATATAGATACAGTAATACCTATCCGAACCAAGCTAAATGAGTGACTATAAATTTAAGACAGGAAAGGAGAGAAGTAAGCGCACAACAGAGCTGTGTCGAGGCAGTCTGGATATTCAAGGAGGGAACAACATTTGTTATTGGAATAGACTCCAGGGTGGTCAAATCATCGGTGTTTTGAGTCAAGGCGACGGCCTTGAAGTCTTAGGGGGGGAGGGGGGTATTGTAAAGCGTTATGAGTGTGACAGTGGGGCGAGGGGGACGGGTTGCAGTCATAATTTATATTACATTTTCAGGTTTTTTCCTTTGTTTCTTTTGAAAAGATGTAGATGTAGAAGGACAAAAGAGAATAGTAAAGATTCTGCAAAAGACTTTTATTATATTTTCGTAGTAATGTTGAGAATATGGTATTTAATTGTTTTTGCCTAATTATAAGTTTAAAAGATATCACAAACTCGACACTCACTTACTAATTCAGGGGGAGGGTTACTAGCTGATGTTACATGATTTTCTAGGAGGGTCTGGACATATGTTATGAGGCGTGACAAGGGGTTGGGGGGTGGGCGATGGGGACGGTCAAAAATTACCAAAAAAAAGTGTGACGTAATTTTTCAATGGCTCCTTTAGGATTAATCTGTGCCCTGCATTGTAGAGAATGATTACTTATGTTCGATAATTCGAGTCTGGACAGTCTGCAACCCGTTCTAATGCTAATTCCCTGGTGAGAACAGATTCGGACTGTCAACAACCGCTTTGTACATCCAACGTAAGTTCCCAGTTGGCACTTGGGACAAGTAGGCCTGTACTTATGAACAATGTTGGTGGTCAAAGACGAGTCAGGTTTGTCATTTGAATCTAAAAAGAGACCCCGTGTTTGAGGATTTATCAGGAATTAATTTTATGTTAACAGCAGGTAGTTCTTTGCTAAATAAATCAACAAGCTTCTTATGATAATTGCTGTTAAGGAGATAAGTGAACTTCGAGTATGTACACAATTTGGGAACATTATATACTAACTGTGGCTCTTTTATTTTTTAGTAAAGCAGTTTCCTTGGTGATCTATAAAACATATCTATCTATCTATCTATCTATCTATCTATCTTCTTTTAATGCCAAAATTTTTGGGAAAGTCGAGCAGTCCTAATTTAGATAGTCAGCAAACAATTTATACATTGACGAAAAACTTCCTTCATTACAGCAAATTCTTGTTGCATAGTAATACTAGGAGCGTGGTAATAATAATAATAATAATAATAATAATAATAATAATAATAATAATAATAATAATAATAATAATAATAATAATAAAGTTGAAGAACTATCCTTATTGCTTAAAAGAATTACCGGATCTTTCCTAGATAGTGACCCCGAAGCCTTTTCGGGTGTCGTTATGTAGGACTAATATTTCTTGGGTGTCATTATCTTTATTATATTTACAGTCTTTTGTTTATGTTTTTAAGGTAATCCCCAACTGGCTTGTACTAAACACTCCGCAAAGGTGGATACATACCGGTTTAAAACCCGTGGGGGTCACTGTCATGGAAAGATTCGAATTGCCGGCGCTTGCATATAGATGGCACCTGGAACGCCGTGCCAGTCACCAGGCCATGTACAGGTATAGTCAAGTCCGGCATTGCTCCACTCCCCTTAAAGAGCTCTCTTTTATCTGGAGGAATGAGAGAGCTAGGACATTTTTGTACCCAGTCCATTACTTAAATGCGGAAATGATTACTTGTTAGCTGCATTTCTCAACAAATTACCCTGTCGACAAGTCCTTATACCTTAATTAATGAATATTGCTACATATGCACGTGTATTTTTCATATATTTAAATTTCATCCAGGGTTCCAGAAGGAGGTGTAGGTAAACATGCAGCAAGGTACTAGAAGTGAACCTAAAGTAATAATAAAGTACATTACTTAAGATATACACATCAAGATTACTGGCTCACCAATCTACAATAATAGATTATTTGTGTTTTTTTTAACGTCACTGAAAAATAAATCCACATTCTAGTACACATGCTTAAAATTTCGAGAAGAATATTGTTTTGCTTTATAGTAACATTTCTTATAAACATTGTAACCTTTCATGGGGAGGATCGATAAGGGTAACAAATTAGATACCAATAATTAAAATTGTTCCGAAGTAAATGTCAGACCAGACACGAAAAAAAAAGAAAAAAGAAAGGTATCATCTCCTAAATCGTAATATGCCTTACAAACGACAGCTAACCTTAAAAGGCACAAACATATTGGAAAAATCATCCAGATATGAAAGAAAACTTTTTGGATTTTTATGAAGTCTGCTGCAAAAGACACGAAACGTAAAATCTGATACGCAAGCGTCTCTGATACTCAGCAAGGACCACTTCCCCGAAATCATTATTGCTAACTCTTAAAAGTCCTGGAGAGCGAGGAAAACCAGGGAAAGCATTCAGTAAACCTTGTAAACATGACAATTTTTTTTTCATTATGAGAAACCGAAATAAGATTCGCTGTGTTATATCTTGTGTACTCTGTATTTTTTCTCCCTTTTTACTTGTGTGTATTCTTTTTACTGCGAATCGTTCAACTTTCTTCTCCCCGTTTTATTATCGATATCTTTCATATCTCTCTTTCATTTATTGAGGAGATTGCGTCCGTGAATGCCCTTGAGAGTAACAACAATTCTGATCTTCCAATCACCGCCTGTGGTTGTGAATCCGAATGACGATTTTCGCGTTAGGGAAATAACCAGTTTAACTTACCTGCATGTGTTCTTGTTCTGATTTATGAGAGTTTCGAAGTAATTAGGCGAGAGAGTGTTGTTCATTTCTATACCAAGAAGAACTTCACACATGAAGAAAGGCAAAGAGGGACTTGCTTCTAATTTAGGTGTGTTGGCAGTCCCTGTAACGCGTGCCTGTTTTGAGTCTCGGTGTTTATTAGAGAATTCCCCCTTCTCACTTAATTAAAAGCAACGGACTTGCAACAGTTAGAGGAAGCGGATGGATCCTAATTACCGGCAGCAAAGGAAGCACTCCATTTCAGATAAATAGGTTTGGAGTAATTTTCTGACTCGAAGCGAAGCTTTGCATACCCTGCGTAATTTCAACATAACGACATTGAGCTGCTTTTTTGCTGAAAAATTCCACTTTTTTATTATCTACTGGAAAAGTTTATTACAATTGAAAGAACTAGAGAACCATGACCATGGCGAAAAAGACCCTACTTTACTTTTCTTTATTACTTCCATTATTGAACTTCAATATGAACAATTCTATTTAATAGCGGTTCAATTAATTCTGATCTCAGCGATGCTCAGTATCACCACTGCTGTGAATAAAAGCGCTTGAAATAACTGAAAAAAATGTAGCTTAGAGCAAACTTGCATGCTCTTCTTTGTGTTTTGATGTAATCATATTACAGCAGAAAACTATCTTATTAACTAAAGCATCTCAAAATAAAGACGAAAAATCCGTTCAGTATTATGGGCCTTCTTAAGAACCTTAACGTCACTTGTATATCCCAATTAGACCCCGGAATCTCGATCTTTACACTCAGTGCCATGTGGAAATTCAAGAAGGCCAAACCTTTAGCAATTTTAAATTTCATGAAGTTTGGTCAGTATGTAACTTGATATCGTGCGGTTTGAACAACACCTTAAAGTTTTTACTTCATTCCGATATATATAGAATTAATAATTCTTTGCCTGTAATAACGCGATACAAATTCTTGTTATGATGGAAATCCTGCATCACTATTGAGCCAAAAGACGAACGATGCAGTGTTGTGAACACGACGCTCGCGCTTTATTGAAAACCTGTCGTTTTATCCCGCGCGTCTCCAGGTTGGGCATCAATTTCAGGAGGATACAAGCAAAAAATGGGCCGAAGTTTCTTCCACGAACCCAGTTTTCTGTACAACCGCTACAGCGTATAACCAAGACCACCAAAAATAGATCGTCTTTCGGTGGTCTCGGTATAATGCTGTGTGAGCCGCGGCCCAAGAAGCTTTAACCACCGTCCGGTGGTGGCCTTTATATTGTTGCCAGATACAACATTATGGCTAATTTTAATCTTAAATGAAATAAAACCTACTGAGGCTAGAGGGCTGCAATTTGGTATGTTTGATGATTGGAGGGTGGATGATCAACATACTAATTTGCAGCCCTCTAGCCTATAGTTTTAAGGTCTGAGGACGGACAGAAAAAGTGCTGACAGAATGAAGTGTGGACGGACAGACAAAGCCGGCACAATAGTTTTCTTTACAGAAAATTGAAAACAATCTGTGTTATAGCATTCACTGCATACACTAAGATTGTTTGTGGTCTTGGTAAACGTAAATAACATAGTTTTTAACAACCAAAACCAGCCCGAAGTGTCTCAAACCTACCAGTTGTCGTAACCACATCTAAAAGATTGATTCTTAACATTTCTACTAATGTCCTGTACTATAATGTCATTTTATTTGCTCCTTGTAATAGTCCATATTTGTTCTTATTATTAGTAATATCCTCCCTAACGTCATTAGTACTGCACCTTATTTAGTATCGCAAGCAATATCATTCTCCTCCGCATTACTAATAATGTTCATCTATTTTGGATATGACATTGTTGTCACACCAACAATGACAATAATGGATCCCATTATGCAGTAAAGTTTTATCCTTCTTTATGACATTAACAGTGATGGCATTTGACGTGAAATTGCTAGTAATGTCCTCCCATTACTTAAAAAATTTCACTTAATATTACAAATGATGTATTCTTATGAGACATACGAAATAATGTTAAATTACCTGATATTTCTAGTAATGGCTTACAACTTGGTAGCCTTAACTAGTAATGTCTATTGCCTGTAAAGTTCAAATGGATGTTGCTAGTCGTCCCATTTATTTGTTAGGAATGGCGTCCCTGTACGTTCTATTATTATCATCGTTAACTGTCACCTCAAGTCACATGACACTTCAGTTGGCCATGGTGACTTGTAATGCAATGAACTGAGTTTCTCGCAGGTTTAGACGAATGAAGTTGCTTGATTATTTTTTCATCTGATACATGCCGGTTAACTGCGATAATTAAAATATAATCAGAAAAATTAACAAGAATTTAAACTCTACTAAACCTCTTGTAACTACTTTTTGAAAACACTTAAAGTCGAAGTCAGTGAAGCTGGAAAGTTTCTTTCTCTCTACTGCCAAGCTGTAGATCCTTCTTCACGTCTCGGTATTTCCCTCGGATGTGACGACCATTCTTCTTCCTTCCTCTTCTTTCCCCTGTTTTCTTTTGGGCCGATTGAGTAATGACTTAAATTCGCTAGATTCGGGATGAAAAGCGGCTTGGCAATGGCAATAAAGAATGCCTTTTACAATTCACTCCAGTTCAGTACACATGCTATTTAACTATTTGTTCACTTTATGTGGCTTTTATTCAACGCTTTCAAAAAAGACCATTGGCTAAAAGGAGCACCCTATTTGCTAATGTTAATGATGTTTGGATGAGGGACATGTAAACTTTACACGAATGTTTCTTCATTAATTTTGTTGAAGGCGTAAGATATACATGGTTGTTTACTTATAAATTTATTTAATCACCTCATTCCAAAGATTTTTTACTTAAAATGGAATTTCTTTGGAAAAAAAATAAATATTGATTCTTCTGTATTTTTTCTTAATCACCCATTAATTCACATATATATTTAAACTTTCACACATCATACATATGCAAACAAAACATACACTCACAGACACACACACACACACACACACACACACACACACACACACACACACATATATATATATATATATATATATATATATATATATATATATATATGTGTGTGTGTGTGTGTGTGTGTGTGTGTGTATGTGTGTGTGTATATAATTCGCAATAACTATCCATAAGAAATAAATAAAAATTAAAATGAAAGAAAGACCCAAAACTACTATCCATTCCAGGGACCGTGAGTCATCGTTCTTCTCAAATATCTTTCAAACTAAATACTTTGACAGAGTATACAAGTCACCTCTCGCTAATTTTTGATAATAGAGTGCATTGTCAGATGGTTTTAGTTAAAGCATTTACTCTTGACTTACATGGTGTTGCCAAGCATCGCCGAACTATGCATTCGAGCGTCCTTTATCCCCATCCCGTCCCTCCCTCTCCCTTCTCTCATCATCCCTTCCTCAACCCACATCCCTGGCCTGCCCATGTCCCCCCCCCCCCCCCCCCCCCAACCCTTTCCTGCCTATGGGGGATAGCGGCCGTTCGATTGCGCTTATTTAGGACTACTGACTCACGCGACTTCGCCTTTAAAAGTCAAGAGTAGACGCCTTAACTAACACCATTTGACAATGCACTATATCACCAAAAATTAGCGGGAAGTGTCCTGTACACTGTGTGCAAGTACCATTTCGATTAAATAATTAGATAAGAATAATTGAGAAAAACGATTACTTGTGATCCCTGAAATGGATAGCAGATGGCTGGAATTCACTAGAACCATTATATAGACAAAGACAAATAGACATACAAAATATAAAAAAAAACTAACCACGGTAGCTGCAACAACTAACAGTCGCAAAATAACTTCCCAGGCAATTTTCTACGGGGGTTGTGCGGACTTCAAGGGCACTGCCATAAAATGGCGAGGGGTGTCATGTCATCAAAGGCTTTCGATGTAAACTCTTCAATTCTTGATCTGACTCATAATTATATATATATATATATATATATATATATATATATATATATATATATATATATATATATATATATATATATATATATATATAACGTGCGTGTTAGGTGTGCATGTGTGTTTGTGTGTCTGTACGCGTGTGTGTAACGGCATAGGTATTTTCCTTCGTGGTTCTTTGTTTTTTTTAATGGAAAACTTTAAAGTTCATCATTATATTATTTTGCAAGTAAATATTAAATGCGGTATATAAATGAATAAATAAATAGTCAAAATAGCCTACCTGCGCAGTTGCATAGGGATTTTGACTCTTTACTTATTTATTTAACTACCGCATCTAATATTTACTCGTGAAATAATGTAATGGAAAGTGTCAAAAGATTTCACCAAAAGCAACGAATCACTATTCATATCTGCTTTCCTCGTGGTTAAAGGCTTCGGTGGAAAGGCAAATGGTTTAATCTCTTCCTCCGCAACACTGGTGCTGGGGGCAGTGCTCTCTGATAATTATGACTGCATCGGATATTAACCGCAGTGCTTTTAACGCTTCATAATAGGAGGACTGTTTTGTTCGTTCACCCTTATACAAACTAGCATGAATGTTAGGCGGATGAACAACTCTGTGAGGGATAAAAAATGCAGAATAAAAAGTTTTTAAAAAAGTGAAACATTTCTTTCGTAAATAATATATCGTAGGATACATATCAAAAGATGAAGTGTGGAGGATAATACTTCAGTGAAACGATTTTTTGTAGTAATTTATGATGATGTGTTGAGAAATAAAGATGCTTCGTGATAAAGCACTGCGAATGTAAGAGCGATAACTTTCCCTGGTCAATATCCAAGAATACCACACCATCCGGATTCTGGATGGTTATTTCAAGAACTATGATTATTTGTTACAAACACAAAATAAAACACACATATGCACACACACACACACACACACACATATATATATATATATATATATATATATATATATATATATATATATATATATATATATATATATATATATATATATATATATATATATATATATATATATATATATATATATATATATATATATATATATATATATATATATATATATATATATAACAATAACAGTAGAGACCATAAACCACATAGCAAGAGAATGTCCAGCGCTTGCACAGAGACAATACAAAAAGAGGCATGATTCAGTAGCAAAGCCCTCCATTGAAGCCTGTGCAAGAAACACCAGCTATCTTGCAGAAATAAGTGGTACGAACACCAACAAAGGGAATGGTAGAAAACGATCAGGTAAGGATCCTGTGGGACTAGACATCAGAACAGATAGGGTGATACCTGCCATAGACCAGACTTGACAGTAATTGACAAAATCAAGAAGAAAACATCACTCATTGATGTCGCAATACCGTGGGACACCGGAGTAGATGAGGAAGAAAGAAAAAAATGGTAAGTATCAAGACCTGAAAATCGAAATAAAAAGGGCATCGGATATGCCAGTGGAAGTTGTGCCCATAATCATAGAAACACTAATCACGATCCTAAGATCCCTGAATAGGAATTTGGAAAAACTAGATGCTGAAGTAGCTCCAGGACTCATGCAGAAGAGTGTGCTATTAGAAACAGCGCACATAGCGAGAAAAGTGATGAACTCTAGGGAGGCAAGGTGCAACCCGGAACCCCACACTATAAATACCACCCAATCGGATGGGATGACTGAGATTGAAAAAAAATAAATAAATAAATAAAATAAAATAATAATAATAATAATAATAATAATAATAATAATAATAATAATAATAATAATAATAATAATAATTTTAAGTGTGTGTTTCTGTTACAACATTGGACTTTTGTTATATAGTTCATTGAAAATCAAGAAAACTAGCCATAGTCTTATCGATCATGTTATGAAATTTAGATCGGAAAAGTGAGTGGAGCAGAAAGACAACAGAACTACTGGAACTTTCTACTGTTTGCTCTTCGCCCTGTTACTGACGATGAACCTCATCAACCGTCGTCTTTGCTGCGAAAACGTTTGTACTTTTTTTCTTTATTTTCTACTTATATTGCGCCATGATTAATGTAATGAACAATATATTATTTTGAGGAAAATATCTATATGTATATGCATATATATATATATATTATATATATTTATATATATATATATATATATATATATATATATATATATATATATATATATATATATATATATATATATATATATATATATATATATATTCAATAAGTAAGCTACAAACGTCCTTTAATATCCAATTCGCTCTACCTCGGAAATAATATATTTTCATATATGTTACCGAAGGGGAATTTTTTAGTTGATAATAACTTCGTCGTCTCGTTGGCTCGAACCAGCGAAGACAAGAACTCAGGACTACAGTGGACGCATTTTAACCCACGCGGCCAGCAAGACGAGACGACGAACTTATTATCAACTAAAAAATTCCCCTTCGGTAACATATATGAAAATATATTATTTCCGAGGTAGAGCGAACTGGATATTAAAGGACGTTTGTAGCTTACTGATTGAATATGAATCACGGTGATGGGATAAAAAAGTCATTATATATATATATATATATATATATATATATATATATATATATATATATATATATATATATATATATATATATATATATATATATATATATATATATATATATATATATATATATATATATATATATATATATATATATATATATATATATATACATACATATATAGATATATGTATAATATATATATATATATATATATATATATATATATATATATATATATATATATATATATATATATATATATATATATATATATATATATATATATATATATATATATATATATATATATATATATATATAATGTATTTATATAATAAAAGAAAGAAAAAATTTATATATATATATATATATATATATATATATATATATATATATATATATATATATATATATATATATATATATATATATATATATATATATATATATATATATATATGTTGGCCGTGTGGTTAAATGTACATCACTATAGTCCTGAGTTCTTGTCTTCCGTGGTTCGAGCCTACGAGATGACGAACTTATTATCAACTGAAAAATTCCCCTTCCGATAACATAATATGAAAATATATTATTTCCGAGGTAGAGCGAATTAGATATTAAAGGACGTTTATAGCTTAATGCTTGTATATGACTTGTATGGCCTAGTGGGTAGTGCCCTTGCCTTTCAATTGAAAGACCTGGGTTCGATCCTGATGTGAGTCAGAAATTTATTTCTGTTCCACACGTGAACACGTGATTGTGTGCTGATTATTTCTATCTTATACACTCAGAAGGGATAATTCGAATGAAATGTTGTCAATTGGGTCATTGCTGAGTCGGGAAGTTGGGGAAAACACGTTGGTATGCAAGCAGTTAGCTTGCCGAGGTAATTCCTTGGGTGCAGTTGCCCTCAGGTTCCAACATCTTTTATGACTTGTATGGCCAAGTGGGCAGCGCCCTTGCCTTTAAATTGAAAGACCTACCTTCGGTCCTGATGCAAGTGAGAAATTTATTTCTGTTCCACACTTGACTATGTGTTGATCATTTCTATATATATACATATGAAACACTGAAGCATATTGATATATATTATATTGTTGGTTTTTGGGGGGGTTAAGCAGTTTGCTTGGAGACATTCTGGGCAAAGGTAAATGGAAACAGAGCCTAGGTATTCAGCGAGTCTGTGCTAACGAAGGCTTAGCGTCAGTATGGCTTCCCACGGAGACAAGGGGCATTGTACCCTGGGCGATGTGCTGGTTATGCCACAGGAAGTCGTCAAGATCCGGCGAGTGCGTTTGTTCATGTGCTCTGATGGGCGTGCCATGTGAAGCGTGGAAATTCCAATTTGAAAACAATATAATATATCAATATCTTTCAGCATTATATATATATATATATATATATATATATATATATATATATATATATATATATATATATATATATATATATATATATATATATATATATATATATATATATATATATATATATATATATATTATATTCTATGTGGTCAAAGCGTTCCAAGATTGCCTCCATTATATTTTCGAAATCAGATGGGCGAAAATAAATGGTTATGTTTACGCCTCTGCTATTCCTTTTTCGCCGTACGTCGAACAAGGGTTATTACCATTACGCTAGATAGACGGATCGAAAAGAGAGAGAGAGAGAGAGAGAGAGAGAGAGAGAGAGAGAGAGAGAGAGAGAGAGAGAGAGAGAGAGAGAGAGAGTCTAAGTCCGTGGAAATTTTCCTTAAGATACATTTGTTTGGAAATGAGTCAACGATACCTACAGACATAGGTCTAAACCTTAAAAAATGTAGGAAAGTAAACAGTTGATTCATATTATTAATGTTTTTTTAATCAAATTATCGAAAACATGAACATTAATAAGTATGTTGTTTTACATGAAAAACTTATATCTGATATTTAAATGCGGAGAAAATCCTATGCATTTAATATAATGGTGAATAGATGTATCCATTTGAATAACAGATGCAAACCCTTTTAACACTGAACCATGATATAAATAAATAAATAAATAAATAAATAAATAAATAAACACACACACACACTCACACACACACACACACACACACATACACACACACACACACACACACATATATATATATATATATATATATATATATATATATATATATATATATATATATATATATATATATATATATATATATATATATATATATATATATATATATATATATATATATATATATATATATATATATATATATATATATATATATATATATATATATATATATATATATATATATATATATATATATATATATATATATATATATATATATATACTGTATATATTTACTAATTTAGTCGTTGTATATTAATGGACATTATATAAATCCTTCAACACATCTCCAATTGACAGTCACTGAGAAACAGTGGACAAGGATGTCCCGCCTGGCTTGTTATAGTTGTTGTAAACAAATCTAGGTGCGTTCCATTGTCGAGATGTGACAATAGCGGGCTCTTCCTAGAACTGAGCCGGGAAGGAGGACACTAATTAAAGAAATTCAGAGCTTCATTGAAGGAAAAATTACTTTTGAAGTAGTGAATAATTCCATTAAGTCTTGGGCTGATTTCATGCTGTGCTTTTTCTCATTATTTCTCTCTTTCTGTCTAAACTTCTCTTCTATTGAATATCATTTTTCCTTCAGATCCTGGTTTTTTCCAGTACAATATAGTTTTTCTTGTCTTTATTTTTGTTTGAGGAGATATGTATATTTTGGATTTGGAGCAGAAAACGTTTGAAGGTCTCTAACAAGGTATAGTGTATGAATCACGTCTAGCTTTCCTATTCTTATATATGAATTGATTTTTGTAGTCATTAAGAAAGACTTTTCATGCAAAACAGTAAAAAGGATGTAGTACCTTATTATGTGCCAAGCATGTGGTTTTCTTAGAAAATGAAGTGCATTATTCCTTACAAAAATGGAAGAGGATTTTTAGGATATCCGTAATATTTCCTATGTAGCTGTGAAAGAAAAATGTAACTAAGTTGTAATATATTCACAGGAGGCGATAAATGATATTTACACCAAAACATTCATCTGCCGTAGTTCAGCATGAGAACTGCATTTCATAGCCAGTCCAAAAATAATGATTCCTCTTTTGGGTTTAATAGTGTTTGCACTATTCCATCATGCAATATTTTATGAATGTGTTGGATTTCTTTTTAAAAGCTTTCAGTTTTTCAGGAAGTAACATAGCGTTGTTCCTGTATTTTGATTCAAAATACTCAAAAAAACATAGTGCAAGCATATAAAATAAAGAGAAGATAGGTAAACGGAGAAGATACACTCGCACGAACTGCAATAAATTTCATTAGCAACAAAGGCAATTGTACTTGTTGATTTGCATCAGTCTTTGACAGCCACTCTCCAGCTTAGGGTCTTGCACGAATATTACATAGTTTCATAGGAAAGGGAAGAAAAGCAGAAAGTGTGAAAGCAGAAAGTGGATGCAGATGCTAAGCACTAGTTTTTGAAGCCAGGTAATTTTAGACAAAGGTCTGTACAATTTATGGTTTGTTTATTTTCTCTTTATTGGCTAGATCTTTACTTTGACGAAGAATAATATTTTCATGAACTTTGACTATTACAGAATATATTGATCTAAATAGAGATGACCTTTAGTATATATATATATATATATATATATATATATATATATATATATATATATATATATATATATATATATATATATATATATATATATATATATATATATATTAATAAAGGAACCCAACCCATATATATATATATATATATATATATATATATATATATATATATATATATATATATATATATATATATATATATATATATATATATATATATATATTAATAAAGGAACCCCACACAAGGAACTTCGAGTAACGGGAATTATTTTACTAGCTGTCGGAAGGGAACATTCCCTTCCCGTTTCCAGATAAAAATGATGTAAAGAGTGCACGGAAGTAAAAGAAATAATACAGTAAGAAAACAATGAAAAGTATTTGGAAATAAACAATCCAAAGATGATAACTGAAGTTTAAAACTTATCATTTGTCAACAAATAATTACTGAAGAGTCAGTTCGTATTCCAAAATAGGGTACCAGTATATAAAAGCATGTCTCAAATAGCGGACTATAATAAAATCAAAATGTATGCAAGCATAAAGATATTTAAAACTTAATACTATGGGGGTTTGTTTATTTTGGCTAACTATGTATGTATTTTGAATAAGATTTAAGGAATACAGTTATTTAACTGAAAGCTAAATTTGTTGGAATTTGAATCATGATGGCCTCTACTATTTTTCTCTTGTCAATATCCGTGAGGTTTGGTACAGCATTAGTTCTAATGAAATTGATGGCATGGTTCTCTGTTTGCAATATACTGAAAGAGTGCATTGTGTACATCACTTCCGACAAAATCTATATGCTCTTTTTCTTTTTTCCAAGTCACTGGTCTCTCCTGTATAGGATCTGTCGCAGTTTTTGAATGGCAAACTGTAAATACAAGGCAAACCTCGTGCAATTTACATGTAAATGAGATTTTCATAACAAGGTACTTCTTCTTTAGGCGTCTCGTAAGGCTTGCAAAGTAGATGTCTTCCTGGCTGCCTTCGTTAGTAAGTCTTCCAAATCCATTTTGTGGAGAAATTTTCTCTTCTGTTGATGTTCAGATCATGATCTGACCATCTGCCCTTAGGGACGTCGGTCCTGGGCGCTTTTTTCCCAACCTGATATAGGTCGCACTTCACTGCGTCAGAGCAAGGAGAAAGAGGTCACCGAACAGCCGTTCTCTCTTGGTCTTTCTTTTAAACAATATTTTCTATGGAATTCAGCTCACCAACTCTGTCAGAAACGCCATTCCTATGGACAGCAAAAGCATAGGCCACCGCAAAAGAATATGTAGCAGTCAAATTCCCAAGAAATTAACTTTAGGAGAAATAGAAGGATTGAAAAAGACCTTTCAGACGCTACTCCTTGAACTTTGTGAAATGCTTTCTTCATCGAGGCCAAGTAAATGATCATGGGGAGAGTGGCCTAGACATAAGTCTTTAGAAACAAAGGGTCAAAGAAAATTGGTGTTGATTTAGAGAGGTGGAGGAGCTTCGATAAACAGAGGACAAACCATTAGAAGTATTATTTTTCTCTATGGAATTATTACCTTAGGAACAATTTATAAGATTCTAGTGTATATTGTCTGTAAAACAATGTAAAAAAAATGCAGGCCCTCTACGCAATAAAAAGAATATATATATAGCTTATCACTACAAATTTTAGTTATACGCTTTTCATTAATCTTTATGCACTAATACACTCGCCACCAGGATTCTTCAAACCTACCTTTTATATGCATTTGCAGTTAATCAGTTAACAATTTGTTAGACAAGGAGAGTTCACTTCATAGTCTCATACTTAGGTCAAAATTACTGTACATTTCGCAGAGAAATATTTGCTCAAATTTTCTAAGCTAACCAGTTTCTTCCTTACTTCCTTCCTTCCTTCCTTCCTTCTTTCCTGTGAACATATCTGCTTTGACTCTATTTGATGTTCGCGTTCTAAAAACTACGGTTGGCCGAATAAGATACCTGATGACTACGAGGAAAAGAGTTCGCTTGAAATTCACAGCCAAATCTAGAAGGGTTATATGACCATATACGTAAGATATTCATTTATTTTGGTACGTCATTCCTACATAAGAACGCCTATTATGGCTAGCCCCTCTCTCTGTCATTTGCCTAAATACGAATGTTACGTAAAACCTGATCATTAGCCAGTTGATCAATAATTTGATCAGCTTCATCTCTCTTAGATATTCATACAACTGTATGTTGAAGAGGGTGATCGGTGTGAAATGACGTGTGTGTGTATGTGTGTTTGCACATGTGAGAGAGAGAGAGAGAGAGAGAGAGAGAGAGAGAGAGAGAGAGAGAGAAAGTACATTCAAGGGTCGTTGGTTACATAAGACTCTATTATGAATAAAAAATACTTTCCCATCTGCAATGTTTATACAAAAGGATTTTTTTTTATAATCCCTCCCAATCCGCTTATAGTATAACAGTTCCCGATTGCCTGTAAATGTCACTGTTAAAAAATTGCAGGATAAGTTATACCTTTCCTTTTAATATGTGAAAGGTTAATTGTCTGTCCCCTTAGTTTATCAACGATAAATTAATGAATAAATCTGGCATATCTGCAAAAGGGTCTAATTAGGAACTTGTGTGAGTTGTTAATCCTTCAAATATCCTTTATTTATCTGGGTCGTAAACAATGAACTAAATGAAAAATCAAAAAGTTGGGTGAGTCGGTAGAGCTGCGGACTGTCACTCGATGGGCCGGAGTTCAATTCCCCGGCCAGCTGATGAAGAGTTAGAGGAATTTATTTCTGGTGATAGAAATTCACTTCTCGCTATAATGCGGTTCGGATGCCACAATAAACTGTAGGTCCCGTTGCTAAGTAACCAATTGGTTCTTAGCCACGTAAAATAAGTCTAATCCTTCGGGCCAGCCCTAGGAGAGCTGTTAATCAGCTCAGTGGTCTGGTAAAACTAAGGTATACTCAACTTTTTGGAGACTGGAAAAAAAATAAATAGATAGATGCATCAAGACTACGTAAGAATAACATCATCTTTCAACACAGGTACTGGTTATACAAAAGACCAATAATTAGAGAGGGCAGTCACGCCACACTAAATTAGTCAGCCCAGGAAATGATGTTAAATCATGCCTTTGGGAACGCAAAGGCACGGCTAGGCTGGTAGCGGCACTGACAACACTCTTGGAAATGAGACACTTCCAGGTAAGACTAATACCGAGGTTACGCTTTCTCTATATTATTATTATTAAAATAGTTTAACCAGACCACTGAGCTGACCATCAGCTCTCATAGGGCTGGCCCGAGGGATTAGGATGGAATGACAAGTCTAGGCTAGAAGTCTAGCACTGGGACCTAATAGGTCACTTGTCAATGAAGATAAACGAAAATGAAAATGAAATTAAAAGCTGTAAAAAGGCATACACTTTCATACTGGAACACACTCACACAATAAATACATTTAAACTCATGCTCCCATACATACTCACTAAAAAGGTATATTAAAATTTAAAATAAATTAAGTAAAATCATAATATTTACTTGTTTTAAAATTCATTACTGATTGATTGTTTTTTTTCTTATATTTTTCCAATTAATTTGCAGCTTCTCATGAACATTAAAATGGGTGCTATTGAGAACGTTGAAGATTCTGACAAAATTTCTTCTATCGGTCTATTTCCAAAATTTGATAATCGCTGCACGTTATATTTTGGACATTCACACAGTATATGCTTAACTGTTATCAGCACATTACAATCTGGGCATTTGGGAAGAGGGCCACATGGACTGTTCATTAAGTGTCCATGTGTCAAACGAGTATGGCCTATTCGAAGACGTGTCAGAATTACTTGTGCTTGTCTCTCTCTTTGATATGACGAACTCCATTTTCCAACACTGGATTTTATCTGTTTTAATTTATTATTTTCAGGTTCTTCGTTCCATATATTTTGCCATTTTTTTACAATGACTGTTTTTATATATTTTGTATAGTCACTGATAGGGATGTCTACATTTGTTCTTGTCATGTGGACCGCTTCTTTAGCTGCTTTATCAGCCTCTTCATTTCCCTTAATCCCTACATGGGCAGGGATCCAACATATTTCAATATTTTTTCCCTTATTATACAATTTATGGAGTGAGATTTTTATATGTTGCACAATATTATTTTTGGGATTATAGCTTTGAATAGCTTCTATAGCACTTCTGGAGTCGCTATAAATTACAAAATTATTATATGAGACTTCTCTAATTATTTTTATGGCCGATACTATTGCACATAACTCAGCTGTATATACAGAGGCTTTGTCTGGGAAAGAGAACTGATACGTTTTGTTTTGGGATACCGCAGCATATCCCACTCCGTATTGTGATTTAGATCCGTCAGTGTATATTGCGTAATGTGGACCTTTTCGGATTATATGCTCTACTGCATGTTGTCTTTGGTATTCTGGAGTATATGAATGATTTTTTGATAAATATTTCAAGTGTGTACAAATTTTCATTTTATTCATTGTCCAAGGAGGAGGCAATTTTAACATTACAGGTAATTGTATATACATATTTAGCGACTCAAACAATCTTCTAGCCCTAATTGGGAAAGAAGGTGGATGATTGTTTATAAACACATCTCTTAATCCAAATAATTTTTTGGTTGGAGAATCATTTGTCTGAATTCTCAGAGCACTCTTCATCGTTACTAGCTCTCTATGGAGAGACAGAGGTAGTTCACCACATTCAACTTGTAAAGATGATGTTGGTGATGATCGAAAAGCTCCTGAACATATTCTAAGACCCTCATTATGAATTGGGTCTACCGTTTTCAGCACTGCATCTGATGCCGAGCCATATATTTCACTTCCATAATCAACGATAGACAGCACTGTTGCTTTATACAATAAAGTAAGGGTATGTCTATCGGCTCCCCAAGTAGTGTTCGACAGTTTTTTAATTAGGTTTAATGCTCTTTTACATTTTGATTTCATGTATGTTATGTGGGCTTTCCAGTTCATGTGAGTATCAAATACTAATCCTAAAAATTTTGCTGTTTGGCCAATTGGTATACTATGGTTTCTGATTTTTATGTCTATTTCTTCTCCTTTTATCCATTTTTTGTTTTTATAAAACATGATTGCTTGGGTTTTATCTATGGAAAATTTAAAGCCTACAGATAAAGCCCATTCATCTATTTTTACTATGCTTTTGTTAATGATTCGTTCTGCATGTTTTATTCGAGATGCTGAATAATATATGGCAAAATCATCCATATACAGGTTACTTTTAATACCAGTAGGTAGATTTTTACTGATATCATTAATTGCTAACGTAAACAGTGTGCCACTAAGGACGCTTCCCTGTGGAACACCATTTTCTAGAGGAAATGTTCTAGACAGAACATCATCTATTCTCACCTGAAAACTGCGATTTGTCAAAAAGTTTTGTATAAACCTAGGTAAATGTCCACAGATGTTGTTGTTTTGTAAAGTTTTTAATATAGCATACCTCCATGTAGTATCGTATGCTTTTTCAATGTCAAAAAAGACAGCTACAGTAATTTGTTTTCGTTCAAAACCTCGGCGTATATGGTCTTCTAAGTTACAGAGAGAATCTAATGTAGATCTGTTACACTGTGACCCAAACTGAGTGGGAGTTAAAATTTTATTTTCTCGTATGTGCCATGTTAGTCGAGCATTTACCATTTTCTCTAGTAATTTGCACAAACAACTTGTTAAAGAAATAGGTCTGTAATTGCTTACATTACTGGGATCTTTTCCAGGTTTGGGGATTGGAATAATTATGGCTTTGCGCCATTCATCAGGAAATAAATTTCTAAGCCATAAGTGGTTATAAAACTCTAACAAGTACGTCTTTGCCAAAGGTGCTAAATGGCATATCATTTCAAAACAAATATTGTCACCTCCAGGGGCAGATTTATTGCTGTTCAACAGAGCAAATTCTAGCTCTTCCATACTAAATTTTCTATTATAATATATATCTTCTACTGTTTCAAAATTTATTGTTATTAATTCTATATTATTTTTCTTTGTGCGGAAATGCTCATCTAAATTTTTGTTGCTACTTACTTTTGCTAAATTTTCACCTATTACATTACTAATTTCTTTAGGATCAAGTATTCTTTTCCCATCTTTTATTATGGCATGTCTAGGTGGTTTAACATGGGTACCATTTATTTTCCTGAATTTTTCCCATATTTTTTGTATGGGAGTATTTTTAGAGAGATCTGATACATATTTTTTCCATGAAATGATTCTTCCTTGAATTACTTCTCTTTTAAACTTTGCAGATATTTTATTATAAAGAGGTTTTAATGTATCAATTTCTAATAATAATATAGTTAGTTTTTGTAAGGTTCCTACTAATATCGGCAAGGTTTTGTTTAATTTACTGAATTTTCTATTCAAATTATTTAGTCGTCTTCCAATCTGGTGTTTTAGTTTTATTAATTCTGTTAGTTTTTCAGACCACCATGGGACTTTGTGTTTTGTTGGATGAGATTTGGATTTTGGTATTGCTTTATCAGCAGCATTTGTAATGAAATCAACAAGAAATTTATTAGTTTCATTATGGTCTTTCAAATACTCAAATGGTGGGATATTCCTGGTGTGGAATTCATATTGTTCCCAATCTGCTTTATAAATGTTATATCGAGGGGCATGTTTGATGGGGTTATTTTGTAATAAAGAAATTAATATGGGGAAATGATCACTTGTATGCAAGTCGTCTACCGTATTCCAGTCCAATCTGTCTACTATGTTTGTTGTACATAGAGTTAGGTCGATTGAGGAATATGTTCCATGTGTTTTAGAAAAATATGTGCTGATTTCGTTATCATTTATACAGCACATGTCATATGAATCTATGAATTCCTCTATTTTATTTCCTGCTCTATTTGATTCTGTACAATTACAGTCCCACATTGGGTTGTGGGCATTAAAATCACCTACTATTAACGTTGGTTCCTTAGTATTATTAAGTAACTCTTTGAGTTTGTCAACGTCATAATTTTTATTAGGTTGATTGTACAAATTATGAATTACATAATTATCGTTTTTTATTCGTATTCTAATACTCGACGTTTGCAAATCAGTAAAGTTTACAGGTACTTTGTCATAACATACTTTGTTATGTACATATATAGCAGTTCCTAAATTCCCTTCTTCCTCTCTAGATGAAGATGCTAAGGTATATTTACCTATCGTTAATATTGTTTTGTTGACATGTTGCAAACATAATATCATTGGTTCATATTCTTTTAATAACCGCTGTATTTCTCCTAGGTGTAATCTGGTCTGTAGACCATTTACGTTCCATTGTATAATATAACTATTGAAAATATTTTTTATAGCGGTCGGGTTTTACTCTCTTTTTTTGTATTATCAATTTGGAATTTTTCTAATAATTTACTCACGACATTCATCTGTTTTTCCTTATAATAGACTAAGTGCTCAATGCACATGCACCCTTTTTCATGGTTACTCAAATCTGTGTTTTCTTTTTTTCTATATTTCATAAAATTTCTTATAATGTTTGTTAAAGCATCTTTTGTTATGCTTTTGTTGTTATTGCATAATTCAATGAAACAATCATTACATCCACAAGTATTATCATGTGTATTTCTCTTTTCATTTGCTCTTGTTCCAATTATTGGAGAAGGAGTAATCTCTTCTCCCTTGACATAATCATTATCATCTATGGTATGATTCTCTTTCACTTCTTCAGTCTTCTCGACATTTGCCTTCATAGGTTCTATTATTATTTTAGGAGATAAAGGTATATTCTTAGCTTGTTTTTGTTTTTGTTCCTTTTTCATCTCCTTATCTTTGGTTTAACTGATGTTTCTCTAATAATAGTTGGTTTCTTCGTTTTGGGTGGTGTTCTCTCCAAAGGCCTTTTTTTATCTTTAATTTCCAGTCTATCTCTACCCTCTTCTGTTACTTTAGTAGCAGCATCTTCCTGTGTGTCTATTTGCATTAATATTTCAAATGAATTGGATAAAATATTATCCATCTCATTTGTACCTGTTTCTTTATTCTCTATTTTATTTTTTATTTCTAAATTATTAATTTTTTCTTGAGACTTACTTGTCTGTGCTCTGTTATTTCTATCTGTTTCCGTTTTTGCTTCATTTTTTGCTCTTGTTATTGAGGAATATGAATGTTTCTTAGATGGATCTTGCATTCCTCTCACTTTTAATTCCAATTTAGCCTCTCTGATAGACATCCCTGTTCGTTCTTGTAACATTTTCAGTTCTGTATTGTATATGTAGTACACACACTCCTTGGACCTAGCATGATGATCCTGTCCACAGTTTACACATTTTGGTTCTCTACATTTCCATTGTGTGGCATGTTCGTCAGATCCACAATAAGCACATACAGGTTCATTTCTACAGTTTTTCTTTGTGTGTCCATACTTACTACAATTCTGACATTGTAGCGGTTTGGGAACATAAGGCCTCAGTTCTCTATTTTGGCCCAAAATTTTTATTTTTTGAGGTAACTCTTGGCCCTCAAATTTTATTTTTGCAATTCTTAAAGCCTTATTATTTTGTTTACTTGGTATTGTATATACCTCACAGTCTTGGATTTTGGTATATCTCATTTTAAGAGAGTCCAACAGTATATTTTTGTCAATCGGTTCGTCATTATTTTCAGGAAGTACAATAGTACCCTGAATGCTATTCATAGAGTCATGCTTTTTTACTTGTACATTTATATTTTCAACACTTTTTATTGATAGATAGTCCTCAGACTGGGTTTTTGTTGTGGCTTCTATAAGCCACGTCTTCATTTTTATTTGTCTAAACGACATTTCTGTCGTTGAGTGTCTTTTTAATAAGAAGTTTTCTAACTTTAGGGCTGAGATTTGCTGTTCTGTTTCCATGGTCAGAAACCTTGACCAACTTCCACTCCCAAAGAGAGAGTCGAAGTGAGTCAAGGTTGGGTCAAGACGATATTTACTTTTTTTTGATTTAATGAGTACTGGAGTATAGGGTTCCAGTGTGATTACATTTGCATTCTTGTTTGTTTTTTCCAAAGAAAGGTTGTTACAGGAGGTTCCAGTGGTCGTCATCTGTGCCAAGTCACTACCATCAATGGGCCCAGGGGTACTCGAATCTTTAATTTCACTTACCATAAAGATTTGAGGGAGGGAAAAAAAAAAAAAAAAAAGTAAACCTGAAAACCTTAAAAAGATATCATCAGCCTTTCATGGAGTTCATTCCTCCACTAATGGCACAAGTGAGAACCGACTCCCAAATGTCCGCATCCCTACCCTACCCCAAAGGGGATGGCACAACATGATTAGAGTGGCTCAAGTGTAAGCCATCCCGCTTGATAGGACTGAGAGCATTACTAGAATACAATCATCCCCACCCTAATCACATTATGGGCAAACCGGACAGAATGCCGAGAGTCCTATTCCCAGAACTAGACCCCCCTGGAATCCGTGGTCCAGTCCCGTAGAATAGTTCCGCCTGAAAACTCAGGTCCGAACATTATCGGGCAGTTGATGGTCCTGCCACGGTTCTCACTATTTAGCTTCGGATATAAACCCAATCCCAGCTATGATACCTTTTCCTATTTACCAGGTCCAAGAAATTTGTACGAAAGTGAAAATATCCACGCCATTTAAATCGAAAGGTTTGTAGGTGATCCGTCAGGGCCCGGGCTCTTATTCTTCGTAAGAACGAAGAAGAAAAGCCAGGGCCCCTTATCCCCTCACCACGTGAAGGAACCTACTTCGAGGGGTCTTTGATATGATGAACTCCATTTTTTAACATTAGGTTTTATTTCTTTCAGTTTATTACTTTCAGGTTCTTCATCCCATATATATTGCCATTTATTGATGATACCCATTTTTATGTGAGTTACATAATCTGTAACAGGGATATTCACATTTGATCTTGTCATGTGAGTTGCTGCTTTAGCTGCTTTGTCTGCTTCTTCATTTCCTTTGATCCCTGCACATATTTCTACATTTTTTCCATTATTATATAATTTATGGAGATATAATTTAATTTGTTGTACTATATTATTATTTGATTTGTAACTTTGAATAGCTTCTATAGCGCTTCTTGAATCACTGAAAATCACAAAATTATTGAATGATGATTCTTTAATTATTTTTATAGCTGATGCAATTCCATACAATTCTGCTGTAAATACAGAAGCATTATTAGGAAGAGAGAACTGATAAGTTTTGTCTTGGGACACTGCAGCATATCCTACTCCGTGTTCTGATTTAGATCCATCTGTATATATTGCATAATGTGGACCTTTTCGGTTTATATGCTCTATTGTATGCTGTCTATGGTGTTCTGCTGTATATGAGTTACTTTTTGATAAATACTTGAGGTGTGTGCAAATTCTCGTTTTATTCATTGTCCAGGGAGGAGGTGATTTTACTATTACAGGCACTTGTATATTTATATTCAGCGACTCAAACAATCTTCTAGCTCTAATTGGGAAAGGTGGTGGATGGTTGTTTATAAATACATCTCTTAATTCAAATAATTTTTTGGTTAGAGAATCACTAGTTTGAATTCTTAAAGCACTTTTCATTGTTACTAGCTCTCTATGGAGAGACAAAGGCATTTCACCACATTCAACTTGTAACGATGATTTTGGTGATGATCTAAAGGCTCCTGAGCATATTCTAAGGCCTTCATTGTGAACAGGGTCTAACATTTTCAGAACTGCGTCAGATGCCGAGCCATATACTTCGCTTCCATAATCAATGACGGACAGAACTGTTGCCTTATACAGCACAGTAAGGGTATGTCTATCGGCTCCCCAAGTAGTGTTCGATAGTTTTCTAATTAGATTTAATGCTCTTTTACTTTTAGATTTTACATATGTAATGTGGGCTCTCCAGTTCAAGTGGGTATCAAATACTAATCCCAAAAATTTTGCTGTTTGGCCAATTGGTATACTATGGTTTTTGATTTTTAAATCTATTTCTTCACCTTTTTTCCACTTTTTATTTTTATAAAACATGATTGCTTGAGTTTTATCTATGGAAAATTTAAAGCCTACAGATGAGGCCCATTCATCTATTTTTACTATGTTTTTATTAATGATTCGTTCTGCATGTTTTATTCGGGATGCTGAATATGGCAAAATCATCCATGTACAGGTTACTTTTAATGCCAATAGGTAGATTTTTACTGATATCATTAATTGCTAAAGTAAACAGTGTTCCAATAAGGACACTTCCCTGTGGAACACCGTTTTCAAGTGGAAATGTTCTAGACAGATCATCATCAATTCTCACCTGAAAATTGCGGTTTGTCAAAAAGTTCTGTATAAACCTAGGTAAATGTCCACGGTTGTTGTTGTTTTGTAAAGTTTTTAATATAGCATACCTCCATGTGGTATCGTATGCCTTTTCAATGTCAAAAAAGACAGCTACAGTAATTTGTTTTCGTTCAAAACCTCTACGTATATGGTCTTCTAAGTTACAAAGAGAATCCAATGTGGATCTGTTACACTGAGACCCAAACTGAGTGGGAGTTAAAATTTTATTTTCTCGAATGTGCCATGTTAGTCGAGCATTTACCATTTTCTCTAACAATTTGCATAAGCAGCTTGTTAAAGAAAATGGTCTGTAATTATTTACATTGCTGGGATCCTTTCCAGGTTTGGGGATAGGAATTATTATAGCTTTACGCCATTCATCTGGAAATAAATTTCGAAGCCATAAATGATTATAAAACTCTAATAAGTATGACTTTGCCAAAGGTGCTAAGCGGCAGATCATCTCAAAACAAATATTGTCACCTCCAGGAGCAGATTTATTGCTGTTCGAGAGAGCATATTCCATCTCTGACATACTAAATTTTCTGTTATAATATATATCGTCAATTGTTTCAAAATTTATTGTTATTAATTCTATTTTATTTTTTTTGTGCGGAAGTGTTCATCTAAATTCTTATCACTACTTACATTTGCTAAATTTTCTCCCATTATATTACTTATTTCTTTTGGATCAAGTGTTCTTTTCCCATCCTTTAATATGGCATGTCTAGGTGGTTTGACATGGCTCCCATTTATTTTCCTGAATTTTTCCCATATTTTTTGTATGGGAGTATTATTAGAGAGATCTGATACGTATTTCCTCCATGAAATGATTCTTCCTTGAATTACTTCTTTTTTAAATTTTGCAGATATTTTTTTGTATACAGGTTTTAATGTATCAATTTCTAGTAATAATACAGTCATTTTTTGTAAAGTTCTTTCTAATATCGGTAATTTTTTATTCATTTTATTGAACTTTCCATTTAAATTATCTAATCGTCTCCCTATTGAGTGTTTCATATTTATTAATTCTGTTAACTCATCAGACCACCAGGGAACATTGTTTTGTTGGATGGGGTTTTGACTTTGGTATTGCTTTATCAGCAGCATTTTTAATAAAATCAACAAGAAATTTATTAGTTTCATTATGGTCTTTTAAATATTCAAACTGTGGGATATTTCTAGTGTGCATTTCATATCGCTCCCAATCTGCTTTATAAATGTTATAGTGAGGGACATGTTTTGCAGGATTATTTTGCAATAAGGAAATTAATATTGGGAAATGATCACTGGTGTGCAAGTCATCAACTGTATTCCAATCCAATCTGTCAACTATGCTTGTTGTACAAAGTTAAGTCTACTGAGGAAAATGTTCCATGTGTTTTTGAAAAATATGTGCTAATTTCGTCATCATTTATACAGCACATGTTGTTGGAATCCATGAACTCTTCTATTTTACTACCTATTCTATTTGAGTTTGTACAATGACAGTCCCATATTGGGTTGTGGGCGTTAAAATCACCTACTATTAATGTAGGTTCCTTGGTATTGTTAAGTAAATCTTTAAGTTTATCAATATCGTAACTTTTATTAGGTTGGTTATATAAGTTATAAATTATGTAATTATCATTTTTTATTCGTATTTTAATACTTGATATTTGCAAGTCAGTAAAATTTACAGGTACTATGTCATAACATACTTTGTTATGTACATATATAGCAGTACCTAAATTTCCTTCTTCTCTAGATGTAGATACTAAGGTATATTTACCTATTGTTGGTATTGTTTTGTTGACATGTTGTAAACATATTATCATTGGCTCATATTCCTTTAGTAATCGTTGTATTTCTCCCAAATGTAATCTGGTCTGTAGACCATTTACGTTCCATTGCATAATATAATTATTGAAAGTATAACGTTAGTGTGTTCAAGTGTTATTTTCTTTTTGTGGATCATCAATCTGCATTTTTTCTAAAATCCTATTTACAATATTTATTTGTTTTTCTTTATAAGACATTATGTGTCCAATGCACATACAGCCCTTTTCGTGAGTGTCCAAACTAGTAGTTTCTTTATTTCTGTAACTTATAAAATTTCGTATAGTGTTTGTTAAACTGTCTTTTGTTATGCTTTCATTTTTGTTGCACAGTTCAATGAAGCATTCATTACATCCACATGTGTTTTCGTGTGTCGTTTTTTCATTTACTCTTGCTGCACCTATTGTTGGTGATGGGGTAATCTCTTCTCCCATCACATAATCATTATTGTCAATGGTTTGTTCCTCTGCTATTTCTTTGATGTTCTGGGTATCTGTTTCTATCGGTTTTATTATTACTTTAGGAGAGAAAGGTATTTTCTTATTATTTGGTTTATGTTCTTTCTTGGCGTCTCCCGCCTTTATTTTAATGGATGTATCTCTAATAATAGTTGTTTTTTGTTGGTCTTGGGTGGAGTTCTTTCTAAAGCTCTCTTTTTTTTTTTTTAGTTTCTAATTCATCAGAACTATCTTTTAATATTTCTATGGTGCTTGTATTGTCTTCTAGTGATTCTATTTCTCTAAAAATCTCAAATGAATTTCAGCAAAGATTTGTATACATTTCTTGGTCCTTTGCTATATTGGTTTCTTCTTGTAAAGTGGTTATTTTTCTTTGAGACTGATCTATCAGGGTTTTGTTATTCTTATTTATTTCCACTTTTGTTTCTTTGTTTGATCTTATTGCTGCAGAAAAAGTTCGTTTCTTAGCGGGATCATGCATTCCTCTAACCTTTAATTCTAATTTGGCCTCTTTTATAGGCATTCCTGTCCTTTCCTGAAGTAATTTCAATTCAGTATTGTATATATAATATATACATTCCTTAGATCTTGCATGGTGATTTTGTCCACAGTTCACGCATTTTGGTTCACCACACCTCCACTGTGTGGCATGTTTGTCAGATCCACAGTATGCGCATACAGATGTATTATGGCAATTTTTTCTTGTATGTCCATACATACTACAGTTTTGGCACTGTAGTGGTTTAGGGACATACGGTCTCAGTTCTCTGCTTTGGCCTAAGATTTTTATTTTTAAGGGTAATTCATGGCCTTCAAATTTTATCTTTGCTATTCTTAGTATTTTTTCATTACTCCGTCTACTAGCTATGTTGTAAATTTCGCAGTCTTGAATATTGTTGTACCTTTTTTTAAGGGAATCTAGCAATATATTCTTTTCTATCGGTTCATCATTATCAGGAAGTACTATGGTACCCTGGACACTGTTCAAATTGTCATGTTTTTTAATATGTACTTTAACATTATCAATATTTTTTATATTTAAGTAATTTTCCGATTGATTTCTTGTAGTGGTTTCTATCAACCACATCTGTTCTTTTACTTGTCTGAATGACATTTCAGTAGTTGAATGTCGATTCAATAAGAAGTTTTCTAATTTCAATGGTGATATTTTTTTCTCCGTTTCTAATGTTAGGAATCTTGACCAACTTCCACTCCCAAAGAGGGAGTCGAAGTGGGTCAATGTTGGGTCAAGATACTTGGTTTTTTTTGGCTTGTTTTTCATTGGAGCATAGGGCTCCAGTGTAATTACGTTCGTATTTTTTTCTGATTTTTCCAGAGAGAGGTCAGAGGAGGTTCCTGCAGTCGTTAACTGTGCCGAATCGCTGCCATCAAAGGGTCCAGGGGTACTTAAATCGTTAACACAACTTTGCATTAAGACAAGTAAATTGGAAAAAAAAAATTTTTTAAAAAGTAAATAAACCTGAAAATCTTAAAAAGATATCATCAGCCTTTCATGGGGTTTATTCTTCCGCCAATGGCACAAGTGAGAACCGACTCCCAAATGTCCGCATCCCTACCCTACCCCAAAGTGGATGGCACAACATGATTAGAGTGGCTCAAGTGTAAGCCAACCCGCTTGATAGGACTGAGAGCATTACTAGAATACAATCATCCCCACCCTAATCACATTATGGGCAAACCGGACAGAATGCCGAGAGTCCTATTCCCAGAACTAGACCCCCCTGGAATCCGTGGTCCAGTCCCGTAGAATAGTTCCGCCTGAAAACTCAGGTCCGAACATTATCGGGCAGTTGATGGTCCTGCCACGGTTCTCACTATTTAGCTTCGGATATAAACCCAATCCCAGCTATGATACCTTTTCCTACTTACCAGGTCCAAGAAATTTGTACGAAAGTGAAAATATCCACGCCATTTAAATCGAAAGGTTTGTAGGTGATCCGTCAGGGCCCGGGCTCTTATTCTTCGTAAGAACGAAGAAGAAAAGCCAGGGCCCCTTACCCCCTCACCACGTGAAGGAACCTACTTCGAGGGGGGCCCGACCCTCAGAGCCAATCCTTGTCCCGAAGTTACGGATCAAGATTGCCGATTTCCCTTACCCGCATTCATCTATCAACTAGAGGCTCCAAACCTCGGAGACCTGATGCGGAGATGGGTACAGTTTGTGTCGAAACAGGGTCTCCAACAGGCAAGTCAGCCAGACCAGTCCCAAAAGGGCCCAGCCAAGCAAAACCTGCCCCAGATTCCAACCCATGTGACTTCCTCACTTGCATCTTTCACGGACTGGCGTTGGTGCACGGGACGACAAGAACTGTGTCGCTCTACGGCCACCATGTGGTTTGCTATACCATCACCCCCTTCTCGCTTCATAGGATCCCCGGGGACCACAGGGCCTAAAGCAGAAACGAAAACTCTTCCCCGGACCAGACGCCAGTGGACAAGCCAGATCCCGTTGCCAGGAATTGCCACACACTTGACCAGGCCTCCATCCAGAAGGCACAGACCTTGCCCGTCCGAACACAGGTCACGGAATCATTACTGTATTCCCTTTCGCCACTGCATCCCTTCCAGCTCTTTCCATAAACTCTCTCACAATCATGTGCTGTTACGCCAACTCAGCAACTCGGGCTCTAAGGCTCGCTCAGCATGCACGCTCCTCGGCTAACCTCCAATGCGCTCACTGCTCTCGTTCAATATTGACTGCGGCTGGCGCAGCACACCCACCTCAAACCACTGCTTTGCTTTATAATTGATCCTTCAGGTACCACCAACAACATCAACACACCCAAGCTGTCTCTAAGCTCACCTAAGCTAGTCTCTCGCCCGAGCACAGCTCAGGGTATCACGTTGCTGATGTCTCTCTCTCTCTCTCTCAACAGACCATGCATCACCACATCAAAAGCAGTGGCAGCAGGCAAGGCAGCTGCCACCGCTGTACTATGGTTACTCTCTCACCCAATTTTGAACAAGGGGGCCCACCTCCCCCTAGTCTCGCCATAAACGTGGTGGGTTGGGTTACACTTAGAGCATCATCATGTGCAGCAAGGCGCAGCAAAAGCAAACGTCACACCAGCGATAGGCCAAGCACAGTGCTAAGCTGGTTTAACACACACTCAATCTCTCTCTCTCAGCAGCTGCTCTTTCTCTCCGGAGCAAAACTGCTCAAGACCGTCCGTTTGGAGGCCTGGGAACACCTGGGACACAGGAACTTTATCCTTGGGCTTAGGCCTGACTCACCCATGTTCAACTGATGTTGACATGGAACCCTTCTCCACATCAGCCAACGAGGCTCTCTCTCCATTATTTGCTACTACCACCAAGATCTGCACCAGCGGCGGCTCCAGGCCGGCTCACGCCCAGTCCCTTCGACGCTCACCTCTGCGACCTTCCTACTTGCCAGGGCTTCCATGGCCTCTCTCAACCAAAACAATGCCCCGGCGGCCAAGTATCGGGAGACTGCTTTAGCGCCATACCATTTTAAGGGCTAGTTGCTTCGGCAGGTGAGTTGTTACAAACTCCTTAGCGGATTCCAACTTCCATGGCCACCGCCCTGCTGCCTATAGCAACCAACACCTTTTCCTAGTATCTACATTAGCATTCCTTTAGGCCCCTTAACTCGTGCGTTTGGTTCATCCCACAGCGCCAGTTCTGCTTACCAGAAGTGGCCCACTAGGCATTCTGATTCTAACAACATAGAGCTTCACGTCTCAAGCAAGCTCTACCTCTCACCCATTTAAAGTTTGAGAATAGGTTGACGGCATTGCACCACCAAGGCCTCTAATCATTCGCTTTACCGGATGAAACTCGAAAAATCTGAACACCAGCTATCCTGAGGGAAACTTTGGAGGGAACCAGCTACTAGATGGTCCGATTAGTCTTTCGCCCATATACCCAGCTCTGACAATCGATTTGCACGTCAGAACTGCTTCGGACCACCATCTGAGTTTCCTCTGGTTTCGTCCTCGCCAGGCAAAGTTCACCATCTTTCGGGTCCCAATGGCTGCGCTCTCAGGTACTTGCCGGCGGACATCAGGATAAGGATAGCCTGCGGGGAGCAAACCCGTTGCATGTGCCGCACAACGACAAGTCCTGGGCCTCTCCCCATCTCCCCTTGCGGGGCTGCCAAAGACCCCAACCCGGTCGGCAGCACGGAAATTCACTCACGTAACGCCAACCGGGCCAGGGGCCAATTGTACAGTCTCAACTAAGTTTTTTGGCCTGGCAATAGCTAGACTGGAAAAAAAATGGTAGCAAAGTGAGACCATTTCCCACTTCCTACCAATTTTCATCGTCATCAGTTGGCTCTATGACACCACCTCCCCTTTCATATCTCTCTCTCATACTACATGGAATCATCAGGCCTCTAAGCCCATCCAAAATGTACAGTCCCAACTCAGTTTTTTGGCCTAGCAATAGCCAGACTGAAAAAAAAAAACTGGTAGCAAAGTGAGAGCCTTTCCCACCCGCTACCAATTTGGATCATCTTTGATTCATTGTCATTAGTTGCCTCTCGCCTCTGTCACACCACCTCTTCATATCTCTCTATCTCTCTCTCTATCTCAAAGCCCATCAAAAACGTACAGTCCCAACTCAGTTTTTAGCCAGGCTGAACAAAAATATGATAGCAAAGTGAGAGCCTGCCCCAGTTGATACCAATTTTGATCTTTGCTTCACTGTCTTCAGTTGCCGCAGGTGGTGCTTGCCTCTGAGACAGAGCACCCATCTACTTTACGCCTCACTTCTAGGTCTCTCTCACTGGCCCTAGCAACTCCTCTCACCAAACTCTACTGCTGGCCTTAGGGCTCCGTCAAAACTCTACGGACTGCCTCTGCCAAATTTGACTGCCGCCCATACATACACCTCACTCCTAGGTCTCACTCACCCTAGGCACTCCTACAAAAAACTCTACTCCTCACAACAACTGCCTGCCTGCCTGCCTGCTCAATCTCCAATCTGAAAAAATAACTCTTGCCACATCTGCTGTATCCACCTCCTCACAGCCTCTACAACACAGATGCACCACACATTGACTGGCTGCCTACAGTAAACTGTGCACAAGTCATCTGAAACTACATGTGAGTCTCTCTCTCTCTCTCTCTCTCTCTCTCTCTCTCTCTCTCTCTCTCTCTCTGAGACACTGCAACTCACACTAACTGCCTGCCTGCCTTAAACTTGTGCTCAAGTGATCTGAAATGGCATGAGAGTCTCTCCTCTTTACCTGGCCCTCCTATCTCTCTACCAGACTCTCCAACAAAGACGCACTAGACACTGACTGCCTGCAATAAACTTGTGCTCAAGTGATCTGAAACTGCTTAGGAGTCTCTCTCTCTCTACAACACAAACTGCCTCTGCCTGCCTGCCCACCATGCTCTCTTTCAAGCACTCTCTCAGCCTCTCACGGCCTCTTTACAACACAGATGCACCACAAACTGACTGCCTCTACCTGTCTGCAGTACACATGTCCACAAGTGATCTAAAACTGCATACAAGTCTCTTGCCATTCTGACTCTACAACACACACACTGACTGACTGCCAGCAGTAAACTTGTGTTACAAGTGATCTGAAATTGCAGGAGATTCTCTCTCATCTTTGCCTGCCTCTGTCTCTCTGACTCTACAACACAGATGCACCTCACACTGCCTGACTGCCTGCCTGCAGTAATCTGGAACTTCATACGAGTCTCTCTCTCTCTGACTCTACGCCGCACACTGACTGACTGGCTGGCTGGCTGCAGTACAGTTGTGCACAAGTGATCTGAAACTGCATATGAGACTCACTCTCCTTCCTCTCCCAGCCTCTACAATGCACATGCACCACACACAAACTGGCTGACTGCCAGCCTGCTATAAACTTATGTTCAAGTTAACTCAAACTACATGCCAGTGTCTCTTCTCTGCCTGCCTCTAATTCTCTCAGACTCTACAGTAACAGGTGCACCACACACACTGACTGCCTACCTGCCCACAGTCAACTTCTGCTCAAGTCATCTGAACACACTGACTGCCTGCCTGCCTGCAGTCAACTTGTGCTAAAGTGATCTGAAACTGCATGTGAGTCTCTCTCCTCTCTGCCTGCACCTACATCTCTAAAACACAAACTTCCTGTCTACCCACCATGCCCTCTCTTTCAACCACTTCCTCTTCAAACATCTTTCACATAATCTCTCAACATATCACAAGTCCCCAACTCCATCGATCATCTTTTCTCGCCACAAAAAATCATTGCCTTAGCCCACCTTCTCCTCCATACTCTCTTCAATATTGCCATTTATTATATATATATATATATATATATATATATATATATATATATATATATATATATATATATATATATATATATTATTTTCTCTCAACCACTGCCCTATGTATATAGGCCAGAACTACCACCCAAGGTCTAACATGCACCTAAACCAAATCTCTAGCAACAAATTCAACAAAATGTCCACATCTCTCTCCCTGACTGGACTCCTCTCTCAACCAGTCCCAATCACTTCTCCCAACAACAGTTGCCTGCCTTAGCCTGCCTTCTCACTCTCCCAACTTCAACTAAAAAACTCTATCAGCATCTTGAGTATCAACTCTCCACTCCACCACTCTTGGCAAATACCTCTTCCTTTCTGCCTGCCTGCCTGCCATCAAAGTTGTGCTCAAGTAACCTGCCTGCCTGCCCAAGGTCCAGTGGGCAGTGCTCAAGTCACCTCTCTCTCTCTCTCTTTCTCTCTCTCTCTCTCTCTCTCTCTTTGCACCACGTGACTGCTGTATGGCTCTACTCATGAATAATGACTTGTCTGCATCTTCCAATCATATAGCTTCACCACACAAACCATCATCATCATCATATTCAAGCTAAGCCAGCTTGCCACACTCATCAAATCATACATACGGTCCCCTGTTAGCCAGCTGGTCCAACGGCACACTTGCCGCCTCACCACAAGGCTAAGCATCTCTCTCTCTCTCATTGTGTCTTGGTCATCAGCTGTAGCTGGGTCCAACCTTCGTCATCGGGGGTAGGGAACCTTATCAACAGCCCGAATAACAATCATCAATCGCTGAAAGTTGCTAGCAACCGCAGCGACAACCGTGAGCCGGCCAATGCAGGGTCTAAGAGGATTGCAGCTTATTTGGGATTGCTTGCTGCTCTACCCCTTACGACACTCCAACTTTCTACGCAAGTTGTGTTCAGGCGGTTTGCCGTACGGCGCACTGGGCCGTGGGATCACCTCTATTAGAGAGAATGGCAGGGCCGTAGTCGTCGTACTTGCTGCCGGGCCTGGCGCGACAACCTCCCGAATAAATTCCTCTCTTTCCATGGGCACTCTCCTAGGGACTGAAGAGTCAGTCCGGCCGCCCCCCGACCTGGTGGGGAGGCGGCCGGGTTCGTCTCTTTCGGCCGGTTCCCAGCGCTCCGCACAATAAGTCCTATCGTTGCTAACTCAAGCCTGGATTCCATCTTAGAGGCGTCAGACGTAAATCCGGCGGGCGTAGCCCCGCTCCCTTGGCGTCTCCGCCAGGAGCAACACCAGCGGCCCAGTCTTGCGGTTCCTCTCTCGCGACGGTCTAAACCCAGCTCACATTCCCTATTAACGGGTGAACTATCCAACGCTTTGTAATTTCTGCTTCACAATGATAGGAAGAGCCGACATCGAAGGATCAATAAGCGACGTCGCTATGAACTCTTGGCCGCCACAAGCCAGTTATCCCTGTGGTAACTTTTCTGACACCTCTTGCTTAAAACTCTTAAAAGGTCAAAAGGATCGATAGACCGTGCTTTCGCAGCCCGTATTTGTACTGAAAACCAGGATCAGGCTAGCTTTTGCTCTTTTACTCTACGCGAGGTTTCTGTCCTCGCTGAGCTAGCCTTGGGAAACCTGCGTTACCATTTGACAGATGTACCGCCCCAGTCAAACTCCCCACCTGATACTGTCCTCGGCCAGGATCGCCATCGGGCGCGAGCACCCACACCCGCCGCCCGGTCACCTCCGCCCCCTTTCGAGGACAACAGGCAACCGGCATGACAAAGGTCCATCAAACAGCTTGGAGCTAGAATCTCAGAGACACTGGCCCACCTTGGGAGCCAGGCTCCGGTTCCACTTAACCGAGTAAGTAGAGAAACGATCAGAGTAGTGGTATTTCACTGTCGGCTGGTTGCCCAGCCTCCCACCTATGCTACACCTCTCATGTCTCTCTACAATATCAGACTAGAGTCAAGCTCAACAGGGTCTTCTTTCCCCGCTGTTGTGTGCAGGCCCATTCCCCTGCCTGTGGGTTCGCTAGATAGTAGGTAGGGACAGTGGGAATCTCGTTAATCCACTCATGCGCGTCACTAATTAGATGACGAGGCATTTGGCTACTTAGACGACTAAAAAAAAGGGATGTTAAAACAAGAAAAAATGGCCTCCCATGACCGTTTCAATGTTCCGGGGGTCGCCTGTTATAAAACAAAAGAGAGGACTAAGAAATAAAACCGTTAAAAAAATAAAAAAATTTCCTAAAAGGTATGCCTTCGGCACACGATGGCTTACCCCCGGGCACGAGCTGGCCGCAGGGCCGACCCAGATCCCGGTAATGCCTGGCAATCTCTTGGGCACTATAAAGTGCTAAACTTTAAAGTTGTTAAGGTTGGAGCTCAACAGGAGGAGCAGGATGGACGCAAACTACATGATCGCAGAGTGAGGTCAGACTAGCTGTCACGCATGGTGTTCATCATTGCGATGGAGCCCCTGATGGCCATCTCTTGGATGACCCGCATGGCCCCACCGCCTATTCCCAGGGAGCGGAGAAACCTTGTGGCGGCCGGTCTTATGGCCCCTCTAGCCCCTACCGCGACCCATGATACCCGACCGGGCCCCGCAGTCCCCGGAAAAGCTCCGAAGACCCGAGGTACTCCCGTATTGCCGCATCATGGGCACGGTATTCCCCTTTTGTTCTTTCGGCCTCTGTCAAGGAGGCCGCATTCCTCTCCCAGGGAACACACAGATCAATCACAGCCGTGTGCTTCCCCCTCTGCACGATCAAATCAGGCTTTATGAAGGAGTGACCCGTTCGGATGGTCGGCTCCATGTTCACAGTGTATCCAGCCAATCTCAACCAGGCAGAGACTTTGTACAGGATCACATTGTGTCGCCGGATCCTGTGGTGCTGAAGTGAAGGACATCGCTGCAGCAAATGACAGAGATCCTCCACTCCTTCGTTACAGCGCCTACAGGTCAACGACACTAGTTGTTCATTTGGGATCCTGCCCACTGCTCTACTGACTCTGCACGAGGCTGTTTGTGCTCCGAGCCGAAGCAGATCAAGAGGGAGTCGTCCAGGGACCCCTGCTGTAGCCACAAGGAGACGATTTGCTCCTGGGTCACCGAAGAAGGCTTGAGCCCCCTGACCATGCCAACTCCTGTGCCAGGTGTCTCGATGCTCCGACGCCAGCCGTTGCTTCACTTCAATGCATGAACAGATCCGGCATCGATGGCTTCGACTTGACATCTGCGAGCCAAACTCCTTGCTTCCTTGCCCCAGAGATCATGGGCAATGACCACTTTCACGGCCTCATCCTCACTATTGGAAAGCAAGTGCAGAAGTCTCATTTTTCCCAAGGTTACTTTTTCCACCAGACTGGGGACAGCCAAACCCCCATCCCTGGTGGGGAGCCTCAAGAGACAGGTTGGGATAGAGTGCAGTAAGTGCACCCACTCCCTAACTGCTCTTGCAACCTTCCTATCGATGGCACTAAGAAGGTTGAGGGAGCTAGGCCCTTTTTCATACTTATATAGTAACTTGGGAACTAGATGTTCTTTCAAAATATGAAGCTTCTGCATGGGCTTGAGTTTGACTCTGCCTATTCTAGATAGAAGATCACAGATGCGCTCTGTCTCAGCACGCGTCATACGGCCGGGGTTTCGGATGCCAGAAGGCCCAACTTCTAGCCCCAGATATTTCGTGAATTGGCCCGGCCCTATCAGTGGGATAGGCTCAGCTACATGGGTTACCATATTCTCATAGCTAAACCCATTTTCCTGGACAGTCTCCACTCTCATACCACCTCATCTCTCGCCTGGTCTCTCAAGGATGAATGAGGCACACTTACTTGCCTGGACCTGCAGGCTGCGTGCCTGCATGAAGCCACCCAGTCGTGCCAACAGAGCTCTCATTCCCGGTTTGGAACCGGAAACCACCACGATGTCGTCGGCGAAGGCGAGGACCGCGACCCTGGTCCCACACCGAAGTGTGTAACCAAAGTCCCAGCCCCAGCCCGCTATAAATTCGTCCATAATGATGTTGAACAGGATGGGAGAAAGCAGGCAACCCTGCTTTACTCCTCAACTCATCGTGATGGGTTCCGACCTCTGGCCATTTACCTCGATCTGAGTTGCGCTGTTATTATACAGATCGAGGATGATCTTAATCAAATGGCCGGGTGCATTCTGCCGCCTAAGCGCCCGAACAACTGACTTGTGAGAGACAGTGTCGAACGCCTTGGCTATATCTATAAACGTAACGTACAGCCCCTTCCTCCTGAGTCGAGCATCACGAATGATACCCTCCAAGAGAGCCACATTCTCGCCGCATCCATCCACAGGCCTAAAAGCCTTCTGAGAGATGGATACGTTGACCAGAGATGTCATTTGGTCAGCGAGAATTTTACAATAGAGCCGCAAATAATGCGACCCTATTGTTAGAGGACACCAGTTCTTTACGTCCTCTAGTGGCTCCTTTTTGGGCAGCATCAGAGTCCGACCCTGCTTGGTCCACAAAGGAAGCAAGCCGAGGTAGAGCCATACGTTATACACCCTTATGAGGACATCCGCCCCGAGACGTTTGAGAGCCCCGATGTCAAAACCGGGGTACTTCGGTCCAGCTGCTGTCTTTCCAGCAGTCCTTAGTGCACTCAGTACATCCCTTTTGGTGATTGGCCTAATGACCCGTATAGAGGCCAGTAATGGTGGTGTCTCCCCCGCAATAGCTCCATCCCCCAGAACATTGTCGGCCACCTCTCTTGGGTTTTGAGCAAAGGCCCGCTGCACCCGAGCATACTCCCTCCTCCTCCTCACACGCGCGGAGACATTCCCTTCAGGGTTTCCATGCCCCCTCACACCGCCTCTGCCCGGGCCCCCAGCCCTGATAGGAGGCGAGTATACAGGCCAGGCTTATGCTGTGCCATACAATCCTCAAGGGCCTCAAGGAGCCCCTCGGCGTCTCGCTCGAGGGAATCCGGAGAGGGAAGCAGGCGCTGAATGATCTCATTCAGTCCCCTCAGCAGCAGAGAGCCAGCCTCACTACTCGACAGGTCTACAATGTGCCAATAGAGTCGCCACAAGCCATTATTGTGATCCTCCGTATCGGAACCCTTGCTACTAGGGTCGCTGGGACCATCCGGACCGCCAACACCAGTTCTCCGTCGAGGACCCAGCCTTTGTGCTTCGACCCGTCCATCAACAGGGCTAGGCGCGCCAGCTGAGCCCCAGATCTGGATGTTCTGGGGTGACATGACACTATCCCCTATCCCGCTAGGGATCAGGGGGACCAGGGTAGCCCCGCAGCTTTGGTCGTGGCCAAGGCCAGGACCCCTGCAGTTCACCCCGCTACGTGGTAACCATGGATCGTCATTAGTCCCTCCAGCAGGCTCTAGGCAGCCCGACCCTTCGGCCAAGCGTAAACCCGAAGCCCGCCTACCGGGACAGCTACCCATAGTCGCCCAAACAGACCCAGCAACAACATTGCCTCTTATATCCGCCTTCTCCACCTTTACATTCACCAGAGGCGTCGAGCACATAGGTGGCATGAAGGATCCCGATACGGAGAAGCTGCAATCACATCTTTCCCAGCTTTCTCTTACCTTTCTATTGGCCTCATCGTAGTCCCCGTCAGGAGCGCTCGAGGTAACGCCCGTAGTGAGAGGACCTCTGCCGCTAAAGGGGCTATATCAGCGTAGGAAGCAGTGAGAGGGGTTCGGGTACTCCCCCTCTGGAAAGTCTCACACAGTTCGGAATTGGAGAGGTGCTCAAGCACAGACTGCCTCGCCCTCGCCCAGGGGCTGGTCTCTAAGCCCGAGAAGTGCCCTCCGATATTCCAGAGTCTGACGCATCTTGCGCATTCTCTCTCTTTTGATGAAATCCCGGGGCAATGCACCCAGGATCGCATCATTTACCGCTGTCACTCTCTCAACACCCATGCTGGTCAGTATGTTCTCCACACGAGTAACAGTGAGGATTTCTTCCTCACTGTATCCGACTCTCTTCAGGACCGGTTTGCTTTTGTTATATTCCACTGGATGCGCTCTGCACATGTGCAGGCGCATTCCAGGGAAAGTCCTGAAGCCCAGGCCGCACAGAGGACATTTGTGCGGCCCAGGTGAGCCGGTAGCCACTATTCTCTCAGTGGCACTCGCGGGGGAACACACGTGGCTGATCTTGGTTGCCTTGGGAGGGGTTTCTTTCACCACCTCCGCATATGACCGATTCGCAGTGGGTGTTTCCACGGTCCCAGCACCACCGTTCCCAGATCTCACGCAGAACGGATAGTGTCCAGAGACCGCGGCAGCGGTCGAGAATGTATGTTGACATCTGGTACACAGGAACATGAATCTAGGGTCTCTATAATGCTCCCTCATATGCCTCATGTACAGGTTCGCCGACCGAAACAATGCACTGCATACACAGCACACCATCCCAGCCAGCGAACCCGCACCTCCATACTCAATCACAAAATCAACTCCTCTGCCGGGGATGCCAACAATAGCACCCCCAGCAGCTCCAGCTTTCAGACGTCCATCACACTCATCCTGCTCAGATCCTACTCCTCTCCCCGTGATGGTATTGGGGGAGGGAGAGTGGGGGGTCTGGCCGGGTGCACCTAAATGCGCCCGGAAGTCTCTCATGGCGGTTGGAAACAAGGCAGAAGCCTCTACCCCCCTCAGCCTAACCCCTTTTGACGGGGGTGTAAAGCTGCCAGGCGTTTCCGCAGCCTGGGGCGGAGGTGGATCCTCTCTCTGTCCACCTTTAGCCCGTGATCTTGTTACGGGCATTATAGCTGGGAATTTAGCAGAGAGGAGTTAAGGTCTCTACTATCTCCTCTCCCCCGACTCTCGGTTGTGGAACCAGCTACCCGGACCAGGGACTGGAACCACGGAACCACCCAGCTATATTATACACCTAGAAGGCTCCGCAAGGCCAGACTTGGTCTGCCAGAACACACACAGGGACATATGCAGCTTTTGCACTAAAACATCAGCACGGTACCTGCGCAGGACTCTAGGCAACTCCAAATCGGGCTCGAATTGCGACTCCTTACTATGTGTTAAGAGAGTCGTAGTTACTCCCGCCGTTTACCCGCGCTTGGTTGAATCTCTTCACTTTGACATTCAGAGCACTGGGCAGAAATCACATCGTGTCATCATCAGCCATAACCATAGCGATGCTTTGTTTTAATTAAACAGTCGGATTCCCCGTGTCCGTGCCAGTTCTGAGCTGATCGCTAGGCTGCCAGCCAGAGTAATACATAGGCGCCCAGGTCAAGAGCAATGAGTGCAAAACCACTCCCGCCCAAGTCCGGTCACCTACATACCTTAGCACAACCTTGCCCGTTCCGCGGAAGGGCAGCCCGTCAGCCAGGTCCGAGCTCGGTCCCAAGACGGGCCACAGACCCATCTAAAGACCTCGCCCAGTCCTGCCAACAGACAAACCCCGCACCCGTTTCCCGGAAAGGCCCGACTGGCCCGACCCTCAGAGCCAATCCTTGTCCCGAAGTTACGGATCAAGATTGCCGATTTCCCTTACCCGCATTCATCTATCGACTAGAGGCTCCAAACCTCGGAGACCTGATGCGGAGATGGGTACAGTCTGTGTCGAAACAGGGTCTCCAACAGTCAAGTCAGCCAGACCAGTCCCAAAAGGGCCCAGCCAAGCAAAACCTGCCCCGGATTCCGACCCATGTGACTTCCTCACTTGCATCTTTCACGGACTGGCGTTGGTGCATGGGACGACACAAGAACCGTGTCGCTCTACGGCCACCATGTGGTTTGCTATACCATCACCCCCTTCTCGCTTCATAGGATTTCCGGGGATCACGGGGCCTAAAACAGAAAAGAAAATTCTCCCCCGGACCAGACGCCAGTGGACACAAGCCAGATCCCATTGCCAGGAATCGTCACACACTTGACCCGGCCTCCACCCAGAAGGCACAGACCGGGCCCGTCCGAACACAGGTCACGGAATCATTACCGTATTCCCTTTCGCCACTGCATCCCTTTCAGCTCTTTCTTTCTCTCTCTCTCTGTGGTGCTGTCGCCCCAACTCAGCAACTCGGGTCCTAAGGTTCACTCGGCATGTGCCCGCTCGCTGCTCTCGTTCAATACTGACACACTGACTGACTGTGGCCGGCACAGCGCATCCGCCTCAAACCACTGCTTTGCTTCGCTTTGCTTTGCTTTGCTTCGCTTCATCATTTTCCGCCAAACAACGTCATAAGACCCAAGCTGCCTCTAAGCTCGCCTAAGCTGGTCTCTCTTTCTATAGGGGAGGCAGGCAGAGGCAAGCCCAAACACAGCTCAGGGTATGATGTTGCTGGCAAAAGACCATGCATCACCACATCAAAAGCAGCAGCGCAGTGGCAGCAGGCAAGGCAAGCTGCCGCCGCAGCAGCAGCAGCCATACTTTGGTTACTCTCTCAAGGGGACCCACCTTCCCCCTTAGTCTCGCCATAAACATGGTGGGTTGGGTTAACACTTAGAGCACATCATCAAAAGCAAACGTCACGCCATATCGCGATAGGCCAAGCAGAGTGCTAAGCTGGTTTAACAAACTCTCTCTCTCTCAGCAGCTGCTCTTTCTCTCCGGAGCAAAACTGCTCAAGACCATCCGTTTGGAGGCCTGGGAACACCTGGGACACAGGAACTTTATCCTTGGGCTTAGGCCTGACTCACCCATGTTCAACTGATGTTGACATGGAACCCTTCTCCACATCAGCCAACGAGGCTCTCTCTCGATTATTTGCTACCACCACCAAGATCTACACCAGCGGCGGGTCCAGGCCGGCTCACGCCCAGTCCCTTCGACGCTCACCGCTGCGACCCTCCTACTCGCCGGGGCTTCCATGGCCTCTCTCAACCAAAACAATGCCCCGGCGGCCGAGTATCGGGAGAATGCTTTAGCACCATACCATTTTAAGGGCTAGTTGCTTCGGCAGGTGAGTTGTTACACACTCCTTAGCGGATTCCAACTTCCATGGCCACCGCCCTGCTGTCTATAGCAACCAACACCTTTTCCTAGTATCTACATTAGCATTCCTTCACGCCCCTTAACTCGTGCGTTTGGTTCATCCCACAGCACCAGTTCTGCTTATCAAAAGTGGCCCACTAGGCATTCTGATTCTAACAACATGAAGCTTCATGCCTCAAGCAAGCTCTACCTCTCACCCATTTAAAGTTTGAGAATAGGTTGGCGGCATTGCACCACCAAGGCCTCTAATCATTCACTTTACCGGATGAAACTCGAAAAATCTGAACACCAGCTATCCTGAGGGAAACTTCGGAGGGAACCAACTACTAGATGGTTCGATTAGTCTTTCGCCCATATACCCAGCTCTGACAATCGATTTGCACGTCAGAACTGCTTCGGACCTCCACCAGAGTTTCCTCTGGCTTCGTCCTCACCAGGCATAGTACACCATCTTTCAGGTCCCAACGGCTGCGCTCTCAGGTACTTGCCAGCGGACATCGGGATAAAGAGAGCCCGCGGGGAGCAAACCCGTTGCCCGCGCCGCACAACGGCAAGTCCTCAGCCTGCGCCCCATCTCCCTTCGCGGGGCCCCCCCAAGACCCCAACCCGGCCGGCAGCGTGGAAAATCACTCACGTAACGCCAACCGGGCCAGGGGCCAAGGACAGGGGATCGGCCTGCCCACCAGGGGCTCACTTTCATTTCGCCTCCAGGTTTAGACCACCCTTAGACTTGCGCACATGTTGGACTCCTTGGTCCGTGTTTCAAGACGGGTCGGGTGGATTATCGATCACACTCACATGGCGAGAGGCAGCCCAGCGGCTGCCTCCTTGCAGTTACCGCCGCACACAACCACAAATTACCCCCAGGGTCATCACCCACACCAAAGGTGCAGGCTACCAGTCCCAAGGGGGCTCTTGGGCTCCGTCCAGCGACTCGCCACGACTCGTACTTGAAGGAGAACTAAGACCGCCGGCGTGTGCGCTCACAGCCAGGGGCCACGGAAACAAACTCTAACGCCGGATCCTCTCACAGACTGCACCTGAATCCCCTCTTTCCACCTTCACGGTTCCACCCGTTTCAGCTTCTAATGGTTTCACGCCCTCTTGAACTCTCTCTTCAGAGTCCTTTTCAGCTTTCCCTCACGGTACTCGTCAAATATCGGACTCGTGGTAGTATTTAGCCTTAGACGGAGTTTACCACCTACTTAGGGCTGCAGTACTAAGCAACCCGACTCTACGGTAAAAACCCCTCCGCCCGAATTACCTCCAACCTTTTTACAAGCACCGCCACACGGGCCTACCACCCTTCTCGGGGCTGCATTCAAGCAATGACTTAGGAGGTGAGCAACTTGAGCGGTGTGAATCCACCAAAATGCAACACCCCTCAATGGTCACAACAGGACCGCAAGGTTATGTGCTGGGCTCATCCCCTTTCAGTCGCCCTTACTCAGGGAATCCCGGTTGCTTTCTTTTCCTCCACTTAATATGCTTAAATTTGGCAGGCAGTCTCCCCATGGACGAGGTCCTAACAGCCAACCCAAAAACCACAAACCAAATCAATACCAACAGCAAACACCAAAAAATTCACCCAGATACATACATTCTCGCCCTCTGGGTTGGCAGGCACATTTTCTCTCTCTCTCTCTCTCTCTCTCTCTCTCTCTCTCTCTCTCTCTCTCTCTCTCTCTCTCTCTCTCTCTCTCACTGGCTGCAGCTGTCTCTCTCAACAGTAGTGCTGCAGCGCGTGGTGCCTCTGCTGATGCTGCCACCGTCTGGTTCGGGCTAGGTCAGCAATCTGCCCAACACACACTCCAGGCAGGAAGACCATTGTCATCTCTTGGTATATCTCTCTCTCTCAAGCCAAAAAAACGACAAGATCAAACTAAACTTAAGGGAACGGCTGCAAATGCTGACCGTACTCCCCAACTTGCTGCGCTCTGTCAAAAACTCCGGTCAAGACCAAGTCAAAAGCAACATTC